>CM027839.1:51612367-52212367 GCA_016097545.1 Eucalyptus victrix | reverse complement strand
AACTAGTCTATAGACAAAAGTCTACAAAAGCATAAAGTCCACAAGTCCTCTAGGCGTTCGAATCCCCAGCTAAAAACCCCGAGCTCTCCTAGGAACTTGGGTCCACCACTACACCACCAGGAGGGTCAACTATACCCTCGCCAAAAGCAATATCTAACACCGACACAGGGATCTTAGAATCCTGTAGGGGACCTTCTCTGGATCCATTTCGCCCGTGACAATACCACGCTTTGAACTAATGGGGTACCCTCCGAGGTAAACCCACATCAACCCAGACAATAGTCCTCACAAGCTCATAGACCCAAGCTCCTTGGCCCCTGGGAGCAGGGATATCGATGACCTGCTCGATGATCCTCCTAGGCTGACCAAAAAGGTTTCGGAGGAACCACCATCTAAGGACCTGAAAAGGTTGAGCCCACGACGGGGTGAGACGATGTCTTAGCAAGTTCACCCCTTAAACTCCTACTAAGAAGGAAATACGCCTACAGGCAGCTATACACACAAGTCAGAAGACTCACCTTGCCTCAGTTCCTTCCCTACACGTTAGTACAATTTATAATCTCAACCAATCAATTCATCAATCCAATCAATCAATCGACTCAATTCGATCATTTAATCCAATCGATACCAACTATCAATCAATACTATCTATCACTCAATACTATCTGTCAATCAATACCAACTATCAATTCGTTCATCGATACGATTACTGCTCGCCCAACCTGAAATATAGAAAAACGGTAGCTCGCCAAAGCTGATATAGATAAATAGTAGCTCGCCTAAGCTGATATAGATAGATAGTAGCTCGCCAAAGCTGACATAGATTAATATTGTTCACCAAAGCTGATACGTATATATTATAGCTCACCAAAGCTGATATATGCTCACCAAAACTGATTAATGCTCACCAAAGCTGACGATTCATTTTGAACCAGAAAAATTGATATTCTCACTTTTAAAATCTCACGATTCGATCTAGTCCTTAAAACAAATTTTTGGTGTCAAAACCCGACACTCGGGATTTAAAATTAAAATACCAAATTTACACAATTTTGGCATAAATATCTCAAATTCCTATCAACATTCAATTTGCACAATTTAGCACTCAATTGCAAAAATTTGAACACACAATTACAATCAGCACGGAATTCTAACGACCGGCCATCCTGGCATAATTTCCGAGTTATTAAATAATTAATTAAATTCCGAAAAATAATTAATTAATTAATTAATTAAATGAATAAATAAATAAATAAATACTCAATAATTAAAAAATTCAAATAATTAATAAATGCCTAATTAAGATTACACTAATCTAACCTCCTAATTAGGCTAATTAATCAACCTACTAAACTAATAAAATCACTTAATCTAATTAACCTTTAACTAAACTAATCTAACCACCTAAACATACTTAGCCTAATCTAATCACCCTTTAAGCATAATTAACTCCCTAAGCAGAGTTTAGTGAGCAAACTCACCGGTTTAGCGATCCGGTGAGTCCACGGCGACGGCAACACGGAGGCGGGAGACAACCAAGCCTACGGCGACACTAACCAAAGCTCGGAAGTGGCCCAAAACAGCCCATGAAAGCCAAGAACCCCCGCTGGCTTTGGATTCTATTTCTTGCTGGAAGAACTGGTTGAAGACTGCTTGGCTCAGGGAAAGAAGCACGGCGGAACCAGGCGGCTTGGACAGGTGGCAAAGGAGCTCGACGGCGACGCATGGTGGCTGGGACAGCTCCGGCAGATGGTGACAGTGGCCAAGGTGACGAGTGCGAGTGGCGAGGACATGCGGACAACACACGAGCGAGATGGCACACGCGGACGTGCTGCTGCCGCACGACGAGCAGCGGCCACTCGAACGAGCTCGGGCGACCGACGGTGGGGCTTGGCTGGTCTTCAGCTGGCTTCCTCTAGTTTCTTGAGCTCTCAAGTGACCTCAACAATGGAGAAAGGAGCTGTTGAAGGAAGAAGAAGGCTGCTAAAGAGAGGGGTGCCTAAAGTGGCTTCTTAAGCCTTCAACACTTGTCTCAAACACTCATTGCTCATGCCCCCACCACTCAACCCTATCCTTAGCCTCTTTTCCCTCACAAAACTTCCCCAACAAGCTTACAAAAGGGTCCAAAATGTTGTCTCCCCCATGGCCTACGAATTTTTTACCTTCCACATCCAATTTGCTTCAATTCCTCTCCAATTGGACCTAAATTGGAGTCCATAAATCCAACCAAAGTACTCACACTTAAATTCACATTTTTCCTTGCCCAAAGATCCCACTTGATAGCCAACAGTGCGCTCAAAAACGGTCCCTCGATTATCTCAGTCCAAAAACTCCTTATTTTGATTTTTCACCAAAAATCTCGGTTTGCAGAAAAAACTTCGGAAGATGATTCGACGTTCCTAAAATAACTTGTGACATGCCAGAACTTTCAATTTCTGAAATTGGGTTTAAATTCGCGGTTAATTTCAATCTGGTGCGATTTTAGCGGTATCTAACTTTTCGGGTAGCTTTTAGGTATTTTTTAGTGCAATGACCCATGGTCGATTATTTTCGAGCCACAACATGCATCTTCGACTCAATGGCGACTCTCGGTTGTCGTGGAAATCTAGAAGTTTAAATACAAACACGGGGTACCAAAACGACAGAAGAATCGGTCTAGTGCCGATCGACAAGAATTTTGCAATTAGGTGGAATCACCCACACACTAATCTCATACCTTTGTCAAATTGACCTATCTCCTGTCTCTAATCGATTTTGACAGTGTCGTAATGACCCTTGTAGATTAGCACGGTTGAGCAATTAATTCCTAGTCAAATTCTCAAGTCTAATGCGTTTAGATTCCTTAACAGCTTCACCCGATAGACTAGTTATCCCGGGAGTAATCAGTTCAGGGAAAAGAACTATAGGCGCGTCGATGAAAAGCCCAACTTATTTAATTGAAAACAGAACTAGAAAATCAGGATGTCACAACTCTTCCCCTCTTATAAAAATTTTGTCCTCGAAATTTAAACCATTACAAATCTTTAAACAAAAAGGTGGGGGTATCGGCGTCTCATCGAATCTTCACTTCTTTAGTGCCATGGTGTTGCCAAACCACTTTAACCAATGGGTTGTCTTGGTGCATAGAACCTGCTTCTTACAATCCATAATCTGAACCGGGCTTTCCACGTACAACACTTTGTCATCTGCGTCTAACTCATCAAAATTTAACGCGTGGGTTAGGTCAGGCTCATACTTCCTCAACATCGACATGTGAAAGACATCATGCACTTGCGCCAACCTCAACGGTAATGCAGGATGATACACTAGGATCCCGATTCTTTCTAGAATCTCAGTGGGACCTACATACCTCGGACTTAGCTTTCCCTTCTTACCAAAGCGCAAAGTACCCTTCATTTGTGACACATTCAGAAAAACGTGATCACCACCTTAGAATTCCAAAGGCCTTCGATGCTTATTTGCGTAACTTTTCTAGCGACTCTGAACAGTCTTTAATCTGTCTCTAATAACGGCAATTGCATCCACCGATTGCTGGACTAACTCTAGACCTGTGATCTTTCATTCTCCAACCTCATCCCAACACACTGGCATTCTGCACGCTCTGCCATACAACGCTTCAAAAGGAGCCATCTGAATGCTCTGCTGGTAGCTGTTGTTTTAGGCAAACTCGACAAAATGAAGCTGTTCCTCTTAGCTCCCCTTGAAATCCAACACGCAAGCTCGCAACATGTCTTCGAGGGTTTGAATCATCCTCTTAGACTAGTCATCCGTCTGAGGATGATAGGCTATACTGTACTGGAGCTGCGTTCCTAAAGCAGTCTACAAACTGTTCCAAAAGATAACTGTGAACCTCGGGTCTCGGTCTAATGTAATTGTCACCAGCACTCCATGCAGACGAACAATTTGACGCACGTACAATTCTGCGTGCCTGTTCAAATCAAGGCCCCTTCGTACTGCGATAAAGTGAGCCGACTTCATCAGTCTGTCGACCATTACCCAAATGGAATCATTACCCCTCTGACTCCTTAGTAAGCTTGTCACAAAGTCCAATGTGATATGCTCCCATTTTCACTCATAAATCTCAAGAGGTTACAGAAGTCCTCCCGACTTACAGTGTTGTGCCTTCACTTGCTAACATGTCAGACACTTGGCGACATGCGTGGTGATATATGCTTTCATACCGAACCACCAATAGTGTTGACGCAGATTCTGATACATCTTCATACTACCTGGATGAATACTGTAACTGCTATGATGAGCTTCTGATAAAATCTCTTCTTTAAGCTCTGCATCGTCAGGTACACATAATCGTCATCAGAACCTTAGTGTTCCGTCTTCAGAAATCTGAAAGTCAGCCTTCTTCTTTTTGATATTCTCTTGCAGGATATTTTGAATCTCTGGGTCTATCCATTGAAGCATTTTGATCCTTATCTGCACTTCCGGCTCAATTCTAAGGGTGGCCATAACATTTGAAAGGTGGCCTACCTCAAAATTTTGAAAACCGACTCTCAAGCTTTCTCGAGTAAAGTCCATTCCTTGATCATCATATGCGCAACTGAAGATTTCCAACTCAGCGCATCTGCGACCTTATTCACCTTTCCAAGGTGATACAAGATATCACAATCATAGTCATTCAAGAGTTCCATCCAGCGACACTGTCTCATATTCAACTCCTTCTAAGAGAATAAATACTTGAGACTTTGATGGTCTATGAAAATCTGGAATCTTTCTCCGCACAAATAATATCTCCAAATCTTCAAAGCGAAAATGATTGCTGCGAGTTCTAAGTCATACGTCGAGTAATTCAATTCATGAGGTCTCAACTGACGGGACACGTATGCAACAACCCTACCATGTTGCATTAGCATGCAACCTAATCCTATAAACGACACATCACTATAGATCTCATATCCAACAGGACCAGATGGAATTGTCAGCACTGGTGCGGTAGTCAGCTTCTACTTAAGCTCTTGGAAACTAAACTCGCACTTGTCTGTCCACATGAACTTCTCTATGTTCTTCAGTAGTCGAGTCAACTGCAAAGCTAATGCTAAAAATTCTTCCATGAACCTTCTGTAGTAACCTGCCAAACCCAAAAAGCTTCTGATCTCTGTCACAATAGTCGGTCTTGGCCAGTTGATCACTGTTTCAATCTTGCTTGGGTCCACGAAGATTCCTTCGCCTGAAATCACGTAACCTAGGAATGCCACACTAGTTAACCAAAACTCGCACTTACTGAACTTAGCATACAGTTCATAATTCCGCAGAGTCTGAAGCACTATCTTTAAGTGCCTTTCGTGCTCCTCGAGACTACTAGAGTATACTAGGGTGTCGTCGATGAACACGATTACAAACTGATCCAGGTACTCTTTGAACACTTGGTTCATCAGATCCATGAAAGCAGCTGAGGCATTTGTCAAACCAAACGGCATTACAGTAAACTCATAATGGCCATATCAAGTACGAAATGCTGACTTAGGTATGTCCTATTTTTTAATCCTCAACTGATGATACCATGTCCTCAAGTCGATCTTTGAAAATATCGACGGTCCTTGCAACTGGTCAAACAAGTCATTGATCCTCGGGAGCGGATTTTTATTCTTGATCGTCACCTGATTGAGTTGGCAATAGTCGATGCACAGACGCAACGAACCATCTTTCTTCTTCACAAATAGAACTGGTGCTCCCCAAGGTGATGCACTGGGACATATGAATCCCTTATCCAATAATTCTTGTATCTGCACCTTTAGTTCATTCAACTCAAAGAATGCCATCCGGTAAGGAGCCTTAGAGATTGGCTCTGTCCCGGGTGCTAATTCGATCACGAATTCTATCTCTCTCTCTCTCTGGCGGCAAACCTGGCAATTCCTTTGAAAACACATCTGGAAACTCTTGGACTACTGAGATGTCCTCAATCTTCAGCTCCTCGACTGTCGTATCCACAACAGTCGCCAGGTAACGTTGGCAACCCATGTCTAACAAACGGGTTACCTCAAGCGATGAGATTAAGGAAATCGAGGGTCCTCCTCAACTCCCAGTAAGCTCAAAACTTTCACCCCTTAACAGGTTAAACTAAATCGATTTACGATAGCAGTCCATCTTAGCTCGATGCTTGGTGAGCCAATCCATGCCAATTATCACATCGAAATCATACACGGCTAGGACTAACACATCTATTCTCCCCTCTCGCTCACCAATCACTAACTTACAACCAGAACAACCCAACGCAACTAACACATTATCCCTTAACGATGTAGATATGCTAACCATTGACTCCAACAACTTAGGATTCAACCCTACCAACTTAACAAATTGTTCGACTATAAACGAATGAGTCATGCCAGGGTCAAATAAAGCATATGCAGTATGGTCATTTAGCGAAACCGTACTTGTAATCACAATAAGCGTGTCCTCTACTTGTCCTCTCGTGATAGTATATGTCCTTCCCTGAGCTAGAGGTCTATTCAGTCCACCCTGCTGTGCAATCTACGGCGCAAACCCTCTATTCTGACCCATCAGTGGCGGTGACGGTAACTGCTGTGGCCCCCTCGGCTTTCTGGGACAATCTCTCGCCAAGTGACCATGTTGGCCACAGTCAAAGCAAGCACCCATCCTTAAATGGCACGGGGCTGATCCCTGTTGCTTTCCACAAAAGCAACACACGCCATTCTAACTCGGCGCTGACTTCCCAATTCCACCCTTCCTATTGGGCGAGACATGGTACCTTCCTCCGGTCATGGGCTTCTTTCCGAACTGGTTCCCATCTCTATTCGAACTAAACCTTGAACTAGACGCAGCAGTCTGTTCACTTAGGTCCCTCTCTATCAGTTGGGCCTGACCATAAACCTCGTTGTAATCCTTCAAGTCTAATGGCACCAGTGGACTCCTCAGCTCTGGTTGGAGGCCATTCCTGAACCTCCGAGCTTTGTCTTCTGGATCTTCCACCAATCTTGGAGCGTGCTGAAACAGCTCCGCAAACTTGGCTTCATACTGATCCACGGTCAGCATCCCTTGATGAAGGCGCTGGAATTCCTCCATCTTCTGCTCTCGGGCGCTACCAAAAAAGTACTTGTCATTAAAGGCTCCGAGGAAGGCGTTCCACACCGGAACCAGGCCTTCAGGAAATATCGTGCCTCCAGTGGCTCTCCACCAAGTACTAGCGTTACCCTACAGCTGGTATACTGCCAGGACAACTTTCTCCTCCTCAATGCACATCAGAAATGCAAAGGATTTCTCCAGATCTTGGATCCAGAGCGATACAGCTTCAGGATCTCTTGTGCCATTGAACCTCGGCGAGTTCAACTTCAAGAACTACTCCACGAGCTTATGAATAGGTCTCTCTCTCTATACAACCATGTTCCCAGGTGGAACTTCGACAGGTGCGGCGGCAGCTGCGGCCTTAGCAATGGCGGCAACGGCAGCAATAGCAACGGCTGTAGCAACGGTGGCTTGATTCTGAGCCTGTTGCCCCATCAGTGCTCCCATTGCTTCAAGTGCCTACATGATCCCTTCGATCCTGGGATCACCAAGGGCTGCTACCCCAGCACCAACAGGAGGTGGTGCTACCCCACTTGCGCTAGCCTCATCCTGTGCTCTACCTTGGGTATCGACCTTAGTCGACATCCTACCCTGAGTAGCAGGTCCAACCGACCTCTTTCTAGGAGTCTTGTACTCCTGATTACTCATCTACAGGATATTTATAGAAAGATGTTTTCCCATTCCAATACCAGATTAGAATTTGAGTGATCCACACAAAACAATCTACCAATCAGCTATCACTAACATGCATCAGCATAAAATGAAGGCAATCCTACCAGCTATCCTATAAATCATCACACCTTATTACTCCAACTATCAACTAGCTCTAATACCACTAAATGGCGGAGATGTCATGCCCCGATTCTTGAGCACGTGCCCATCCCTCGGTGGTCGATAAATAATGCGACGTCCCAGGACGCATCACCGACCCATTCATTTTTAATGCGTATGCGAAAGCGAAACAATACCCCTGACAATGAATAGCTTGGGATAGAAAAGCAAGAAACACATTCACAACCAAAACACTTTTATAAACAGCTTGGTTTATATACAAACTAGTCTAAAGACAAAAGTCTACAAAAGCATAAAGTCCACAAGTCCTCTAGGCGCTCGAATCCCCAGCTGAAAACCCCGAGCTCTCCTGGGAACTTGGGTCCACCACTGCACCACCAGGAGGGTTAGCTATACCCTCACCAAAAGCGATATCTAACACCGACACAGGGATCTCAAAATCCTGTAGGGGACCTTCTCTGGGTCCATTTCACCCGTGACAATACCACGCTCTGAACTGATGGGATACCCTCTAAGGTAGACCCGCATCAACCCAGACAATAGTACTCACAAGCTCATAGACCCAAGCTCCTTGGCCCCCGGGAACAAAGATATCGATGACCTGCTCATAATCCTCTTGGGCTGACCAAAACATTCCGGAGGAACCACCATCTAAGGAATTGAAAAGGTTGAGCCCACGACGGGGTGAGACGATGTCTCAACAAGTTCGGCCCCTAAACTCCTATTAAGAAGGAAATACGCCTAGAGGCAGCTATAGACACAAGTCAGAAGACTCACCTTGCCTCAGTTCCTTCCCTACACGTTAGTACAGTTCATAATCTCAACTAATCAATTCATCAATCCAATCAATCAATCGACTCAATTCGATCATTTAATCTAATCGATACCAGCTATCAATCAGTACTATCTATCACTCAGTACTATCTATCAATCAATATCATTTATCAATTCGTTCATTGATACGATTACTGCTCGCCTAAGCTAAAATATAGATAGACGGTAGCTCGCCAAAGTTGATATAGATAGATAGTAACTCACCCAAGCTGATATAGATAGATAGTAGCTCACCAAAGCTAATATACATTAATATTGCTCACCAAAGCTTATATGTATATATTATAGCTCACCAAAGTTGACATGTATATATTATAGCTCGACAAAGTTGATACGTATATATTATAGCTCACCAATGCTGATATATACTCACCAAAGCTAATTAATGCTCACCAAAGCTAACGAATTATTTTGAACCAGAAAAATTGATATTCTCACTATTAAAATCTCACGATTCGATCTAGTCCTTAAAACAAATTTTCGGTATCAAAACCCGACGCTCGGGATTATATAATTAAAATACCAAATTTACACAATTTTGGCATAAATATCAAAAGTTCCAATCAACATTCAATTTGCACAATTTAGCACTCAATTGCAAAAATCTGAACACACAATTACAATCAAGCACGGAATTCTAACGACCGCCATCCCGCATAATTTCCAGAATTATTAAATAATTAATTAAATTCCGAAAATAAATAAATAAATTATTAAATAAATGAATAATTAATTAATTAATTAATTAATAATTACTCAATAATTAAAAAATTCAAATAATTAATAAATGCCTAATTAAGATTACACTAATCTAACCTCCTAAGTAGGCTAATTAATCAACCTACTAAACTAATCAAATCACTTAATCCAATTAACTTTTAACTAAACTAATCTAACTACCTAAACATACTTAGCCTAATCTAATCACCCCTTAAGCATAATTAACTCCATAAGCAGAGTTTAGTGAGTAAACTCACTAGTTTAGCGATCCGGTGAGTCCACGGTGACAACAACACGGAGGCAAGCGACAACCAAGCCTACGGCGGCACCAACCAAGGCCCGGAAGTGGCCCAAAATGGCCCACAAAGGCCAAGAACCCCTGCTGGCTTCGGCTTCTGTTTCTTGCTGGTAGAACTGGTTGAAAGCTGCTTAGCTCAAGGAAAGAGGCACGGCGGAACCAGGAGGCTTGGACAGGTGGCAAAGGAGCTCGACGGCAACGCACGATGGCTGGGATAGCTCTGGCAGACGATGACAGCGGCTAGGGCGAAAAGCGCGAGCAACGAGGACGAGCGGATAGCGCGCGAGCGAGACGGCGCGCGCAGACATGCATCTAGCGCACGACAAGCAGCGGCCACTCAGACGGGCTCGGGCATGCGACAGTGGGGCTTGGCTGGTCTTCAGCTGGCTTCCTCTAGTTTCTTGAGCTCTCAAGTGACCTCAATAATGGAGAAAGGAGCTACTGAAGGAAGAAGAAGGCTGCTGAAGAGAGGGGTCCCCAAAGTGGCTTCTTAAGCCTTCAACACTTGTCCCAAACTCTCATTGCTCATGCCCCCATCACTCAGCCCTATCCTCAACCTCTTTTCCTTAAACTTCCCCAACAAGCTAGCGAAAGGGTCTAAAATGTTGTCCCCCCCATGACCTACGAATTTTGTACCTTCCACATCCAATTTGCTTCAATTCATCTCCAGTTGAACCTAAATTGGAGTCCATAAATCCAACCAAAGTACTCACACTTAAATTCACATTTTTCCTTGCCCATAGAACCCACTTGACAGTCAACGGTGCACTCAAAAACGGTCCCTCAAATATCCCAGTCCAAAAACTCCTAATTTTGATTTTTCACCGAAAATCTCGGTTTGCAAAAAAATCTTGAGAATATGAGTCGACGTCCCCTAAAATGACTTGTGACATGCTAGAACTTTCAATTTCTGAAATCATGTTTAAATTCGCAGTTAATTTCAATCCGGCGCGATTTTAGCAATATCTAACTTACTATGTAGCTTTTAGGAATTTTTAGTGCAATGACCCGTGGTCGATTATTTTCGAGCCACAACGTGCATCTTCGACTCAATGGCAACTTTTGATTGTCATGGAAATCTCAAGATTTCAAATACAGACACAGGGTACTAAAATGACAAAAGAATCAGTTTAGTACCGATCGACAAGAATTTTACAATTAGATGGAATCACCCATATACTAATCACATACCTCTGTTGAATCGACCTATCTCTGGTCTTTGATCAATTTTCATAGTGACGTAATGACCCTTGCAGATTAGCACAATCGAGCAGTCGATTCCTAGTCATATTCTCAAGTCTATTGCGTTTAGATTCCTTAACTGCTTCACCTAATAGACTAGTTATCCCGTGAGTGATTAGTTCAGGGAAAAGAACTATAGGCGTGTTGATGAAAAGCCCGACTTATTCTATTGAAAACAGAACTGGAAAATTAGGATGTTACAAAAGCTGGCTTGATTGATAATGTGCTTGAGTGGTCACATAATTAAATCTGTTACCCAACGGGAGTTTGAGGGCGATGCCCGATTTTATCGGATGCCCGACGAGGTCCGGAAGCCGAGTCGCGGTTGAAGTTGGACCGATGCTCATTTATGGAATGCCGTCTAGGCGGGAGTTCTAGACGTTACCATGCCCGATGGGGGGGACGATGCCCAGTTAGGCTGGAAGACTGCCGACACTTGTGTGGGCCTTGGCCCGATGGGTTTAATAATTGGAACACGTGTGTTAATAGTGCTCATGACAATTCTTGTATGTATTCTGATTATTATTTATGCATATTACTCTGTTATTGGTGTACGAGACGTGCTAATGTGCAAGGACGTACAGAGACAATGTGAGTTTATGATTGGCGCATGCTTAGGCTGCCTTCAAGGCGAATTCGCATCCTAATCGAGGCTTAGGGATTTTAACTCACTGAGATTTTTATCTCACCCCGTCGTTGTCAAAATATTTTTAGGTCTGTAGAATGGAGATCCACCCGGTCCGATTCGAGTTCCCCTGGGATATGGAGGTAGAGACTACCCTCTACCCTATCTCTGGGACCAACCGATTCCATGAGTTGGTAGTGACAATGGTTTGGGCCGATGAGGGTTTTGTGAATGTGGTGCCCCACCGCTCTAAAGCTTGGTTTATTACGGAACCGAATGGTGGTCAGGAGGGTCCCATGCACGATTTTGACGAGCTGCCCATAGGAAATGAGGTTGAGCAAGACACTAACCCGATAGATATCGACATCCCAGACAATGTCATAATAGATCCAAGCTCAAAAGGCCCGAGGAGCCATGCTCACCTGGCGACGTGCCCGACTTCTTGGCTGGGCCTGGGTATGGGTATTAGAGTGAAGGTTGTAGGAGTTGTTATAGTTGTACAGTTAGAAGTTAGCCCCGACCTAGACCCTTTTTATTAATAGGTCGCGCAGGAGTTCACTTTTTGGTAAGCTTGTATATATGAACTCTTTGGGTTAACCTGTTAATAAATAAATTGTAGTTTGTGAAAAATTGTTGTGGCACTTTCACTATCCCTACTAGTATCGATTGACTGGGTGTTTAATTTAATTCGTTTTCGCATGCGTATAATCGAAAGATAAAAAGAATGGGTCGGTGACATGTCTTGAGATGTCGCACTTTTAATCGACCGCTAGGGGATGTTCGCATACTTGTGGTTCAGGCCGTGACATGAATAACATAGTTTGCGTTCCTTACATGCGAAAATCAAAGAACATTTGAAGAAAAATGCCAAAAGAACTTAAGTAGAGAGACTGATGAAAAAATAAGTCACTTAAGAAGGCATTGAACAAAGCCGTTTGATACGCAAGCGAATAACATTATCAAAGATGACAAGGTCCAATGTAGATAAATAACGAATATGCCCTCATATAAGAAAAAATTATCATCAATTCTATCAGACGGTAAACCGAGAATCATCCTACCTAATGCAAATAAGAACAATCAAATCAAGCCTGGACATTAATCGGTGGTCCATCTAACTGCACAATTCTGACGCCTCTCTTCCTGATGAAGAAACCCCACTGCATCATTGCCTTCATCATGAGCCAGCCATTAATACCTTGGCTCGTGCCTAACAAAAGCATCATCCCATGGTGGGTTCTGAAAGAACGTGTGATCATCTGGTGAGGTCTTGAAGGAGGCCAACAAGTAATCCAAAATATCATCTAAATCAGTTTGACAGGAGACCTCCCATCACGTGATTGCCCTCAGGAACAGGAAATGCACTACTGGATTGGAATATTGAGGCGTAGGGTGTTTTAGAGAGGAAGATTGTGCTCACTTACTGAATAGTCCAATTGGCTCGAAGAATAGATCATTTGGCTACACATCGCATTTTGTATTGATATCATGGGACTGTATTTGCAATCCGACAGTAGTAATACCCTTACCTCCCAGAGAAAAGAGAATGTTCAAACAGTCTGCATTATGGGCTGATGTCCAGCGACACACACTTTCATCAACTGAAAACTCCATGTCCTTTCAAGATTTGATATGTTGTGGCTCTAACAGCCATGCCAAAAGAGTTGCACCATTATGTCCTGGAGAAAGACCTAGAACACTAATATGGTCAGTAAAAATAGGCTAACGTGAGCACAAGGCTACAATTTTACAAAAAATTTTGGAATGAATGGCTATGACGCTTTTGCTATTCTGATATCACAGGAAGTGCTGCTACTCTCTTTCTTTTTTCCTTATCTCAATTTTCTGACATATAGTTTAACCAACCAGCCGTCCTTTCTAATACAATCTTTGATTCACCATAAAATAAAAATGCACAACTAAACACATTGTCGTGTGTTTATTACATCTATTCACATCAACCTAGTGATAGCAATATCTTGTCAATATCCACTTAGCATCCCCTAAGAGAAGATGTTCATAAGTATCTGCCCCACCCCCCCCCCCCGGGTCCCTCAATCCTCCACTCAGAAAGTGTGCACAAGTTCGCACATACATACATACATACATACATACATACATACATACATACATACATACATTTATGGCCAAATGGATTGAGTGTATTGAATGAGGCTCATTTAGCAACAATCACAGCTTACAGAAAATATCTATCCGTACATAATTAGCATTGGACATTGACTGTTCCCAAGATTGAATGTGCTTATAGGTCATTTTGATACTTCAACTCTTAAATCTTTCATGTCCAAATTGAAGAGGAATCTCTTAAATTGAACCTTAATAAAATTGTGCTTGATTATTGCCCTTTTACCTTCATACTGATCATCCATTACATTACTGCTTTTGATAGTGACCTGCAATAACCTACTCCTCTTGTTTGTTCATCATCAGTAAAAACTATTCCAAGTATTTTTGGTTGCATCTAAAGACACACTAAAGCCTAACTTACAAATGGGAATCCTTTACATATAAGTTAGTAGTCAATGTCAAAGGGGGGGCAAAATTAGTAATATCTCCTTGGATGCATGTTCAATTGAAGGGTAGCAAGACAAACTAAACATCTTCATATTATGTGAAAGTCAAATCATAAGGATCTGGAACACATTGCTTTTATTTATTACAGCTCACAAATCAAGTGGAAAGTCCTATTTTCCTCGTTATTTCATGGGCCAAATCTTTGTATGTGCTTAAAGGGAAAGATAGTGTTGTTTAGAGCACGTACCTTCAGCAGTGGAGCTCCCATCTACCGGAGGAGCTTCCAGACCAACTGGAGCAGCACAGACTCGTGGAGACAAACTACGTTGAACAGGGGTGAGGTTTTCAATTCGTTCTTCAAAGACTTGAGATGGAAAAGGGCTTGAGCTTTCCTCCTGCATTGAATCTGAAAAGGGCTCACCACTGAACTCCCTAACATCATTCCAGTTATCAAAGGCCTTTTTCACAATTGTATCTCCATGTTCCTGAAAGCAAAACACTCCATATATCGCTCAAGCCACACCAATGGAGTTATTTATCTCATTCTCTGACTTCAAGCAACCATTTCTTTTTTCAGCAAGTAATGTTGCATTCCAATGGATGGAGTTGCATTCAGAGTAAGTACTTCAGTGCAGCACAGAGAAGGAAGAATAAAAGGAACATTGAAAGAACCTCAATATTTTTTCTTTTTTTCTTTTTTTTGGGGGGGGGTCATAAAAGAACCTCAATTCACTTTACATCTATTGCCGCCGATTTCTCAACCACATAAAGGTCAGGTGCTCAAAAGATGTGGAGAATACAACCAAGGCAAGGGTCCTCAGAATAAAGATGCAAAGTTGATTGAGAAAGGACGGGTGAAGAAACAAAACATGCAATAACTTGTATTGCGCAAGTAATTAAGACCTGGATAGTTTTAACTTGGAAAGTAATAGTTGCAACGTGGATGTGTTAATCGTTCAAACTACAATATGATGATGAGTGCCTCCGAATTTTACGGCTGACGCCGAATTAACTGCTGAAAATGCTCTCCAACTTACTCATGTCTTTTTGTATAATTGTAACTACTGAGTAGAGAAGGCACCTCAGATTTACAAGGTCATTATCCTCAACTTTGCATTGCAAAGAGCAAAAAGCTCAAATCACTTTTAAAGGAAAAGTCTCCATCACAGATCTAAGCAAAGCATCTAGATTTTCTTTTTATTCTCTCCACAGGCACTTCATAATACTTTCTGATAAAGAAAAACACAAAACAAAACAAAGCATCTAGATGTCCAACCAACTCCTTGTTTCAAGTTCCAACATCTCTGATCAACTCTAACACCTATTAAACGACACATCTACAGTACACATTAAATACTGATTACAAAGATAATATGGGACAAACTATTTGACTTGAGCATGACGTTATGTAGCGCATGAACTGGCTTGACAAGACAACTCAGTATGAACTCCTTAATTATTTACCTTCTCTTCAGCAGAAAGTTGATGAGCAGCAAAATATACCCGGTCCTTGATTAGGCCAATCAGTTGACCATCTGTGTTGAATACAGCACCATGCTCCCCCATGCCATCAGAATGGCAAAAATAAAGTTTCCAATTTAATTTGCAAGTCTTTGCATGATCTACGAGGCATTCCCAACTCTTCTGTGTGAAGCCCATTCCAAGAATCTATGATGAGTGAACGCACAAGATATACATTCTTGTTAGTCAATCAACCCTAATTGAGATTCATTAACTAAACGCTTGTAGTTACCTTTCTCAGCTCCTTGGAGTTTGTATATAGTTGTAGTAGAAAGTCCTCCACTTTGTATATTCCGGCACTATTCAGTTTATGGTGGAACGGCCCATTTTTGGCAATCTTCTCCAACCTCCAGAGCTCATCATGAGATGCAGGTGGATAATGTTTATTGGATGCTGTCAAATGAAGAAAACACAAACAGTAAGGTCCCAGTCACTAGTAGATTAATGAGTAGAAGCAAACTTCCAATAGGCTTGCTAACTCTCTCCTGAAACTCATCCAAAGTGTCAACATTTGCTAATAACAAAAAAGCCGATCGTTTCTTGTTTGTCAGAATTTTCATTCAAGATGTAAAGGTCAGTATGAAATAAAGCTCTCAATTCAAAAAATTGAAGGTGGATGTCTAAAACCATGTTTATGGTCAGTCATAAAGGAAGGACAAGGTTATATGTACTGTAAAGGACTATGAAAGAGTTACATTGTCCTCTCTGTTCCTTGACACGGAAGGCATTTGATTTGGCTTCTCGGATTCGGGCATTCCCACAATAACCTGATACCGCCTTAAGCCCTATCCTGAATGTTTTACTCCTATTCCAGCTGGAATTGTCAGTAAATATCAGTTCTCCCAGCTCCCCAACACCTCCCTTGAGCATTAGTTGGAGATCTCCTACCAAAAGTGGCCCCTTTCCATAACGTTCTTTAGCCACGTAGTTCTCAAACTCTTCTGGACCCCAGTCATCCTCATCATCTTTGTTGAAGTCACCATCAAGCACGACGACGTATACCTTAATGGAGGATTCTGGGCCTGATGTAACAACATCCCCTGTATTCGCATCGTTCAAGGCAACGGAAATGCGAGCACCCCCAACTCCTCGTAGTTTACTTCCAGTATACAGGGTATCTGGCAGTTCGGTTTGAAGTTGCAGCTGTAAGTTTTTTGCATCATTCTTTGCCATAGATTGAGAATTATCCCTGCATTCTCTCCTGAAACACCCATTAGAAATAGGAAGAGGTATGGAAGCAGAAAATTGAAGAAGTAACTATAAAGAGAGACAGACTACTACACATCTCACTTGGATAAGTCTTACTGCTGAGGAAACTACAAGGATAAATGTGAGGCCTCACCCAAGGTAATAGGCTAAATTTTACATGACTCCAAACAAACAGGATCTTGCTGAATAACAAAGCCACCGATTGGGCCTCTCAGGATGGTATATAAATAAGGTGGCCCACAGCACTAATCGCCAGTTCATATAGGGAATCAATACACTTATGGTTAGCCAGCTTCAAAAAAATAACATAAAATGCTCCATACAACCGAGTCATTGTGGCCTGACACTCATTGAGCTCCGACCACCTGCTGTGGGGTGGTAGTGGTAGGTCGGACCATTTTTCCCCCCAGAACATCAACAATGCATAACCAGTCAATACTACACAAGAAGTCTTTTTCAATTGGCATCACCAAGGCGGTGCATTCATACCTTCCAACGTGGGGAGAGTGAATGATTGCAAGTTCAACCGCTTCTTTCTGTTCAACACCAGCAACAGAAGAACTGCCAAAGTTAAAGACATCAAAAAAATAAAGCAGAAGTTTATACAAAACAATCCATTCCATCAAAAGAAGTTGATAACCCTGTTATATTATTCATTCTTAAAAATAACTTATCAAACACCTTATTGAGCTAAGTTCTTCAGGCTCAAGTGAAATCAGAGTGTTCATCAAACAGCAGTTGTACATAGCTCACGTGAACAATCTAAGAAGCATTTCCTTCTTCCCGTTTCATTCCATGTCCATGCAAAAATTTACATGTGCTTTAGATGGTTATGATCCAGCTATAGGGAATAAGGCCACAGTTGCAGATGTTAATGAGGCAAATGAATGTAGATGGCCTCCAGCAAGGTCTGATGATCTGCTTGAAATTCAGATGGCTTTGTGGTGGTTGATTTCTCCATATTCTGGCTCTGTAGATAAAGTGGTATTTACCGGATCATCAAGGGGCTCTTTCTCTGTAAAGGAGGCTTGGAAGCTAGTGAGGAAATGTGGGAACAAAGTGACTTAGCGTATGCCCATATGGTTTAAGCCTAATGTGCCAATATATGGCTTAAAAATTTGGCTGATGATTCATAATAGGTTGCAGAAATTGGACAGGATGAAAACTTGGTGTGACATTGATAATACTTGTGTGCTATTCAGACAACGTGAAGAATCTCGAATGCACTTGTTCTTTAAGTGTGTAGTCTCAAAGTATATTTTGGGAACAAGTTTTACAGTTACTCTCATGTCCTAGATCTCCCAGTCACTGGAAGGATGAATTTACGTGAGCCTTGCAGAACATGAAGGGCACCAATTTGAACGTGATAGTGAGGAAATTAGGCTGCAATGCGACAATTTATTATCTTGGGGGAGAGATGAACTTAGTGAAGCATGAACACGTGTCCCCTCCAGCTTCTTATGTCCTTGATGCAGTTGTTTTTTTTTCCTTTTTTTTTCTTGTAAAGGTCTCTTTAGAAGCTATGATTCAGGAAAGAAACAAGACAGTTACTGCTGAAATTAAGTATTTGTGTAGAAATTGGAAGTTCATGTTGACTAACTTTGCCGTAATCTGGTGGCATGCTTTTGAGTTTGCATCTTGTTTTTCTGGGTAGCATTTTGCTGTTGGAACTGGAAGCGAAGGTGCGTGAAACTATGATGTCATGTTGTCATTTCGGGTGTGGTGCCACTAGATGGAAAGTCAACTTGACGAGTTCATTATAACGCTTTCTAACAGGTGGTTCAAAACTCTGTTCTTCCGATCGAGCAGGAAGAAAGTGTGCCTTAGTGATTAGAGAGTGCCAAGTGGAAGTGCCGTCGCTCAATGGATAAAAGTTACTCAAGGTATATCAGACTAATCAACCACCAAAAGTCGACATTAATGGAAAGGTTCAGCAACTCGATGTCGGCTGTATCTGTGGGACATTATGCTGCAATGGACCTGTATGGATGTAGTCCTCCCATGCTTTTTTTTCCCCAGGTTGTGCAATAAAATGAATATTTCCTTATAAAAGAAATTAATCGTCCAAAGTTCATGCTCAATAATTGCCATTCAAACAGTCAGTGTAAATCAATTAGCTAGCAATGGATTTGTTGGGCAATAAGTTCATTCGATCACTTCATGACATGCAGCAAAACAACTCATATCTTAAGTGTTGATGGGAAAATGTTAAAAAAGGGTAGAAATATAAACTCTGTTTATCTTACCAGTTCCCAAATAGACTTCCTCATTGAACGCATCTGTTCCTCTGTTGAACACATCCATTTCTCCACTGAATGCATCCGTTGCGCTAAATCTTTGAGGGCAGTCCCAATGCAACTACACCATGAAAAGTGACACCGTCAGCAACTGCTGCCTTGTGGATTTATTCGTAACAAAGAGACAAATATCTATATGGAACAAATAAATGTCAGACCTAATTACCGTGTAAAATGATAGATATCAGACTCATCAAATGTATTCCCTTAATCTAAGGCGCCACAGAAAAGTCAATGTAAAGCTGGTCTATCCGGCATTTACAGAAGCACGTATAGCTAATTAGCAGCTATCTCCAAATGCACCGTCCTTTTAGTAATTAACAGAAAAATGCATGTGCAGGTATTACACTTTGGCAAGACGATACACATGGAAATTCTACTAGAGGAATCAATTGTTGGATACTACCAACAAACCAAATGAAATATATATTCACCTTTGACAATATTCGGCCGAGGGAGATTTAGCACGCTTCAGCTCTTCTTTGACCTGTCCAGCAAAGAGCAATAGCGAAGAATTACATTGTCACCCTTCACATATTCCTCTCATTCAAGTTTCATGGCACAGGTATCTTCACTGTCCTCCTTTTAGATGCAAATTGTCATTGACCACATTTTCCAAGATTCAAGGAGACAATTAGAAAATTTGTATTTTTTTGTGATCTATACCATCAAAACAACATGAAAAGCCTAAATCATGTTCATAAGTGGAATTGCTTCGCGGGAAAAGCCTAGAAGTGTCAGCATGTCATTTTTGCCACTCAAAAGATTATTCTCTATACATCTCACGGCAATTTCTAATGCAGATTCATATCGGGAAACTGACTGGAAATTCAGAAATGCATCCAAGCGCTTGGAATTGAAGAGACCGGCAATTGAAATACTTCACTCATCTTACCAATTCCCGGACATCCTCCTTCGTCAAACTGCTCTCCTGGACACATGCTTCCCTGTGTGAAGATCATCACAAAAATTAGAAGCAGGCTAGGATAACTTAGCAAACAGGATAGCAAAGAAACCGGGTAACGATAATGGCTCACTTGCTAGGTAAAAAACCGAACGAAATCGAATAAGGAGGAAGCACTGCGATTGCCCAACCGCAAAATCGCATAAATGATGCGAGACGATATCATTAGAGTTCTTTTATGCTTCGCATTAAACCCACAGCACAAGCCCACAAACAATGATTCGAGACGACCGCATTTCGGTTCTGTAATGCTTCGAATCAAAGCCACAGCTCAAACCCACAAACGGAAAACCGGTCGGAAGCGATTAAGAACTGTCGTGAGGCAAACCTAACACCATCTTCAAACAATCAATCAAGCATCGAAAAATTAAGCGAACTTACGGCTTTTTGATTGGAGGGAAGCAAGGCCTCTTCGATTGAACTGGAGAATCTTGCGCCGACGAGGATTTTCTTTTCATTTGTGGAGCTTGACAAAGATCTAACGAAGTGTCTGAATTTTAGGAGTGCTTGATTACTGAAAAAAATGGAGCAGCGGAAAATGGGAATGAAGAGTACGGGATTCTCCCAGAAACTTCATGCACCTTTCCGCGAAATGTTGCCCTACTATCCAAATTTACTAGTCTGCCCCCTTAGCCTTATGAAGCTGCATCTAGATTTTTCTGGGCGGCGCTTTTTGACCGCTTTTTGCCTATTATTAAATAACTGAACTATTTTTCCGTTTGACGCTAATTTAAGGTAAACTTTTTTACTGTTCCACCTGTTGTGAATGGTTTACATGCTCCCACATCGGTTATCATAATCACTAACGAATGTTTGTTCTAAATTATTTATCAAGAAATTATATGTATCGTATATTAATTCGAGGAATATATGAGGTAAATTAATATGACTTTTTGTCAAGTTGATGATATTAAAAAATTTGTTGTCGCTGCTTGTATTAAAAAAAGGTTTTTCTTCAAATTTTAGAAAGCTATAATATTTCATTAAAGAACGAGAAGACTTGTGTATATGTTCCTTTCCTTTCTTTGGAAAAAAAAACCACCAAAAGCCCTAAATTACCCCCTTTTGTTAACGAGCATATACTTAAAAATCCTACGCGGCGGCTGGCGTGGTGCTGCTGTGGATCAAGTAAATGAGAAACGACGTCGTTTCTCTTGTTGGGGGTTAGGGCTCGTCCTGAAGTTCGGTTGCTCTTCATCTCTCTCGGTTTGCTCCACTACCGCGACGACGAAATCTCAATTGCTCCACAAGAAGGAGCTCGATTCGTAGCTGAATTCTCTCTGCCGTAATTTGGGGTCTAGGTTCTTGGCCGATTTCTCGAAACCTCGATTGCTCCACAGAAGGGAGCTCGATTCAGTTGTTCAAAATCATCGTATTCGTGGCGCTCTTGATTCACCCACAATCCGTGAGTACTTCTTCGTCGATGTGGGTGTACCTTGATTTCCTTGTTAGGCTGCTATAATGGTTCTGAATTCCACCCTCTTGCTCTTTCCTGATTCATTTGTTGGTGACTGTTCCCGAGAGTTGAATTTTTAAGCGGATCTGCAGCATCTTTTAGCCTGTCATAAGAAAGAAGTGAGAAAATGGGAGTCTGATATGGTAACAAGGTCTCAAAAACACAAAAATTTATCTTAATCTAAGTATAGCTACTCTGTCTTTCTAAGTGAAAGTACAAACAGATACGCATTTGTTAACAGAATTCGCAATAAATTTTCAAGCTGCAGAGCATATTAAAACCAGATCATTATCTGGAACACACCTGCACGATTTGCTCAAAAGCGCATTAGCTAAAAATTCAATGAAGACGCAAAAGAAGGGTGCTGACACCGGATACAAATATGCTAGCATCATCATCAGTTGAAGCTGCTTTTATCATCCGTCTGGTATAAGATGTAATCTATCAAGATTTGGGCATAAAAGAAAAGGGCTCTTTTAGTCCCTAATATCTCGTGGTTTAGATAAGTGCAGTGAGGCTAAGCATACAAAAGGTTTTGAATGAAAATTTGAAATGCGATCCCCATTCATTCTGGGGTTTTTGAAATGAAATGTTCTTTGTGGGATTAACCACATTCAATTCTTTAGGATTTAATTGTTTCTTGTGCAATTGTTATTGAGCTTGGTGAATTGATACTTTTCTTTTCTGAATATCCAATTAGGTTGTGGAAAAGTCATTGTGCATCAACCTGCTTTTGCTATGCGTGGTGTTAAACATTGTTGAATTTCAGGTTTTTGTAGAGTGTGCATTGCTAGAATTTGAATAGTTTGCTTACATTGAACAGGTTGATGATTGTCATTTCTTCAAATGGATTGAATCCTAAGCCCTCATTGCATGATAGGGAAGTGATTTGCGGATTGATCAATGAAAAGAATTCCTTGGAAAATTGCACTGAAAGTATCCGAGGAGGAAGTCCACATTCTCCATATATAGCTCACAAAAGAGTAAGCAACGGAACAACGAGATAAAATTGGAAGTGTCTCAACTTGAAGCAAAGGAAGATATATATATATGATTGTATCGTTGTAGATTGATGCGTGCAATGCCGCTATTGAAATAGGACAAAAAAACACGCTCTAGGCACGCGGTTCGGTGATGGATGGATTGGAGACATTTAGTTTCAAGTTTTGGTTCTACTCCCTCGCTCTACAAAGACGCGGAGCAAAGGTCCAAGAGATTCTTAACGTCTCCACCACTCTATGCTCCATTTACAATCTTGGGGAATATCATGTGTTATTTTATGGTAACATGTACATGACATTATCACATGTCTATCTTCTTCTTCTATTTTATACAGCGGTTGTTTCGACTCTCGACTATCTTCATCGGATGTGCCACTCTCCCTATCCCACTAACATCAAGTAAATATCGAAAACATACAGATTTATGCTCTTCAAGAACCCTAAAAGAACGCGAGTGCGCCATTGTTATACGAGCTAAGCTTAGTAGTTAGCCTAATGACTGCTATTGGCTTGGTGGTGCTCGTCCATCGCTGCTCTTATTGCGCACCCCATGGACTCCATCTTACACTATTTCTTTATTCTTTTCCCCTGTTTTTACCATTTTCCCATCGAAATTAATTTATTTAAATCATTAGTGGAGATTCTAAATTTTCCATAAAGTATAAGACAAACCATGAAACGTCCATTATATTATATTCTCCATAACACTGAAAAGAGTGTGGATATCTGTCTCAAAGTTAGTTCCTTTAGATTATTCGTAGCTAATTTATGATTATTTTTTTTTCAGATATAAAATGAACCATCATTTATTTTTTTAAAATTGTTCTATGTTTGTGAACTGTCCCATGAGAACCTGTTTTCACGATCTTTTGTGAGCATGTTGCCAATTTCTTTAATATAAACCCGTGTACGTTACAGTAGTATATAGAGAATAAGAAATGCAATCGGGGGAAAAGGATAAGGACCATGCTTATGGTAGCAATTTCTGAAATGAAGGAAAGTGTGATAAATCTAGGAGAGTTGGACACGGCCTAAAAGAGAGAAATAAGAGGCCAACAAACAGAAGTGGGTAGGTGTCAACTTAGGAGAGAGTCATTGCTTATGTCAGCAATTTTCGAAAGGAAAAGAGAAATGAAAGATACGTGAAATTGGACATTGAGCAAGAGAGAGAAGACCAAATTAAACAAGGTGGGTCGGTGTCAACTTAGCGGAAGGCTTCATGCCGCTATAATGGTCTCTAAATTGAGCACCGTTCTACTGTTATAGTATTAGATTTGATATCGCAAATACTGACTTTGACTTTTTTCGGTCAGAATACTGAGTTTGACTTTGACTAATTAACTTTCATTTGGCCAGAAAAATCATGACTAATTTCAGAGGTATCGAGTGAATTTTCCTTTGGCTCGAAGTGCTGATCCATTGGCTCCCCGTGGCATATTGTGAACTGGTATCTTCGGACTGCACTGGCAATTGGACAGTCGTAAGACCATTCGCTCCTCTCGAAATTGGAAATTTCGAGCGGTCTGCAGATTCAGGCTGATGTGTAGCGAGAGCACTTTCATCAACTGCAAGCCCTATGGCATTTCCAGAATAGGTAATTTCTGACTCTGTTAGCAATGGCAAAGCACTCACACCATTATGTCCTGAACAAAGAACTAGAACATTAATTGATTAGTAAATATAGGCCAATGTGAGCACAGGTCTACGATCTTAGGTTGAATGGTTATGAGCTTTTACTATTCTCATATCAAGGATAGCGCCGCTAATTTCTTTTTCTCACCCTGCATATCTCTTTAATTTTTCTTGGCAATGCTCTTCATAAACTTTAAGTGCTTCAGCCGACAAGCATTCTCTCCTCACAGACGGAACACTTTACATCTCAATTCACAGATCTGGGACACATTGCTTTTATTTATTAAAGCTCAACATTCAAGTGGAAAGTCCTATTATCATCGTTATTTCACGGGCTGTATCTTTGTATGTGCACGGAGGGAGAGATAGTTTTGTGTTTTGGAGCACGTAGCTTCAGCAGCGGAGCCCGCATTTGCTGGAGGAGCCTCCTGACCAACTCGAGTAGCATAGGTTCCGGGAGCAAATCCATTCAAGGACGTGAGATGAAGAAGAGCTTGAGCTGTTCTTCTGCATTGAACCAGAGAGGGTCTTAACACTGAGCACCCTAAGATCATCCCAGTTATCCAAGGTCATATTCACGATTGCATCTCCGAGATCCTGGAAGAGAAGCACTTGGTATATCACTCAAGCAGGACTAATGGAAGTATTTATGTCCACTATGCAAGGGACACGCTCTGATTCAAGCTAAAATTTCTTTTCTTCCAGCAAGTAATGTTGCTTTCCAATGGATGAACTATTCAGAGTAAGTAGAGAAAAAAAGAGACTAAGCATCTGAATGTCTAACCACCTCCTCGTTTCAAGTTTCCACATCTCTGATCAATTCTAACACCTATTATGGATGGCACACAGCTAACAGTAGACACCGAATTACTGATTACGTAAATAACATGGGACAAATTAGATGGACTTCAGTGTGATGGGGTGGAGCGCACAGACTGGCTAGACAAAACTCAGTAGGAAATCCAGGGTCACTTACCTTCTCTTGGTCAGAAAGTAGGCAAGTAAAGCCGATGAGTTGATAGTTGGTTTCGCAAGTCATTGCATGATTTACGAGGATAGTCCAGTCCTTATAGCATTTCTCCATTCCAAAAATCTATGATGAGTGAACACGCAAGACTTACACTCTTGGTAGTCAATCAAACCCCGATTTAGTATCACCAACTAAGTTCTTACCTCTTTCAGTCTCTCGGGATCCGTAGACAGTTGCAATTGAAAGTCCTTCATTGTATATATTCCTACGTCCCTCAGTTTTTGGTGACGTGGCCCATCCTCGGCAATTTCCTCCAACCTCCAGACGTCATCCTCAAGTGCAGGTGGATCAAGTTTCTGGTTTGCTGTAAATGGACAGCACATATACAGTAAGGTCCCATTCACAATAAGATTATTTGTAGAAACGAACTTCTAATAAGCGTGCAAACTCTCCCCTCAAACTGATCCAAATGGTCAACATTAGCTTATAATGAATTAGTCGATCATCTCTAATTTGTCAGAACTTGCGTTCAAAATGTAACGGTCCCTATGAATCGAAGCTCTCGATTAAAAAATTGAAGACTGCGGATGTCCAAAACCACAATTATAGTCAGTTAAACGGGACAAGGTTTATTACCCTTTCCTCTATGTACCAGGACTTGGAAGGCATCTGTTATTCCTTATCGGATTTGCGTATTCCCATGACAACCTGATGCCACCTTCACCCCTAGCTTGACTTTTTTGTCACTCATCTTGATGGAGCCGCCATTAAATGACAATTCTCCCAGCTTCGCAACACCTTTCTCCAGCCTCACTTGGGGATTTCCTTTCAAAGGCGGCCCCTCTTGTCCTCGAACCACATAACTCTGAAACTCTTCAGGAGTCCAGTCATCCTGCTCGTCTTTGTTGAAGTCACTATACAGATAGCCTTTCTCAACGACATCATGGGGGAAGTGTATTCGTACCTTCTGAAGTGGGTACAGTCTGCAAGCTCCGCTGCTTCCTCCTGTTCAATACCACCAACAGCAGAATTGCCAAAGTTGGAGGCATCAAAAAATAAAAATAAAACAAAATAGAGCACAAAAACCAATACGTTCCATAAAAGAGGAGTTGAAAATACGTATTTATGGTTCCTTCTTAAAAACAACTCATCGAACAAATAGCTCATATGATCTATCCTAAGCATTTTCATTTTCCCCTTTCATTCCATGTCCATGCAAAAATTTACATCTGTTTTACAAACATTATGCTTCAGCTTTCGGTGACAAAGTCACAGCTGCAGATGTTATTGAGTCAAATGAATGGAGATAGCCTCCAGCAAGGTCTGATGATCTGTTTGAAACTCAGATGGCTTTGTGTGGGTTCATTGCTTCAAACTCTGGCTCTGAATACCTTTTTATCATTGTAAATCCATCCTCTTTTAGGGTGGAAGAAAATTAAGGATTCCCTTCTCCCCATATGTTCGGGGCTTAGATAGACATTATAGATTGAATACTTAAGCAGCACATTTAGGCGACCTGAAGTGATATATTTCACCACTCACCGCTCGGTTTACAATCTTGTGGAATATCATGTGTTATTGTATGGTAACATGTACATGACATTATCACATGTCTATCTTCTTCTTCTTTTTTATACAGCGGTTGTTTCGACTCTCGACTATTTTCATCGGATGTGCCACTCTCTCTATCCCACTAATATCAAGTAAATATCGAAAACATACAGATTTATGCTCTTCAGTAACCCTAAAAGAACGCGAGTGTGCCATTGTTTAAGTTTAGTTGTTAGCCTAATGACTGCTACTCACTTGGTGGCGCTCGTCCATCGGTGCTCTTATTGCGCACCCCATGGACTCAATGATACACTATTTCTTCTTCTTTTTCCTTTTTTTACCATTTTCCCATTGAAATTAATTTATTTAAATCATTAGTGGAGATTTAAAAATTTTCATAAAGTACAAAATAAACCACAACAAGTACAATTTATTTTTTTGGTAGAAGTAAGAATTATATAGAGCTTTAACCAAACTATACACAGCAATCACGGCACTAAGAACTTACACTCAAAATGAGAAAGAATCATTATGAGTGGAAGGATACCAAGATGAAAAAGGCAGCCAAACAACGGCAAAGCAAGCCAAGAGGCACAACACTAACACGGCTACAACTACAGCCAACCAAACACAACCAAGCAACACCGGCCAGGAGAGAGGACAGGAGAACCGTAGATCCCCACAGCAGGCTTCATCAACGAGGAAGGTGAGATGAAGAACCGCGGCACCAGGGGGACCGCCGGCCACCAACCTGAAGTCAATTACAGCGTTGAGAAGAAGGTTCATTCTCCACGAAAGAGAAGATAATCGGATCAATACCCCAGTTGCGCTGCAGTCTCCTATTCCTTGTAGTATCCTCCACGTTCTTGAATGTGACAGCCTTGTCTCTGACTACTTTAAACAACTGATTCTTCATGGCCGGAACCGCCAAAGACTCATCTCTAAAAAGAATGATATTCCTGTTTTTCCAAATAATATGACAGAGAGCCCCAAAAGAGAAGCGGGTGATACATTTATGGAAATCTTTACCCAAGAGCAAGTTTACGGTCGAAAGGAGATTCTCTCCCCAAGACCTATTACGCCACGGAATATTGCATCTGGCAACCCAAAAGATAGCAATGCCAGCAGTGATGTAACATCCAAAAAATAGATGATCAATGGAGTCCGACGTAGCATTGCAAAAAGCACACGCACCACTGTCATTTCTACCATAAGATAATAGAAAATCTTGGTAGGAAGCCAGCGCTTGGTAATAAGCCAAAGATTGAACTGGTACCACAGTGTAATGGAGTTGTTCCAAATAAACGCATACCAATGAACCGGAGCCTTCTTCCACCTAATGGACTCCCAAGCCGAACCTACCATGAACAATCCAGAAGACCTCTCCAACCAGCAAAAACTGTCCGAGTTTTGACAAAGGACTGGGAGGGAGTGCTCCCACGAATCCAAGACAGCCTTAATGGCTTGGCTAGATGTGGAGAAGAGATCAGCCACTGACGCATGCCTGGGTAACGCGGAGCTATAAATGAGAGAATCCGAGAAAAATAAGTTCATAGGACCCCTAAGATGCCAATTGTTAAACCAAAGAGATACTAAGAGGCTGTCCCCAATCCTCCAAGAGAAGGATCCGCGGAACTCCCTCCTAAGTCGTAGAATTTTTTTCTAGGCCCAAGAGCAATAGATTGTTCGTAGCTAATTTATGATTATTTTTTTTCAGATATAAAATGAACCATCATTTATTTTTTGAAATTGTTCTATGTTTGTGAACTGTCCCATGAGAACCTGTTTCCACGATCTTTTGTGAGCATGTTGCCAATTTCTTTAATATAAACCCGTGTACGTTACAGTAGTATATAAAGAATAAAAAATGCAATCGGGGGAAAAGGATAAGGACCATGCTTATGGTAGCAATTTCTGAAATGAAGGAAAGTGTGATAAATCTAGGAGAGTTGGACACGGCCTAAAAGAGAGAAATAAGAGGCCAAAAAACAGAAGTGGGTTGGTGTCAACGTAGGAGAGAGTCATTGCTTATGTCAGCAATTTTCGAAAGGAAAAGAGAAATGAAAGATACATGAAGTTGGACATTGACCAAGAGAGAGAAAGGGCCATAATAAACAAGGTGGATCGGTGTCAACTTAGCAGAAGGCTTCGTGCCGGTATAATGGTCTCTAAATTGAGCACCGCTCTACCGTTATAGTATTAGATTTGATATCGCAAATACTGACTCTGACTTTTTTCGGTCAGAATACTGAGTTTGACTTTGACTAATTAACTTTCGTTTGGCCAAAAAAATTATTACTAATTTCAGAGGTATACAGTAAATTTTCCTAAATCTGTTATTGTCACCCCCGAACCTCGAGCACGCGCACATCTCTCGGTGGTCCATAAAATTGCGGCGTCTCAGGACGCGTCGCCGACCCATTCATTTTATTGCACATGCGAAAGTGAACAAGTATCCCAGACAACACAATTAAGGGATAGAAAAGCAGGACAGCCAATTTTCACAAATCACTATTCACATAAATATACCAGGTCAACCCTACAGGTTTACTCACGTGAGTCTTGATTCAAAAGAAACTATCGGGCCACCTATGCTCCAGACCCTTCAACCTCGGGCTCCGGGTTCTCCGCACTAGAGACCTGAAAATATTTAACCCACGACGGGGTAAGATAAAAATCTCAACGAGTCCATGCCCTAAACCCCGATTATGAAGATAATACACCTAGAGGCAGTCTATACACATTTTATAGAAGACTCACATCGCCTCAGTTCCTTCCTGCACGTCAGAACAATTCATATTACAGATGCATATAATAAGTACACACATCAATTGGAACATCTCACATAGCTCAATCATTCACAGGGGTTCTGATTATAAGGCCAAATCGTTATGACACATCCTATTTCGTGCCACACCCATAATCATGCGCATTTATCTCATTCATTCACACATTTCAATTGATTATTGCCCCCACAAGTACGGCCTACCCGAGACACAGTGGTCTTCCGGTGTAACCGGGCGTCGTCTCGCACCATCGAGCACGGCAACATTTACCTCAAGATGGCATTCCACACAGGAGCATCAGCCTAGCCTCTACTGCGATCGACATCCATTATCGGGGGCATTCCACATAGGAGCATCGACCACCCGACTTTCATCAGGTGACGGGTTCTCATAATTGTCACATGACCATCCAATCCCGGCCAAGGACATCATGCATTGCACTCAAATGCCTCAATTAAAATGATGTAGTTGGCTCATTTTCTTCGTATTAAAAACAACCGGTTGAAATAATCATGTCTGGGTACACGGTTAGTTCGAACCAGAGAAATTTATATCCTTCCTTTTAAATTATCACTATTTAATATAATACTTAAAAACATTTTTGGCATAAAAAACCGACACCCGGTATTTTCTGATTAAATACTAAAAATCCAGAATTTTGAAATAATAAATCAAAAATCAACAATCATCACTCAATTACACAATTTAACACTCAATTGCACAAACCAACCACACCACAACAATCAGCACGAAATTCCGGTCACCGGCTATCCTGGTATAATTTCCAGGAAATAATAAATAATTAAATAAATTACAAAATAAATAAATTAAAGCACTTAATTAAATCAACCTAAACTAACCGGGCTAATTAATCGAACTAACAAATAAATCTAACCATTCTATCTAATTTAATCTAATTTAATCTAATTACACTAATTATAAAATCTGACTAATTCCTAACTAAATCTATCTAACCATCCTAACCATCTAACTAAGCCTACTAACTAACAATTACACTAACTAACTAACCTTAATCTTACTTAGGCATAACTAATCAACCTTAAGTGTAATTAGTCCCCCTAATTAGAGTTTAGGGCATAAGCAAAAAACCGGTTCACAGTGACGGCGGCGTGACGACAGTCGAAACTTAGACTCACAGCGGTGCCAAAGGAAGCTTGGACCGGGCCGAAAAAGGCCCAACACAACTCAGCTAAGGCTGAGCTTCAGCCTTGATCTGCAGAGGGCTGTTGGTCGGCCTCGAGTGGGCTGGCCTCGGCTCGGGACTGGACTAAAGACACGGGCTGAACTGGTGGTGTGCACTGGAGACGAAGAAGCTATTTGGTTGATGGAAATGCGTGAGCTACAGGCGGTGGACACGGAACTTGGGCTGGGCTGAATGTGAGGAGCAACAGTGAAGGAGCAGGATGCTAGAACGTGGGAGTGGGACGTCGATGTAGCTGCTGGGGTCAACGTCGAGGAGGGTATTCCGCTGGGTTGACTCGGTGGTGGAGCAGGGAAAATGAAAGGTGGCAGACGGAGGGGTTGTCTCGGACGTGTGGCAGCGGGATGGAAATTCGGTGGAGATGGGAGTGGAGGGGAGCAGCGAAGATGACGCTGGCGTGAGTGGGGGAAAAGCTTGTGGGTTTACGGTGGGATGGTAGCAGAAGGTACCGCAACAGGATCGACGTGAGGAATTGGGCTTCGAAGGAAAGAAAAGAGAAGGCAGTGAAGGAGGGGCAGCTGGCTTAGCATGCATGAGAAGCCTAGGAGGGAAAGAAAGTCAAATAAAAATATATACTCATCAATGCTTAGTCCCCTATTACTCTCTTGCATAATAATCCCACAAGTAACTCAAATTGGACAGCAAAATAGCCATTTCCCTCACCCATCCGAATTCACTTTCAATTTCCAATTTATCTGAAATCCAATTTTTCCAAAAAATCCCGGACTCAACAAAATTTCTTCGAAAGACAGGGCGACATCCTAGAAATGAATTGTAACATGCTTGAATGTCCGATTTGTGAAACCGAATTTAATTTTGTGATTAATTTCAACTGAACGCGATTTTAGTGTAACCTAACCTACCGAGTAGTTTTTAGGAATTTTTTTTTAACGCATTTGACCTGTAGTCGATTATTTTCGAGCTACATTGTACATCTTCGACTCATTGAGGACTCTCGGTTGTCGTGAAAATTTCAAGGTTTCAATTACGGGTACCGGGTACCGAATCGATAGAAAATTGAGTTAATGTCGTTCAACGTGAATTTTGTAATCAAGTGGAACCACCCACAATTCAATTGCGTGCTTCCATTGAATCGACCTATGTCCAATCATTAATCGCTTATAATTTATAACGGTGCCGTATTGAACCTTGTAGATTAGCACGTCGAGCAATCGATTTCTGATCGAATTCTCAAATCAATCGCATAATTCCTTAACGGTTTCACCTAATATGTTAATTATCTCATGAGTAGCCAACTTAGAAAAAAAGATTATAGGCGCGTTAATGAAAAACTCATTTTATTTCATTGAAAACAAAGTTAAAAATCAAGATATCACAGTTTTGACTGAAGCGATCACAAGTAGACAATTCAAAGAGTAAGAGAAGAGTAAACCATGTGGGGTGCAAGTGAGGAATAGAAGAGCACTTTTCACTTGTTGGCATGAAACCATCATTTTAAAGATCGGATGCAAAGTATTATTTGTCCTTGTACAATTTTTTTGGGTTTATTTGGATAGTCGACGGAAAATGATGATCCTCGAAAGCAAACTGTATATAGTTTGGGAAAATGTTTTTTTTTTTTTTGTGACCTGGGAACCACCGTATAGCCGGCAGTTGGCGGCGTAAACCCGAGGCTAACTGAGCCACCACCACAGACCCAGCCGCGGGTGAGTCGCGCGAATGCGACGTTTCTGGGATTCGAACTCCTTCCCTTCGTGAGGGGGAGAAAACCCAAAGCCAGCTGCGCCACCGCAGGCGATGGTTAGTTTGGGAAAATGTTTATGACTAGACAACAAAGGGAAGTTCTATCATTAATAGGAAATGGATAGAAGACCATTTATGTTGGTCACCCAAAACACCTTTTGACTAAACCCTCTATTAATGAGTGTAGTATATTCCTATATGAGCGTAGTATAATCTTATAAACAGTAATGGAATTAACTAGTTATCAGTTGTAACTCAACAGCTTTATTTAGATTAACAATCTGAATTGAGTACAAAATATCGAAGGAACTTGGCATCATAGTTTAACAGTGTATGTGTTCCGAAAAATAGCTTTATCTAGTGTGAATAGCAGCAAACTGGCCAAGCTTTACGCAAAAGACTGGATGAACGTGGTCCGAACTCCAAAGGTACCGATGAATGATAAGCACATAATCCAACTGCACAATTCTGACACCTCTCTTCCTGATAAAGAATCCCCACTCTAGCTCTACCTTTTATATTTAGCCAGCTATTAAATACCTTTTGGTAGTACATAACAAAACCATCAGCCTGATGGTGGTGTCGAAATGGATGTGTGAACACTCGGTGGGTCGGGACTCTCCAGAGCGGCCATTAGGTCCAGACTATCCCAATTTAGAAGAGTATCACAATCAAAAGGGGTCGATTCGGTACCTTCCATCGGGGGATTGCCTTCAGAAACAGGAAGTGCACTACTAGATGGGAAGCCTGATATTGTGGCAGAGGGCAATTCTGAGGGTGGAACATGTGTTGTAATTATGGTTAATGAATCAACAAAAGCCAATAAATTAAAATACGTTTTTTATGTTCACATATCTCTTTTGGATTCATGAATTTCTTAAACTTTTCCGTTCACGTATCTATTGAATTCATGAATTTCCTAAATTCATATATCTTTTATTTCATGTATTTATTGAGTTCACGAATCTCTTGAATTCACGTATCTCTGAATTCGTGAATCTCTTGAATTCATGTGTCTCTTGATTCATAAATTTTGTGGATACATGCGTCTATTTAATTCATGTATCTCTTCTATACATGAACTAACAATCTCTATAAATAGATTGGAGCATAGAGCTTCATTACGGTCTTTCGGTTTTGGTTTTTCTAACTCCATTCCAAAAAGACTTTGATATACTTTTCTACTCCTCTGATTTTTTTGAGTGTGCTGGTTCAATTGAACGATTCGATTGAGTCATGTTTGCATAGTGCTAATCCAAACAGGTTCGAGGTGTTGTATCTTGGGAGGCATAGTTCGTGAATTTGCAGAGTACCTTTGGTAGGAACTAATCGCCTTAAGGAGATTCGGATATCCGTACCTCACCTCCAATTTTATGTTATATCTTATTTTCTTCTTCTTCTTCAAGAGTTATAAGTTTACATAAAAAGAAGAATATTATATAGCTGTTATCGTCTTCTTTACATTGATGTTTTGATTACAACAAATAGTGTGTATTCTTTGGATTAATTTCCAACAATCTTAAGACGATTATCTCACTCTTTGTTTTTTGTTTTTGTCAGATTATTGAGATGGTTGAAAACAATCAAGTGCCTTTCAATGTCCCTAACGTTTCAAGAGATGTTCTTGTGGTCGATTTGACCATTGCTATGGAAGATGTTCAACACTCAGGGTCTGAATTTGTAGTAGCCAATGCTACGGGCCCTTGGGCTAACACCAATTTTGGTGGTGCGAGTACAAGCCATATGACTGGTATGCCCGGGACTGTTTTTCAGAACAGTATAGGCCAAATGGCTTTTGGCTCTATTTATGAAGGGATGGTTCAACGAACCTTGCCTACTGTGATGGCAACACCTCTAGTTACAACTAATGAGAAACCGGAGAAATTCATCGGAGTGGGCTTTAAACAGTGGTAGCAGAAGATGTTCTTCTATTTGACCATGCTCAATCTGACGAAATATTTATCGGAGGTGTGCCCGATAATTAGTCCAAATGAGCAAGATGTCATGATGCTCGGTGCGTTGGAGGCTTGGAAGCATGGAGACTTCTTATGCCAAAATTATATTCTTAACTGTTTAGTGAATTCTCTATATAACGTTTATTGTAATATTGAATCTACTAAGCAGTTATGGGAGTCCTTAGAGAAAAAATACAAAACTGAGGACGCTGGCACCAAGAAATTTGTGGTTGCCAAATTCTTGGACTACAAGATGGTAGATTATAAATCTGTCATGAGTCAGGTCCAAGAATTACAATTAATTATGAGTGACATCTCTGCTGAGAGAATGATACTTAGTGAACCATTCCAAGTGGCGGCTATGATTGAGAAACTATCTCCGGGCTGGTCAAACTTCAAAAATTATTTGAAGCACAAACGAAAGGAGATGAGCCTTGAAGATCTCATTTTGCACCTCAAAATCGAGGAGGACAATAGAAGGAGTGCAAATCCTTCTTTTGAGCCAAATGCCAATGTTATGGAATCTTCCAAATCCGAGCAAGATAGAAAAAAGAAGATGTCTTTTCAAGGAAAAGGCAAGCAAAAGGAGCAGTTCCATAAATTTCAAGGGACGTGTTTTATATGCAACAAGCCTGGCCATCGTGCTAAGATTGCAAGAAGCGCTCGAAAAAAGGCAAGAACAATGGTGCAGCCCAGCAACTGAATTTGACAGAACATGACAATATTGAGAGACTGTCTGCTATGATAATATCTGAAGCATCTCTGGTGTCGAACGCCAATGGCTGGTGGCTAGACACAGGTGCCACAAATCACATATGTGCAGATAAACATATGTTCTCATCTTATGAGAAGGCTGAAGAAGACGAGAAGCTTTATATGGCTAACAACGCATCAGCAAAGATCGCTGGAAGAGGAAAGGTGATCCTGAAGTTTACATCTGGCAAAGAGGTCGCCTTGCTGAATGTGTTGCATGTACCAGAGATTCGGAAAAACCTAATTTCTGGCCCCATACTTGTCAAGAAGGGTTTCAAAATTATATTTGAATCTGACAAATTTGTACTTTCAAAAGGAGGGATGTATGTGGGGAAATGATACTTGTGTAATGACCTGTTTAAGGCCAATATGGCTGTCATTGATGTAAACTCAAAATATGTATACCCAAAGACTATTAATAAAGAAAAGTCTTCAGTTTACACTATTGTGTCTCATTATCTATGGCATGGTAGATTAGGACATGTAAACTATGGTGAAATGAAGAGAATAGCAAACTTGGGGTTAATTCCAAGATTTGAGTTGAATGCCCATTACAAGCGTGAGACTTATGTTGAGGCCAAGTTTGCCAAGAAACCTTTCAAATCCATTGAAAGAACAAGTGAACCTCTACAATTAATCCATAGTGATCTATGTAATTTAAAGTTTGTAAAAAGTAGAGGTAGAAAAAAGTACTTCATTCTTACCAAAATAAAAAAAAGTACTTCATCACATTTGTGGATCACTGTACTAGATTTTACTATGTTTATTTACTAACTAGCAAAGATGAGACTATGAGCATGTTTGTCAAGTATAAAAATGAAGTTGAAAACCAATTTGATAAACGAATTAAAGGGCTTAGGTCTATTAGAGGAGGAGAATACGGTTCAATCAATTTCAAAGAGTTTTGTGCTCGTTTTGGAATAATTCTCCAAACGACTGCACCTTATACTTCACAACAAAATGGAGTTGCTGAACGATTGAACATGACACTAAAGGAGATGACTAACGCCATGCTTTTGAGTTCAGGTTTACCTCATAACTTGTGGGGAGGCAGTTTTAATTGCAATTTTATTCTTAATAAAATACCCCACAAAAGGCCAGGTAAAACTCTATACAAGTTATGGAATGAAAAGTTACCATCCTACAATTTTCTAAAAGTGTGGGGTGCATAATGTGATTTATAATGGTAAGTCTAGACACATCCATTGTAGATACATTATCGTAAAGCAGTTGCTCTCAAATTGAATCATTTCTGTAGACTTTGTAAATTCAAAGGAAAATATTGTAGATCCGCTGACAAAAGGTTTGTCAAAAGAGCAAATAAACTGCGCATCAAAGGAAATGGGTTTAAGAGTCTTAACCCAATAAAGAGATTATAGGGTGGAAACCTAACCTATGCGATTGGAGATCCCATGGACTAGGTTCAATAGGACAACGCAAATTTTGGAAACTCTAGTGTAAGCACTGCCTCCCATTCTTATGATGCAATAGTGCTTTCCTACAGCGTTATTAAAGGTACGCTATGCGTTTAATGATTCCTATAACTTGGAATATAACATCCAAGTAAGATATGGTAGAATATCTTTAATAGGAATGCACCTATATGCGTGGAGTTAGCCGACTCTATGAAAATCTTTAAAGGCTAGATTTTCTAAAGTACGCATGAATCCCGAGAGGTTCAGGGCCGAAAGAACGAACACAACCGAGAACCAATCTTGAATTGGAAATACTCCGTGTGAGGTTTATTGTCTAGGCTTACACAAACAACTGGCGATTCAAGGCTTAGTCCATCGACTAGTTAAGTAAATCCGATAAGCTTTCACTAAAGAAGGTTCAAAGTGAAAGCTACCTATCTTGATGCGGTTTATTTCAACAGGCATGCTTAGATTCCTTCGAGTCAAAAATGTTTTGTCGATCCATTAATGTGGGGGATTGTTGTAATTATGGTTAATGGATCAACGAAAGCCAATAAATTAAGATAAGTTTTTTCTGTTCACGTATTTCTTTTGGATTCATGAATTTCTTAAACTTTTCCATTATCTATTGAATTCATGAATTTCCTAGATTCATATATCTTTTAGTTCATGTATTTATTGAGTTCACATATCTCTGAATTCGTGAATCTCTTGAATTCATGTATCTCTTGATTTATGAATTTCGTGGATACATGCGTCTATTTAATTCATGTATCTCTTATGTACATGAACTAAAAATCTCTATAAATAGATGGGAGCATAGAGCTTCATTATGGTCTTTCGATTTTGGTTTTTCCAATTCCATTCCAAAAAGACTTTGATATACTTTTCTACTCCTCTGATTTTTTTGAGTGTGCTGATTCAATTGAACGGTTCGATTGAGTCATGTTTGCATAGTGCTAATCCAAACATGTTCGAGGTGTTGTATCTTGGGAGGCATAGTTCGTGAATTTGCGGAGCACCTTTGACATGAACTAATCGCCTTAAGGAGATTCGGATATCCGTACCTCACCTCCAATTTTATGTTATATCTTATTTTCTTCTTCTCAAAGAGTTGTAAATTTACATAAAAAGAAGAATATTATATAGCTATTATCGTCTTCTTTACATTGATGTTCTGATTACAACAAACAGTATGTATTCTTTAGATTAATTTCCAACAACATGCACATTCAGAGTACAGTCCCTTTGGCTCGAAGTATTGATCCATTGACTCCCCGTGGCATATTGCGAACTGGTATCTTCGGACTGCATTGGAAATTGGACAGTGGTAAGACCATCACCTCCTCTGGAAACTGGAAAATTTGAGCGGTCTACAAATTCAGGCTGATGTGTAGCGAGAGCACTTTCACCAACTGCAAGCCCCGTGGCATTTCCAGAATAGATAATTTCTGACTCTGCTGGCAACGGCAAAGCACTCACACCATTATGTCCAGAAGAAAGAACTAGAACATTAATTGATTAGTAAATATAGGCCAACGTGAGCACAGGTCTACGATCCTAGGGTTGAATGGTCATGAGCTTTTACTATTACAATATCATGGATAGCGCCACTAGTTTCTTTTCCTCACCCTGCATATCTCTCTAATTTTTCTGGGCAATGCTCTTCATAAACTTTAAATGCTTCAATTGACAAGCATTCTCTCCTCACAGATGGAACACTTTACATCTCAATTCACAGATATGGAACACATTGCTTTTATTTGTTAAATCTCAGCATTCAAGTGGAAAGTCCTATTTTCATCATTATTTCACAGGCCGCACCTTTGTATGTGCAAAGAGGTAGAGAGAGTTTTGTGTTTTGGAGTACATACCTTCACCAGTGGAGCCCACATTTGCCGGAGGAGGTTCCTGACCAATTCGAGTAGCAAAGGTTCCTGGAGCAAATCCATCAAGGACGTTAGATGAAGAAGAGCTTGAACTTTGGTTATGCATTGAACCAGAGAAGGTCTTACCAGTGAGCACCGTAGCACCATTCCAGTTATCGAAGGCCATTTTCACGATTGCATCTCCAAGATCCTGGAAGAAAAGCACTCGCTATATAACTCAAGCTGGACTAATGGACGTATTTATGTCCACAATGGAAGCGACACGCTCTGATTCAAGCTAAAATTTCTTTTCTTCCGGCAATTAATGTTGCTTTCCAATGGATGAACTATTCAGAGTAAGTACAGAAAAAACGAGGCTAAGCATCTAAATGTCTAACCAACTCCTCGTTTCAAGTTTCCATATATCTGATCAATTCTAACACCTATTATGTATGGCACACAGCAACAAGTAGACATCAAATTACTGATTATGTAATTAATGTGGGACAAATTAGATGGATTTCAGCGTGATGGGGTGGAGCGCACAAACTGGCTTGACAGAACTCAGTAGGAAATCCTGGGTCAGAAAGTAGGCGAGTAGGAACATATACCCTGTTTTTGATCAAGCCGATGAGTTGACAATCAGAGTCGACTACAGCACCACACTTCCCCTCGCCATCAGCATAGTACAAATGAAGTTGCCAATTGGTCTTGCAAGTCCTTGCATGATCTCTAAGGATGTTCCAGTCCTTAAAGCGTTTCTTCATTTCAAGATCCTATGATAAGTGAACACGCAAGTCTCACACTCTTGGTAGTCAATCAAACCCCGATCTAGTATCACTAAGTTCTTACCTCTTTCAGATTCTCGGGATCCGTAAGCAGTGGCAAGAGAAAGTCCTTCACTTTATATATTCCTACGTTCTTCAGTTTCTGGTGACGTGTCCCGTCCTTGGCAATTTCGTTCAACCTCCAGACGTCATCCTCAAGTGCAGCTGGATAACGTTTCTCGGATTCTGCAAACAGGCAGCACATATACAGTAAGATCCCGTTCACAATTAGATTATTTGTAGAAGCGATGTCACGCCCCGAACACCGAGCGCGTGCCCATCCCTATCTGGTCGATAATAATTTGCGATTTCCCAGGACGAATCGCCGACCCTTTCCAATTGATTTGCACATGCGGAAGCGAAAAGAAATCCCCTGACAATAATCATCTCGGGATAAAAAAGCAGGACAATAGATTCACAAACAAACATGCTTTTATATTCACACTGAGTTATGTACACAGGTCTATGGCCAAAGACTACAAAAGACTAGCCTTCCAAAAAGAAGCGATCCTAACTGACCTACGCTTCTGATCACCTCCTCTCAGCTCCAGGTCCTCTACTCAACGACCCTGAAAATGTTGTCCCACAACGGGGTGAGATATCATCTCAGCGAGTCTAAGCTCTAAACCCCAATTAGGAGGGAAATACGCCCAGAAGCATCCTAACCACGCAATCATACAATTAGCATAGATGACTTACCTCGCCTCGCTTCCTTTCCCCGCATGTCGGATAGTTCATAACGCAATGCATATAATCAATGCACATAACAACTGGAACACCTCATCAATTCAATTAATCACCGGGGTCCTAATTATAAGGCCAAACCGTTATGACACGTCCCATTCCATGTCACACAGTTTTGGTCTCATAATCAGGTGCATCAAACTCAACAACCATGCGTTCCAATTGTTAATTACACCCCTCAAGGGTACGGCCAACTCTATTGGCGGTCTTCTGGCATTGCCAGGCGTCGTCTCACCTCCTTTGAGCACGGCTACGTCTCTCAATTAGACGGCTTCCCCGAAGGGGCGTAGGTCCAGAATCTACTGCGACCCGAGTCCCAATGAATGGGTAACATCCGGCTTAACAGCCCAGGATGGTTTCTCTTAACCAACACACGACCAATCAATCTCGGCCCAAGACACTATGCATTGCACTCAAATGCCTCCATTAAAATAGTGATCCTGGCCTATTTTCTTCATATTAAAAACATCCCGAAAATAGTCGTGTGTGGGTACACGGTTAATTCGAACCAGAAGACTAATACCTATCTTTTTCAAACCCCACTATTTGATATAGTACTTAAAATCCATTTTCGGTGTTAAAACCCGACACCCGAGATTTTCTGAATAAATATTGGAAATTCACAATTTTTGGAATTAAATAACAAAAATCCAATCAGCACTCAATTTGCATAATTTAACACTTAATTGCAGAATTTAACCACATCATTGCAATCGACAAAATTCGATCACGGCTATCCCGGCCTAAATTCCGGAAAAATAATTAATAAATAATTAATTTCGAAAATTAATCAATTAATTCAATTTAATTTCTAAAAATACTAACCTTGGCCAAAATTATTAAATTAAATACCAATACGGACCCGAAAATTTCCCGAACCCTTCTGGATAAATAGTACAATTTATTTAGGCCTTAGCTAAACCATGCTAACCACCTAACATGCTCAATTAAATAATTACATTTCTAATTTAATCTAACTAACCACCTAATTCCTAATAAAATAAATCTAAACACCCCTTAAACGTCATTAGCCTACTAAGCGAGTTTAGAGTATAAACTCACCGGTTAATTGCGGAAACCGGTCCACCGTGATGACGACGCGACGGCGGCCGAAATCGAAATTTTCGGCGAATAAGACAAACTTGGGCCGGGCCTAAACTTGGCCCAACACAACTCGCAAGGCTGAGTTTCGGTCTTGGGCTTCGCAGGGCTGCTGGTCGCGGGCTTGGGCTTTCTTCGCGGACCCAAAATGGGCTGAACTTCAAATGGGCTAAAACCAACTCGAACTTGGGCCCGAGCTTGGGCTTCAAAATCTGCTGGAGATGGGCTTGTGGATGAATTCGTGGGCTGATGATACCGGCCCAACCGCCGACCAAAATTCGGTGGCTTCGTGGACAATGGTGCTGCCTTGCTTGGACTTCGCCGGCGCACGAGGAAAGCTGCTGCTGCGCGGTGAAGATGAAGACACGAGGCGAAAGAGCCGGACGTTGGCCGCGTGGAGAGGGGATCGCACGATGAAGCCGCTGGATCAAATTTCGATGGACTCCTCTGTTCGTGCAAAGAAGTGGAGATTGGCGGTCATCACACCTGCCGTAGTTGACCTCGATGGACCGAAGACACGAGGAGGGGATGCGGATCTTCGGTGCGGCTGCCGGAGGTGTGGCCGCTTGAAGATCGTCGGTAGACGTGGCAACGGCAGAGCCGCTCGGTCGGCCAAGGAATTCGGTGAAGGCGTTGGACGACTCTCGGCGAAGCGGTCGGTCTTCGGTGGGAAGACAAAACTCGGTGGAAATGGGCGAGAGGAGAGAGATCGTGGGGCCGTGGTCTTCGGTGGTTGTGAAATGAAGAAGAAAATGAAAACAAAACAGAACCGGAGGAGATGAAGTCGGCGAGAAGATGGGGGCCAGCTGGACGGCGTGTTGGAGAAGTCACGGTGGGGCCAAAAAATCAAGACTTAGCCATTCAATTTAATGCTTGTCCCCCAATACTTTCTAATAAGAATATCCCACAAATAAGCCAACTTAAATGTCAAAATTTCAGCCTCTTGATTAATTTGACTTCAATTTCCTCTCCGATTATCCAATTCGAGGTCCAATTTTGGTGAAGAAAAATCCTACATAATTTTCTGTGAATCCCTGACACTCAAAGGCTTGGCTCGGAAGTCAAAACTTGCTTAAATTCGGCCCGTATGAATTTCCGTTTATTTTCCGCGACGTCCGAATCGGTTTTTCCGCAAAAATCCCGGAATCTCTGAAAATTTCTCGGAGAATGAATCGACGTTCCTCAAATAGCTCATGACACCTCAGAACTTTCAATTTCTGAAATCGGGTTCAAATTCGCGGTTATTTTCAATCCGGCGCGCTCTTAGTGTGACCTAGTCTACCGGGTAACTTTTAGGAATTTTTGGTGCAATTGACCCGTGATCGATTTATCTCGAGTCACAATGTACATCTCCGACACATTGGCGACTCTCATTTGTCATGAAAATCTCGAGGTATCAATTACGGGCACCGGGTACCAAAACGATAGAAAAATCGGTCTAGTGCCGATCGACGAGTATTTTGCAATCAGGTGGAATCACCCACACTCTGATCACACATCTCAGTCAAGTCGACCTATCTCCGGTCTCTGATCGATTTCGACAGTGCTATAATGACCCTTGCAGATCAACATGGTCGAGTAGTCAATTCCTGGTCGAATTCTCAAGTCTATTGCATTTAAATTCCTTAATTGCTTCCCAAGATAATCTAGTTATCTCATGAGTGATCAGCTCAGAGAATAGCACTATTAGCGGTTCGATGAAAGGCCTGATTTATTTAATCGAAAACAAATTCTGAAAATTCAGGCTGTCACAAATCTTCCCCTCTTATAAAAATTTCGTCTTCGAAATTTAAACCTTTACCGATCCTTATACCAGGTGGGGGTTATCGTCGTCTCATCAAGTCTCTCTTTTCTCGGTTGCTTCTTCAGTCCTGTGGTGTTGTCAGACCACTTTGACCAATGGGACCTGTTTAGTACACATAATCTGTTCTTACTGATCCACAACTTGAACCAGGCTTTCCATGTACGACACTCTGTCGTTCACGTCTAATTCTTCCAAATTTAGCACGTGAGTCGGATTAGGCTCATACGTCCTCAACCTCGACACAGGAAAGACATCATGCACTTGCACCAACTTTGGCGGTAATGCAAGACGATACATTAGGATCCTGATTCTTTCAAGAATCTCAAATGGACCTCTGTACCACGGTTCAGTTTTCCCTCCTTGCCGAAGCGCAAGGCATTCCTCATCGGTGACACCTTCAGAAAGATGCAATCACAAACTTGGAATTCTGGCCCTTGACGCTTATCTAAGTAACCATTCTGACAGCTCTGAGCGATCCTTAATCTGCCACTGATATAAGCAACTGCATCAACTAACTGCTGGACTAACTCTGGCCTGTGATCTCTCTTTCTTTGACCTCATCTCAACAAACTGAAGTTCTGTACATTCTGCTCTGCACTGCCTCAAAAAGGAACCATCAGACTTTTCTGCTGAAACTGGGAATCCTCAGGTCTTGATCTGACATAAATTTATTACTAGCACTCCATGTAAACGAACTATCTGACACACATACACTTCTGTATGATTATTCAAATCGAGATCTTTTCATATTACACTGAAGTGAGTCGGCTTCATCCATCTATTGACCCATATTCCAATTGGAATCATTACCCCTCTGGTTCCTTGACAAGCTCGTCACAAGGTCCACCGTAACATGTTCCCTTTTCCCACTCGGGAATCTCGAGAGGTTGCAAAAGTCCTCTCAACTGACAAAGATGTGTCTTCACTTGTTGACATATCTGATACTTAGCAATATGATTAGTGATGTCCGCTTTCATACCAGACCACCAATAGTGTTGACGCAGATTCTGATACATTTTTGTACTGCCAGGATGAATGCTGTAACTGCTACGATGAGCTTCTGATAAGATCTCTTCTCTAAGCTCTGCATCGTCAGGTACACATAATCGTCCTCGAAACCTCAGTGTTACATCATCAGAAATCTGAAAGTCAGGTTTTCTCTTATCTGCATCTTCTTGTAGGATCTTTTGAATTTCTGGATCTGTTGACTGAAGCATCTTAATTCAAATCTGAGCATCCGGCTCAATTCTGAGGGTGGCCATAAGATTTGAAAGGTGGCCTACCTCAAATTTGAAAACTGAATTTCGAACTTTCTCAAGTAAGGTCCATTCTTTAACCAGCATATGTGCAACTGAAGTCTCTTAACTCAGCGCATCAACAACCTCGTATCCTCTAGGAGTAGATGGAATGGTCAGCACAGGTGCAGTAGTCAGCTTCTGCTTAGCTCGTGGAACTACGCTCATACTTGTCTGTCTACACAAACTCTTCTTCCTTCTTCAGCAGTCGAGTCAAAGGCGAAGTTATTGCTGAAAATCCCTCCACGAACTTTCTATAGTATTTGGTTAAACCCAAAGAGCTTATGATCTCTGACACTGACGTCGATCTCGGCCAATTAATCACTACTTCAATCTTGGTGGGGTCCACGGAGATTTCTTCGCCTGAAATCGTGTGACCTAAGAAAGCAACACGAGTCAATCAAAATTCGCACTTGTTAAACTTGGCGTACCACTGAGTCCTCGGAGTCTGTAGTACCAATCTCAAATGCCCTTCATGCTCTTCTGGACTTCTAGAGTACACCAGGATGTCGTCGATGAAAACAATCACAAACTAATCCAAATATTCCTTGAACACATAATTCATCAAATCCATAAAAGCAGCTAAAGCGTTCGTCAATCTGAATGGCATTACCGTGAACTCATAATGACCGTATCGAGTACAAAACGCTGATTTCGGAATGTCCTCCTTTCTTATCCTCAACTGATGATATCCCATCCTCAGGTCGATCTTAGAGAATATCGACGCTCATTGCAATTGATCAAACAAGTCATCAATCCTTGGCAATGGATACTTGTTCTTGATCGTCACTTGATTGAGTTGACGATAATCGATGCACAGGTGCAACGAACCATCTTTCTTCTTCATGAACAGGACTAGTGTTCTCCAACGTGATGCATTGGGACGTATAAATCCCTTATCCAGTAATTCTCACATCTGCACCATTAGTCCTTTTTAACTCAAACAACGGCAACTAGGAAGAAGCCTTAGTGAATGGCTCTGTCCTGGGTGCTGACTCAATTACACATCCAATCTTACTTTTTTGGCAGCAGGCTTGACAATTCCCATTGAAACACATTTATAATTTCTTGGACTACTGAGATATCCTAAATCTTCAGTTCTTCAATCTGTCTTATCCACGACAATCTTCAAGTAACCTTGGCAACCCCCATCTAACATACAAGTTGCCTTTAAGCGACGAGATTGATGAAATCAATGGTCCTTCTCGACTCATAATAAACTCGACACTTCCACATGCTAACAGATTGAGCTGGGTTACCTCATGACTACAATTCATTACCACAAGATGCTCCACGAGCCCACTCTATTAACATATGACGCCAAAGTTATACCTCAGAAACTAGTCGAGCACAACTCTAGTCAATGGTTCTTCGCCTACAATCTTAACACAACAAACTGAAATTCAACAAACTTAATCCCCAAACTCTGCTGCGCTACTCTGATAAAATCATCCCACAAACGTTCTTCCTCTGATCGGTGCATGGTCGATTCCATTCCTGTCCTTTTTACCATCCTAATGGCGTTCTGCCCACGGTAGCGGTGCTTGCATTCCCTTGGACCTATTCAGATAGTCCCTCACCTGATAGTCATGCTGGCCACATCCATAGTACATTCCAGTCCTACCAGGACACTGGATTGATCCTCACTTCCTTCCCCAACTCGACACCTGTCTAGTGAATCCTCCGTCTCCCATCGGTAACAACGTGCACCCTTACTTGCACCCAGGGCTTGATCCAAACACCCCACTATGCGTTCGGCGGCACATTCTCTCTGATCTATTCCATTAGCGGCGACGGCAACCGTTGCCATGGTCCTATCAATCTCCTGGAATAGTTTCTAACTAGGTGACCCTGTTGGTCACAACCAAAACAAACACCCGTCCTAACATGACACGGGGCCGATTCATGTCGTCTTCCATGACATAGGACATCCTAATTCGAGGCTGGCTTGTCTATCCCATCTTTCCTGATGGGCGGTATAGAATACTCTTCTCTGATCATAGGCTCATTCCCAAACTGATTTCCATCTCTGCTAGATCTGTACCCTGAGTCGGATGCAACAACTCACTCCCAGGTCAAATCTCCACACTGGACCTTGACTCAAATGTGGTAGCTTGCTCCCCAATCACAATTCTAGGTTGGACCTCGGTAGATGCGGCGACAACAACGGTTATGGCACTGGCAGCGACAGTAACAGCAGCAACAACAGCGGCTCGGCCCTGAACTTACTAGCTTGACAAATTCTAAGGAACACTAGCACCTGAATGATCCCATCGAACTTAAGATCTCTTAGTGCTACTACACTCTTAGTACCGACCTACAGCGGTACTCTACACTCGCACTGGCCAAAGCCGGCGCTCTACCACAACTACCTCGGGCACTGATCCTTGTCGGCATTCTAGCTCGAGTCACTGAGGATAAGGTCCTCTGCCTAGGAGTTCTCAACTCCTGATCACTCATGCTGTAGACTCTCTACAAAACCGGTTCCCAATTCCATACAGAATTAGAAACGAGTGATCACCACAAACAATTTACCAAACAACTATCACTCACATGCATCGGCATGAAAATAGAGGTCATTCCTACTAACTATCCCAAGAACCCATCGCACCTTATCACTCCAACACCGACCCGCTCTGATACCATAAAAAGGGGATGTCACGCCCCGAACACCGAGCGCGTGCCCATCCCTATCTGGTCGATAATAATTTGCGATTTCCCAGGACGAATCGCCGACCCTTTCCAATTGATTTGCACATGCGGAAGCGAAAAGAAATCCCCTGACAATAATCATCTCGGGATAGAAAAGCAGGACAATAGATTCACAAACAAACATGCTTTTATATTCACACTGAGTTATGTACACAGGTCTATGGCCAAAGACTACAAAAGACTAGCCTTCCAAAAAGAAGCGATCCTAACTGACCTACGCTTCTGATCACCTCCTCTCAGCTCCAGTTCCTCTACTCAACGACCCTGAAAATGTTGTCCCACAACGGGGTGAGATATCATCTCAGCGAGTCTAAGCTCTAAACCCCAATTAGGAGGGAAATACGCCCAGAAGCATCCTAACCACGCAATCATACAATTAGCATAGATGACTTACCTCGCCTCAGTTTCCTTTCCTGCATGTCAGTATAGTTCATAACGCAATGCATATAATCAATGCACATAACAACTGGAACACCTCATCAATTCAATTAATCACCGGGGTCCTAATTATAAGGCCAAACCGTTATGACACGTCCCATTCCATGTCACACAGTTTTGGTCTCATAATCAGGTGCATCAAACTCAACAACCATGCGTTCCAATTGTTAATTACACCCCTCAAGGGTACGGCCAACTCTATTGGCGGTCTTCTGGCATTGCCGTGGCGTCGTCTCACCTCCTTTGAGCACGGCTACGTCTCTCAATTAGACGGCTTCCCCGAAGGGGCGTAGGTCCAGAATCTACTGCGACCCGAGTCCCAATGAATGGGTAACATCCGGCTTAACAGCCCAGGATGGTTTCTCTTAACCAACACACGACCAATCAATCTCGGCCCAAGACACTATGCATTGCACTCAAATGCCTCCATTAAAATAGTGATCCTGGCCTATTTTCTTCGTATTAAAAACATCCCGAAAATAGTCGTGTGTGGGTACACGGTTAATTCGAACCAGAAGACTAATACCTATCTTTTTCAAACCCCACTATTTGATATAGTACTTAAAATCCATTTTCGGTGTTAAAACCCGACACCCGAGATTTTCTCGAATAAATATTGGAAATTCACAATTTTTGGAATTAAATAACAAAAATCCAATCAAGACTCAATTTGCATAATTTAACACTTAATTGCAGAATTTAACCACATCATTGCAATCAAGACAAAATTCTGTCACTTTGGCTATCCCGCCTAAATTCCGGAAAAATAATTAATAAATAATTAATTTCGAAAATTAATCAATTAATTCAATTTAATTTCTAAAAATACTAACCTTGGCCAAAATTATTAAATTAAATACCAATACGGACCCGAAAATTTCCCGAACCCTTCGGATAAATAGTACAATTTATTTAGGCCTTAGCTAAACCATGCTAACCACCTAACATGCTCAATTAAATAATTACATTTCTAATTTAATCTAACTAACCACCTAATTCCTAATAAAATAAATCTAAACACCCCTTAAACGTCATTAGCCTACTAAGCAGAGTTTAGAGTATAAACTCACCGGTTAATTGCGGAAACCGGTCCACCGTGATGACGACGCGACGGCGGCCGAAATCGAAATTTTCGGCAGCGTCGACAAACTTGGGCCGGGCCTAAACTTGGCCCAACACAACTCAGCAAGGCTGAGTTTCGGTCTTGGGCTTCTGCAGGGCTGCTGGTCGCGGGCTTGGGCTTTCTTCGCGGACCCAAAATGGGCTGAACTTCAAATGGGCTAAAACCAACTGAACTTGGGCCTGAGCTTGGGCTTCAAAATCTGCTGGAGATGGGCTTGTGGATGAATTCGTGGGCTGATGATACCGGCCCAACTGCTGACCAAAATTCGGTGGCTTCGTGGACAATGGTGCTGCCTTGCTTGGACTTCGCTGGCGCACGAGGAAAGCTGCTACTGGCGGTGAAGATGAAGACACGAGGCAGAAAGAGCTGGACGTTGGCCGCGTGGAGAGGGGATCGCACGATGAAGCTGCTGGATCAAATTTCGATGGACTCCTCTGTTCGTGCAAAGAAGTGGAGATTGGCGGTCATCACACCTGCTGTAGTTGACCTCGATGGACTGAAGACACGAGGAGGGGATGCGGATCTTCGGTGCAGCTGCTTCGGAGGTGTGGCCGCTTGAAGATCGTCGGTAGACGTGGCAACGGCAGGAGCTGCTCAGTCAGCCAAGGAATTCGGTGAAGGCGTTGGACGACTCTCGGCGAAGCAGATTCGGTCTTCGGTGGGAAGACAAAACTCAGTGGAAATGGGCGAGAGGAGAGAGATCGTGGGGCTGTGGTCTTCGGTGGTTGTGAAATGAAGAAGAAAATGAAAACAAAACAGGAACCGGAGGAGATGAAGTCGGCGAGAAGATGGGGGCCAGCTGGACGGCGTGTTGGAGAAGTCACGGTGGGGCCAAAAAATCAAGACTTAGCCATTCAATTTAATGCTTGTCCCCCAATACTTTCTAATAAGAATATCCCACAAATAAGCCAACTTAAATGTCAAAATTTCAGCCTCTTGATTAATTTGACTTCAATTTCCTCTCCGATTATCCAATTCGAGGTCCAATTTTGGTGAAGAAAAATCCTACATAATTTTCTCGTGAATCCCCGACACTCAAAGGCTTTTTCGGAAGTCAAAACTTGCTTAAATTCGGCCCGTATGAATTTCCGTTTATTTTCCGCGACGTCCGAATCGGTTTTTCCGCAAAAATCCCGGAATCTCTGAAAATTTCTCGGAGAATGAATCGACGTTCTCAAATAGCTCATGACACCTCGAACTTTCAATTTCTGAAATCGGGTTCAAATTCGCGGTTATTTTCAATCCGGCGCGCTCTTAGTGTGACCTAGTCTACGGTAACTTTTAGGAATTTTTGGTGCAATTGACCCGTGATCGATTTATCTCGAGTCACAATGTACATCTCCGACACATTGGCGACTCTCATTTGTCATGAAAATCTCGAGGTATCAATTACGGCACCGGTACCAAAACGATAGAAAAATCGGTCTAGTGCTTAGATCGACGAGTATTTTGCAATCAGGTGGAATCACCCACACTCTGATCACACATCTCAGTCAAGTCGACCTATCTCCGGTCTCTGATCGATTTCGACAAAGGCTATAATGACCCTTGCAGATCAACATGGTCGAGTAGTCAATTCCTGGTCGAATTCTCAAGTCTATTGCATTTAAATTCCTTAATTGCTTCCCAAGATAATCTAGTTATCTCATGAGTGATCAGCTCAGAAAATAGCACTATTAGCGTTTCGATGAAAGGCCCGATTTATTTAATCGAAAACAAATTCTGAAAATTCAGGCTGTCACAAGCGAACATCTTATAGGAGTGCAAACCCTCTTGAAACTGATCCGAAGGGTCAGCATTTGCTAATAATAAAACAGTCAATCGTCTCTAACTTATCAGAATTTGCTTTCAAAGTGTAACCGTCCATATGAATCGAAGCTCTCGATTAAAAAAAAATTCAAGACCGCAGATGTTTAAACCCACGTTTATATTCAGTTAAACGGGACAAAGTTCATTACCCTTTCCTCTACGTTCCAGGACACGGACGGCATTTGTTATTCCTTCTCGGATTTGTGTATTCCCACGATAAACTGCTGCCACCTTCACCCCTATCATGACTCTTTCATTACTCATCTTGCTGGAGTTTTTATTAAATGACAGATCTCCCAGCTCCGCAACACCTTCCTTCAGCATCACTTGGAGATTTCCTTTCAAAGGCCCCTCTTCTTGTGGAATCACATAACTATCAAACTCTTTTGGAGCCCAGTTATCCTGCTCGTCTTTGTTGAAGCCACTATCAAGCACGACGACCTCCACCACAGCAGAGGATTCCCAGCCTGATGTAACTGTATCCCCTGTATTTGCATCGATCAAGGCAACAGAAATGATAGTCCCCCCCCTCTCCTACTAATTTATCTTTAGTGAATACACGATCTGGCAGTTTGGTTTCAAAATGAAACCGGTATTTTCTCTCTGGAAAACAACCATTCTTTGCCAGAGATTTAGCATTGGCCCTGTATTCTCTGCGGACAACAACCATTAGAAATAGGAGCGGGTATGGAAGTAGAACATTGGAAAAGCAACGATAAAGAGAGACAAACTACCAAACGTCTTGCTTGGAGAAGTTTACTGCCAGGGAAACTAAAAGGATAAATAGATCCGTTGCCTCAGTGAGTATAATAAAAGCAACTTTTTAATGAATTGAAAAAAATAAATCAAAATTCTCCAGTGCTCTCAAGCTGCAAAAATTATGTTCTAAATTGGAGCACTGACATTTTGGCACACGACCGAGTCGTTGTGGCCACACTCACTGAGCTCTGACTGGCCTGCTGTGGGGTGGTGGTAGGTCGGACATCATTGCCCCAAAACATCAGCACTGCGTAACAGGTCCATACTATATGATAGCCTTTCTCAACGGCATCATGGGGGAAATGTATTCGTACCTTCTGAGGTGGGTACAGTCTCCAAGCTCCGCTGCTTCCTCCTGTTCAATACCACCAACAGCAGAATTGCCAAAGTTGGAGACATCAAAAAATAAAAATAAAAATAAAAAATAGGGCACAAGGGATACAAAACCAATATGTTCCATAAAAGAGGAGTAGAAAAAACGAATTTATCGTTTCTTCTTAAAAACAACTCATCGAACATATAGCTCATATGCTCTATCCTAAGCATTTTCATTTTCCCCTTTCATTCCATGTCCATGCAAAAATTTACACGTGTTTTACAAAGATTATGCTCCAGCTTTAGGTGATAAAGTCACAGCTGCAGATGTTATTGAGTCGAATGAATGGAGATAGCCTCCAGCAAGGTCAGATGATCTGCTTGAGACTCAGATGGCTTCGTGTGGGTTCATTGCTTCAAACTCTGGCTCTGAATACCTTTTTATCATTGTAAATCCATCCGCTTTTAGGGTGGAAGAAAATTAAGGATTCCCTTCTCCTCATACGTTCGTGGCTTAGATAGACATTATAGATTGAATACTTAAGCAGTACATTTAGGTGACCTGAAGTGATATATTTCACACTTTCATGCATGTCATTATCTATGTGCACATGGTTTTCTAAATGGTTAAGATGATGCATGCACATCCTAGCCCATTATCTATGAAAAAATCATGTAAAGTTGTTCATACGACATCTTAATATGCTGTCACTAAAATCTGATTCTCAGCATTGCCAGCATCTAAGCAGAAGACTTATGACAAAGGCTTTCTGGATATTTTAGTATGTACATCAGCAACTGACTAGTTGGTAATGCAATTGTGAGCCCTTCATGACTGATGAATAGCCAATAGGTGAACGTGAACGGCAAAAGTTTGTACGGATCCTACAAAGCACAGTTAATCTACATGATTTATCCATCTTACCACCCTCTGAATGGTTGCCTCCAGCAATGAGCGAATCTCTGCTACAACCCCTTCGAGAGTGTTTGGGATGCACCTGATTGAACAGAAGTAGCATAGAATTTAATGGAGTTGGTACAGTGCGGACAAGAATATGAATAACGCCATCTATTCACTTGTACTAAATGCTACAGACAAAGACAACTCCGGTCCCACGAAATGTACGATGTTGAACCTTCTCCAAGTGTGCATGACTGAAATAAAGTTTTAGACTGATTTGGAAGTAAGTGTCTCAAACTTGTCACCTGTATGCATTTTGGACGGCATCAATAGCAACGATAAACCAAGACAGTTCCTCTAAATGAAGAGTGTTAGTACCTCTGGACAAGATCGGCTGAGTTTAGCAGCTGCTCTAGTTGTTCCATGAACTGTTTGGCATTGACAATTAGCGAAAATGCGAGCATACTAGGTCATTTTGTTCCCTCATCACCGAAATCAGCAAATGACACAGAAATTATACAGACAAATACTTAGCATGACAGAAAAGATAGCGATTTCTGCTCATCTTACCACTCTCCAAGTGTCCTCTTCTGTCGAGCAACTCTTGGGCAAAAGATCACTTCCGAGTCCGTTTGATGTCTCACTGCAGAACCATAATCAGTAACAGTCATGAAAACACATCACTCTTCATAAAATATATCACATGGCGGGTGAAGATGGATCTGCATCTATGCGTAACACAACAAACCATGACTTTGCCCATCTAATTTCAGACACTGGTGTGACCTCTTCGGGCAAAACTTCCCGACAAGATTAGGCAAAGCCAGAAACATTCTGAAGAAGAGTTCCAAAGAGGAATGCTTAAGCCAAATCGCAAACTCTAACTTTAGTGAGAAGAGCCGGCAAAGTTTAAAAAAGACAAGAACCTAACCTCGTGTCATTCAACTTTCTTCCAAAAGAAGAATGGGAAAAAAACAGAACTTAGAGGATATACCATTTGCGCACATCAAAATCCAAAAACACATTTTGATCGAAGGCGGAATTGGTTACTTGAGGGATGAGGACAACTTTCGTATGGCGCCTGTCCTGATACTAGATTTTTTATTTTTCTTCAAATAATCAAATAATTCTGGCAAATTTCACTTAAGTGCCTTTGGTAAATTATTTTACTGAAAAATCTGGTGCAACTCGATGGAATCGCTTAAATGGACGTTCATAAAAAGTTTTAGCACTAAATAGATCATTTATAAAGTTTAAAAAAAAAAAAAAAAAAAAAAAAAACATATTATGATCTAAAAGTTTTAAAATTAGAAATTTGACAAAACGGCGTCGTGAGTCAAAAGCAAACGTTCTGACTTTTCCACTATTTTTCGTTGCAAAACATCAAGTGGGAAGAGTGATGACAGAAGCAAGTATAGGCAGCTATCTCCAAATGCGCGGTCCGTTTTAGTGACTAATAAAAAATAATAAAAAATGGTATGTGCAGGTGTTCACAGTGCCGTACAGAGTCATGGGATCGATGGCGTATGATACCCAGATCATATTTCTAGCTGGCATGGCAATAAATATGGAAATTCTACTAGAGGGATCAGTTGATGCAGATACGAGATACTGTCAACAAACCGAACGAAATACATTCACCTCTGATAACATTCGGCCGAGCGAGCTGCAACGAGCTCCAGCACTATGCTACCCTGTCCACCAAAGAGCATTAACGAAGAATTAACATTGCAAGAATCATCTGTTGCGTATTCATCGGATTCAAGTTTGACATCACAGGCATCTTCATTGTCCTCCTACATGCAAATTGTCATTGACTGCATTTTCCAAGATTCAAGGAGACAATAATGTCCGAGGCACATCAATGAGAATTTGTACCTTTTTGTGATCCATATTGTCCAGAACAACATAAAAAGCCTAAATCATGTTCTCGGTGAAATGCTTCATAGGAAAAGCCTAAAAAAATCAGCGGTCCATATTTACCACTCAAGCGATAATTCTACATGCATCTCGCAGCAATTTCTTATGCAGATTGCTTTCCGGAAACTGACTGGATCCAACCACTTCTAACGGAATACATCGGCAGCTGAAATAAAATAAAGACTGCATCTGGTTTGTGCAGGTTGGCTGCTTTACTCTTCTTACCACTCTCTGGACATCCTCCTCCGTCCAGCGGCTCCCCAGCACGAGCTTCCTTTTGGACTTGTTCCCTTCTTGCCTGTGGGAGGATCAGCACAAAAATAAAAGCAAGATATGATAACTTAGCAAACACGACAGCAAAGTAACCCGGCAACTTAACAAGGAGGAAGTACTGCAATTGCTCAACCGCAAAATCGCATAACTGATCCCAGACGACCGCATTAAAAGCTAAAACTAGCATGATCTTCAAGCAAAATTAATCAAGCATGGAAACATCGAGTGGGAAGAGTGAACTTACTGGATTGGAGGGAAGCGTGGCCTCTTGGATGACGAAGTGGAAGCCGAATCTCCCTTCATTTCACTTTCCTTTGTTGGAGCTTAACACGATCTAACAAAGCGTCTGAAGTTTGAGAGTCCTTGGTTGCAGAAATAATGCAGTGTGTTTGTGGGCAATACGTGAACGAGGCGGCCGCATTTCGTCGAAATGAGACGTCTTAGGGTTGCATTTCTTCGGCATTTCAATCACTTGTTGCCCTACTAGATCCAAATTTACCAAATTGCCCCCTCAACCTTTTGGGCGGGGTCTTCTTTTACCGCCTTTTTGCCTATTAAATAACTGAACTATTTTTCCATTGAATTTAAGGTAAACCTTTTCAATTCCATCTCTTGTCAATGGATCACATGCTCCAGCGTCGGTCATCATCTACGTGTGGATTTGAATAGGCAACAAAAAAATTCAATAAATCGCTTCTAATAACGTGTGATTATAATTTATATATCACAATCAGTACTACTAATGAAGTTAAAACGATCCATTGTTGCTCAACTTGATACGAAATAAGGTTTTTCCTACAAACGTTTCGAATGCCATGATATTTCGTTAAAGATTGAGAGTGAGAAGAATTGTATGCATGTCTTCTTTCTTTCTTTTTTCCTCAATTTTTTGTGAAGTTCGTAACCACGATCTCAATGCTTTCATCGGCATGACATCTTATGTGAGGATGCTATGACCAGTCAATCACAATGCCAATGGTGGATGAATCTCTCATGCACAATGGATATGAGGAATGGCTAGATAAAACATGGCCCGCACATTTGTTGGTAACAAGAGTTGGTGATCCCTCCAAAGTGGGATGAGGATAAGCGTAGACACGAATGACCGTTACCCGCTTGACTAGAGAATGATACTACTGTACATTCAAGTTGGATATCCAATCATCACAAATTGAGAAAGAAATGGCGTGTGAAAAGGGGGTGGATCTCGGGCGGTGATGGCAAATGACATGAGAGGGTATTTTTTGTTGTTGTTGTTGTTGTATTTTTTTTTTTTTTTTGTATAATGTAAGCGGAGCGTTCGAAGCTTGAGTAGCAATGACAATTAGGTTTATTGAGCGCGAGCTGTCATCGCGACACTTAAAACAGGCCGTGAATATGTTTCCTGTGAGATGCCCATTCGAATACCTCCTTTGGCATACTTTTCTTATTCGATGGTGAATGAGGGTGATATCCATCGCCTTCCCCAAATTACATTTCAATAATTAATCCGCCGTTCCTACATGGGCCCGAAGGGGGCACTTTGGGCATTGTATGACAAGGCTATATAGTTGTAAAATCCGGCCCGGCCCGGCCCATTTGAGCCCTCGGCGGCCCCTTTGCTTGTGATGAGCGAGCCCGGAGGACAAGTTCAAGTCCGACATATAGGCCAATCGGGCCCGGCTTGGCCCGCCAATTAATCAAATGAGTCCGCCTCCACTCCTTCGACTTCTTTCTCTCTCTCCCCCACCCGTTTCTCGTCTGCAATTTTCTGTGCAAATTCTCAGGCTTTAGTGCACCTCCTTCCTCTGTCGCTACTTGTTCCAGCAGCTGGTGCTGCGTTTTGGCCTGCTTGCGGAGCTTTCTAGCAATGGAAACCGATGAAGGGTCGCTGCGTCTGCTTCCATCTCAGCTTCATTTCCACAAACCGCTTGGCTTCTCAGGTTCGGCTCCCGTTCTGCGTTCTTTCACGACCTATTGGGCGGGTCGATTTGAATGTTTGGACTCGGTTTTGTGAGGGCTGCTCGATTCCCGGTTGGCAGGTAAAGATGGCGGAGTGGAATAAGGAGAAGGATTTGCTGGCGATGGTCGCCCGGGGGGGGGGGGGGCTCGAAGGTGGTGCTTCATTGTCTCAATTGGCAGACGCTCTGGACAATCTCTTCCGGTAATTGCTTCGGATAGATATATTTTTATTTTTTCTTATTCAGTGGGTTCGTTTCTCAACGATGGCTTGGTGTGTGTGCCCTTTCAGTCATTGGCCTTATCTCGTTCTACTTCTTTCGCTTTTCTAAAATGTACTACGCTTCCTTTTTCGCTTTCGGAACCGCTGTAATTGCCAATCTAGTTCAAATTGCGTTCGATAAAATAATTGGACGACTATAGAGACGACGTGCTTGCAAGTCTTAATGAGGACATGATGTCGAACTAAGGAGTGGTGTTTTACACAGAATTGAAGAGCGGATGATGGTGATGCCAGCTTAAATCTAGAGACGATCTAGTTGCGAGTAAAGAACTCCAAGCTCATATTAGTTGAACGAAGGGACTTCTATTTATAGGCGCCATAGGTTCCTATCAACATCAGGACAAGGTTGGTGCCTCGGGATATTTTTTTCCATAACTTAACCGACTGTCATCTAGACCAACCGGAAGTGTCAGATACTCCTGTGTTTCCATGTTGTTACCCTTTTCGGTACGCCAGTTAAAGTGTCCCTAAAAATAAAGAACTCGAATTGGAGGGGTGTCATTCACGCTAGATGGTTTAGCTATGTCAGATGCAGAAATGCTTCATGCCCACATGCAGTTCGCAGGTTTGGCCCCTGCAGAATACCATCTTAATGTCATCAGGCATCTATACAGTTCTCCTTAGATTTATCATGGCGACTCTCACGATGTAATATTACTCTGGCTCCTCTTCTTTTACTGATTGAGCCTTCCCCACAAGCAGAGACTTTGTGTATGCTAAAATGTAGATCGTAGGCTGGAAAGTTTCTCTGACTTTACATTATTGAAGTTAATTTATCTTCTTCTGATTACAGAGGGGCACGTTGTCACATCATTTTCATTAATCAAGTTGGCTGGCGGGAGTTCAACTTACTTGTGAATGGGATATATCTCAAGCTATGCTGCATACTTGTATGACAATCTGATCGAGAGGGATGGAGGGCGGAATTGAAGTAAGCCAAGAGACTAGGATGGTAGGGGGAGCTGCCTCCGAGTGTGTCGTGTCCTTATATGTCTTTATCTTTCGGTAATTCAAATGTCGCAAGAGCTCAGGATTAGATGCCTAGACTAGGCAGTTCCTGGTATTTGTTCTCACTGGAAGAATTTCGAGAGGAAGTATGTTCTTTTTCTCCACAAACATCTGAATGCTTCATGTGTTATATTTCTTCTAGATGTGGAGAACGTGTTGTAGAGTGCACCAAAATTCTTGAGCCAATCCGTAAATATTTCTGTTGAGAGCCTAAGTTGTGGATCCTGGTACACTCGTGATCCTTGCCTGAAGTACGCATTTGAGGATCCACTCCACCTCGAGGTTCCAAAGCTGTGCAACATGATTCGTTTTTGGATTGAGATAATGGATTGGAGGCCGCCCAAAAGGTATAGATTCCCTCGCCCTTGATGACTTACTACCCGAAGACATCCAGTGTCAAGCAACCGATGTCCCTTTCAGTTATCTTGTACTGTCATGATGCTTTGCCTTACTTCATAAATTTTGATTAACATTTTTCGTTTAATGCATGTCTCTTTATGTTACATGGTCTGAACTTTGAACCGCAACAATATTTGTATGTTAAATGTGTTGACTTGAAGTTGGTAACCACAACTTTGACAAGACATGATTACCCCTCAGGGTCACCCACAGTTTCACATGAGAATGTGAGCATGGATCAACACGTTAAATCTATGGGTTGTGAATTGTGAATTCAACCCAATGGAATCATAAGATTTAATAAAGTTTTCATGATTGGTACTCCATGACTGGTGTATATTAATTGTATGATTTGATTTTTGGTAATGTCAAATAGTTCCATGACTAATGATAAAGATATACATCGTTGAACTAATGTTATGATTTCTAGACATTATATATTGGGGAAAAGTGCTTAAAAAGTCCTAAACCTTTTGTGTTTGTGCCAATTTATTCCTAAACTTTTTTTTTGTGCCAATTTAGTCCTAAACTTTTTTACTTAGTGTTGATTTAATCATCTTTGACCAATTTTGGCCGGATTTTGCTGACTGGATGCCGGTCGACTGACGTGGCCTGATCGGTCTTGACATTGACAAATTTTAATAATATTTTAATATTCTTAAAATTATTTTTATTTTTATTTTTATTTTTTCCCTCTCCTCCTCCGGTCGGCCAGCGAGGTCAACCTCACCGGACCTCATCGGCCACCTCACCCTCGCCGAATCTAGCGAGGGTCGAGCCTTGCTAGCGTTGCCTAGGCCGTGAGGGTGACCTAGTGCCAGGCTGGCGAGGTCGAGCCTCGCTGGCCATGGGCGAGGCTTGACCTCGCCGAATCATGGCCTGGGTGGTGCCAGCGAGGCTCACCCTCACTAGATTTGGTGAGGTTGAGCCTCGTCACTCAGCGCGAGGCTTGACCTCGCTAGCTTGGCGCTAGGTCGCCCTCGTGGCCTGGACAGCGTTGGTGAGGCTTGCCCTTGCCGGATCTGGCGAGGTCGAGTCTCGCCGGCCATAGGCAAACCTTGTCGCCTAGCACAAGGCAGCCCTTCCGGCCATTATCGTGCTGGGCGGCGAGGGTGAGGTGTCTAGCAAGGTCCGATGAGATCGACCTCGCTGGCCATTACCTCTGGCCGATCGCCGAGGTCCGGCGACCAGCTGTAGGAGGGGAGGGAAAAAAGAAAAAGAAAAAGAAAAAATTCAAAAATATTAAAATATTATTAAAATTTGTCCACGTTATCACCGATCAAACCACGTGAGCCAGCCGACGTCCAATCAGCAAAGTCCGGTCAAAATTGGTCGGAAATGATTGAATCGACACTAAGTAAAAATGTTTAGAATTAAATTGGCACAAAAAAAAAGGTTTAAGACTAAATTGGCACAAATATAAAAAGTTTATGACTTTTTTAACATTTTTCCCGTAAATATTGCTGCAAATTATTTTTCTTTTGTCACTACCTGATTTTGTTGCAAGGACATAAAGATTGTGTACTTGGTATTGTAATTGGATTCTACTTTATAGAATTTAGTCTAAGACGATCAAAACATCCATCAAGCCTGATGTGGCCAACAAAATCACGCAAGATGATGTTTGTTTAAATATTGACGTTTCTACCAAGTTTTTGGTGAAGATGGACTTTGCAACTCAGATAAGTGCTCTACAAAGGATCAAGATTCTTCTCGAAGTGTAATTAGTAAAATCATCAACTACGATGGGAGTATTATTTGGTTTTTCCTGAGTTTCCTTTTTTTTTTCTTTCATTTGGTGTGAGTAGTAGGATATTACTAATATTCAAATTATGTTTCTTGTTTATGGGTTTCCCATTTCGACTAGGGATTGAACTTTTTAGAGTCTATGAATATAGTTGTAACTTCACTTTTCAATTGAGTTGATAAATTATTGAATTTTGCAAATGTTTTCTTTGGGATTGTGTGATGCGATTTTTCTCTTAGGTGTGATGCTTAAAAACCCTAGGTATGATGCTTAGGGCCCTAGTTGTGATGCCTAAAGATTTATTCTTTGTTGTGGGACTTGTTTGTCCTGCACCCAAGCCATGAAATGTTTTTCACTCATATCTAATCGGTGAAATCAGTGGTGAAATGCTTTGTTTCACGTGTCGTCCAGCACTAATAAATTCTTTAGATAGTTTTATACTCTTCAGGACTTGAGACTGACTGTTGTGTTCAATTGCGTTCTTGTGTAGGACAGAAAATTGTCACCTTGCTGCTGATGTTATCATTGACGATGGAAAATATTTCAAATGTCAACAACAGATTGCAGCGTAGTGTTTACTGGGGTCGAGCTCATTGTGAGGATCCGTGGTCTAAGCGGATGGTATCATGTAGAAGCAGTGATCTTGGTTAAGTCATTAATCTGTAGCTGTTTGGTCAAGATTACAATGGCTGAGAACTTGGTTGGTGCTGCTGCATTTCTGTTTCTTTGAGATTTCTACTAATTTATTAATCATCGTCTACTTCATGAGTGCATTTTCTTCTGAAGAGAGTTTGATTTTCCATAATGAACCAATCTTGTTGTCTTTATGAAACTATGGATAGGTGGTGTGCTGCTTTTAATATGCTAAACCTTGCAGCAGTTATTCATGCTGCGGTATAATCATTTCTAAGACAAAATAACTATGAAGAGGGATGGAAAACTGTTAAGAAGCTTGAAGTCCAATGGGGCAGCCGTAGTGGGTCTCAACTGGGATGCCCAAGTAAATAGGGTATGGATCTTTGAACTTTAAAAGTTGATACAACTTATTGATCTTTATTCTTAACAGACAATATTTAATTGTTCATGCCTTTCATATTATTTCTAGTGCGTTGATTGCAGGTAGGTAGTTTTTCCAGTCTGGTATAGTTTCGGTATAGTTTAAAGTTCCTTTTCAAACTCAAAATAATATGTCACAGCCCAAAAGCTTTAATATGGGTTTGTTTATGGAAGTTTATTTGAAAACCTTATGTTTGGTGTCATTGGTAACTTGTTGATTTGCTGATTGGTGACTCCTTAGCTTTGATCGCTGGTTATACTTCTTGTTTTTTCCCCAATTAGAATGATAATTGTTCATTTTGTTTCATAGGAAGCTTCTAGTAACTCTCTTGCATTTGAAGATCACACTACTCGTTTCTTCCCTCCAGCTCCAAGAGTTCCTTGCATTGCTGGACTAGTATCTAGAGACACTAGATTAACTGACGATGGTTATAATTCATTTGTAGAGCTATCAAATTCTTGGAAGCAATGTTTCAATATCCTTTACTATGGACATAAAGATGGGGTTTTGTGCTTCAGTATATTTGAAGTCTTTCCAAATACTATGGAAATGTTGTAAGCCTCCTCTCTGCTCAAATATTTAGCACTATGGGTTATGAGATTCAGTCAATGACTACTCCTTTCCTTGTTTGCTTCTCATACAATAGTCTTATCTTAACAAATCGATTTGATGGCAGATCAGCAGCAAAACGGTATTGTCTAGAAAGTATTTGTGACATTTTGATTTTTGAGTATGATTTCGATGAGATGAAATGGGCTTTTTATCGACGTGCGTATAACATTTTTCTCTGAGTTAGCCACTTACGAGTTAAGTAGCTTATCAGGTAAAGTCATTAAGGGATCTAAGAAATCGACTGTTCGATCGTGCTAATCTGCAAGGGTCATTACGACACCATCAAAATCAATCAGAGACCGGAGATAGGTCGATCCGATAGAGGTATGTGATTAGTGCGTGGGTGATTTCACCTAATTGCAAAAATTTTGTCGAACGGCACTAAACCGATTTTTCTGTCATTTTCGTACCCTGTGTCCATATTTGAAACCTCAATATTTTCACTATAACCAAGAGTTATCAATGTGTCGAAGATGTACGTGGTGGATCGAAAATAATCGACTACGGGTCAATTGCATTAAATATTCCTAAAAGCTACTTGGTAGATTAGAATACGCTAAAATCACGTCAGATTGAAATTAACCGCGAAATTGAACCCGATTTCAGAAATTGAAAGTTTTGTTATGTCACAATTCATTTTAGGAACGTTGGCTCATCCTCCAAAATTTTTTCAGAGATTTCGGGATTTTACGGAAAATCGATTTGGACGATTCGGAAAATAAACAGAAATTTGAATGGGCTCAATTGAAGGGAAATTTGACATCAAAGTCAAGCTATTTGGTGATGGGAATTTGTAGAATTAATGTGGGCTTTTTCTTCATCAAAATTAGAATTCAAATTGGAGAAATTGAAGATGAAATCGAAGTCAAAATGAGGAAATTCGAAGCTAAGGAGGAGGGCTGGAATTTTGGCAACAATTGGTTTAATTTATGGATTTATATTGTTAGAAAGTACTTGGGGGACATTGGGATATCTATGCAAGCCTAGAGGGAACCAAGCATTAATACTTTAATCTTGACTTTTGCCCCCTCCATCCAAGCTTCTCTTGCATGCCTCATTTGGTTCCCCCTCCTTCACTATCTCCCTTCTCGACCGCATTTGCTTCTCACTTTCTTTTGCATTCGACGAAACTCAGCCCCTCTGCCAGCCGTTCTCCTTCAATCTCTGACGCCTGCTCCATTTTCAGTCTCCTCTACCATCCATCAAAGTCTCCATTTCTGTGATGACCCAGACCTAGGGTAGTATGAAGGGATGGACTGAGATCACCTTGGTAGTACACAGGTGAGGCTAATGGTATGTCTCCTGTCCCACATTGCTTGGGGGGGAGTCTTGAGCTAATTTATAAAGACTTGGGTCCTTTTAATTTGTGTAATGTGTTTTAAAGCCGTGAGAACTCAGTGTTCAAATCGGACAATATTACATAATGGAACTCGGGTCGTTACAAATTGTATTAGAGCCAACTCTTGACCGCATGTAGGGCCACAGCGAGGGTGTTATGCCTTAAGGGGGGAGAATGTGATAACCCAGACCCGGGGCATTACGGAGGGATGGACTAAGATCGCCTTGGTAGTACGCGGGTGAAGCTAATGACATGTCTCCTGTCCCACATCACTTAGCGGGGAGTCCTAGGCTAGTTTATAAAGACTTGGATTCATTTAATCTGTGTAACGCGTTCTAAAACCGTGAGAACTCAGTGTTCAAAGCGGACAATATTACACAGTGGGAATCGGATCGTTACAGCATAACTTTTGTCATACTTCTTAATCATAAAAAATGTTCAACTTGATAGACATTAACAAGTGACCAGATGAGTGTAAATGAATATGCTTGAGTAATAAAAGTTTCATAATTTTTACTGTTTTTTATCACCTCAATATATAATTCAAATACTATCCCATAATGATTGTATCTCATTAAGCCAACTTCAGTTCACAATAAAGTTTAATTTTTATTAATGAATCACACTTTTATAATGTTTATGTGATAACATACTTATAACCCAACATTTATATTTCCAAAATCACCGAAAAATACAAGAAAAATACACTAAAAAAAAAATACACGTATTTAGGATTCCGTATATATTTTCACATCCCTAAAATCATGAAACATGTAAAATAAATACACCACAACATAGAGAATGATCATACGAATCTAACGCCGCTAGCCACATGCTGATCGGAGGCTTCATGGGCCCGCACACGCCATTTGAGTGCGCGGCACATGGAGCTCACACGTGCACATACTGACTAGTCAAAATCGGTCCGATTGGTTCCTGGATCGACTGTTACGTCCCGATCTTCCGAGCACGTGCCCATTCTTGCTTGGTTGATTAAATAGCGATATCCCATGATGCATCACCGACCCACTTATTTTAATGCGCATGAGGAAATGATTAATAATCCCAAGATAATAATACAATGGTATAAAAAAGTAGGACCACAAATTTTCAAACTGAAAATACAACCACACTCATATATATACACAGCAAACAATGTCGTATATAATACAAGTTGGTCTATTTATAATATTTACAACATAGGGGGTTTTCACAAACTATGGCTCCCCATCCTCCTCATCATCTTCCTCCACACTCCAGCTGGAGCCTACAGCAGAAAACATTGGAGATTCTGGACCTTCAAGCTTAGGGTTGATCGCGTTCACGACTGAATCTTCTGGAGGATCTGCGGTGCCTTTCCTAAAAGTGACTTTTATCACATACAGAGGGATCACAAATTTCGGTATGAGGCCCTCTCTCTGACCATTACGATCTTGACGATATCATGATTGGTATCAATAGGACACCTGGTGGGATAAACCCACATCAACCCAAACCACAGATTGTATAAGTTCGTACTCCCATCCCCTAGGGTCCCCATGAAACAGAATGAAATTACTCTGTTTAGTGACTTCCTTCGATTTTCCAAAATTCTCGAGAGGAGCTGCCATTTAAGGGCCTGAAAATATTATCCCACAATGAGGTGAGACGATGTTTCAGTAAGTTCAACCCCCTAAGACCTAACTAGAAAGAAAATACGCCTCAAGGGCTGCTTAAGCACAATCACGAGTCAGGGGATTTACCTTGGCCTCAGTTCCTTCATACAAGTCAATATAATTCGTACAATCATTGAATCACATCAAATCTAGAATTCATATCGAATCATCGATTAATGACTTAGTCGATTACATGTCATAACGACCTTTTCTTGGTCGGCCCGTTCAATACTATCTATAAAGTTTGACCATATCAGGATTGCTCATTCTAAGCTAATAAATAAATAGTATAGCTTATACTAAGCTGATAAATAGTATACTACTCGCTTTAAACTGACATATCGCCTGTAAGCTAATATAGTATACTAATAATGCTCACCAGAAACTGCTGAGGTGTACTGCTCTCTCTATTATGACATATCGAGCCATCGGGCTAACTCATATAGTCATGATATGACATGGCTCGTATAGCCATGATATGAGGTTAAGGAATGATCATCATCATGCAGAAATACAATGGTGTATTTATCTCCACTAATGTAGAGAACACTCGTGATTGATAAGTTGAGGCGTGGCAAATTGGTATTTATGTTTCCATCCCCATGAGCTGGTGGTGACGATGCCTCGTCAATCAAGATGATCCTGGCCAATGACAAATATAGGTTCACATACGTAAATTGATGAGATGCGGTGGTACTTGTAATATATAACATGATATCCGCTCGTGCATGAGTGTTCGATCTTATGCAATGTTATGGTTGTCTCATGGACACATTATGATTTAAAAGATAGTACATTTATCCTTGCACTCATCATGCATGGTTGTTTTGTACTGCCTTGAATTCATAATTGTTGTTGATACCAGATCAAGTGATAGGTGGATCTCCTATCTTAGACTTAGGATTTTCATTTATTGGGCCTCGGCTCATTCCTTTATTTTTCAGACTTGTAGGATGGCTCTTTTGCCACTGCTGTGTTTTGGAGCTTCAACTCATATTAAGTACAGTTATGAATAAGTTGTATTGCCGTATATGGTTCTTATGTATGTTTAGTATACAACCACGGTTTGGGTCGACATGAAACTTGCTGAGTGGGTTTTGCATTGGTACATAATTTAGTACACGGTCTTTGACAGCGATTAGTTATGATCGCTAGGAGGATTTTATGATCCCCCTGGCTACATTGTCAATGAGCCGTCAATGGGGGAGGCTATCGATCCTTACATATGAGCTTTGGTGATGCACAAGCGAATTTTTGGGCGTAAGAGGACAGTGTTGAAGTTAGGCGATCCTAGTCCTGCCCAAGTCTTTTATATTTTGTGTGCTGTTTAGGATACCGTTAGGTGTTGTAAGGATAAAGTAAACCTAATGAGATACATGTATAGTATTTAACGTGTGTGACGATCTTATTGTATGTTGTATGATCATATATTTGTAGTACTTCTTACTATTAATCAAAAGAAAATAAAAATAAAAAAAGGACACGTATCGCGTGTGATGTCCTAGGGCATCACAACCACCGTCATTGAATTAAATTTTGTTTTCTTTCACGTAGTTGCAACTCCGAGTGAATAGAGGAAAAGAGAAAATCGCACATGTTCTACTAAGTATCATTGGCACCGACAAGTAAGACGCGACCCGACACGACAAGCCAACACATCTTTTTCAAAAAATAGTGAATTTCGATAAGTTTGTACATGTTATATATTAAATGTATACTTTTATATAAACATGATAAATTATTATTTTTATGTTTATTCTAATCAAATTAATTTTGATTAAAATTCACAAATAAATAAATAGTAAAAAGAGCCTAGAATGAATTTACATTAAAAACGTTAATCCATAATTTGTTAATATCATTCTTTGTTTCAATTTGAAAAATTCAACTCAATTACAATAATTCATAAAACTTGGAGTGAAAAAAAAAATCCTCTTTCTAGACTCGTGTGTCAAAGCATGCCGAAAAAAGAGAAAAAAACATATTTAAAGGGTAAATTGTGCGTCACAGAAAATGAGAGTTAAAAGAGAATATAATATTAGATTTATCTTCTTTCTCCCTTTATTATTTTTCTTATTTTTTTAACTTTTTACATATTTACATTTTGACCCATCACCGATTGAAAGTTTTTAAAATTGACTTCATATGTGTTGGAATCACCGGTTGGAATTCTGAACTCGAATACCGAAATTCCGAACTCGCGTGTCACGGAGTGTCCGAAGAGTTGATTTCAATGCCTGTTTATTGAGTGTCGAAAACGTGTCATAGTATCAAACATGACATAAAGGCTCCCGAAGAATGTCAGTATTTCCTAAATGTTCTGTGCTAACTTTTATCGACCCCCACAGAGGACTTTTATATTGAGCGGAACAGGCACAACAATATTCTCAGAAAACAATTAGTCATGATTTCATCTATATTTGCATCTATAATCATAAGTTATCTATAATTTTATTGAGGCCGTCCGATAATTTCTAATCCAACAAGCAAGCCCACCAAACACGTCCATTATGCGCAAGAAGTCCAAGAACATTAGGCCCAATGAAGAGTTTAAACATGAAAGTTGATAGGCCCAATTGTGAAGTTGGCCCCTCCCAAACATGAGTTCGAGAAGGTGGCACCAATCTCTCTCTCACGCTCAAAACGCATTCACAACAATTAAGGCATAGATACACCATAAGTGTTATAATTCTTGTACGGCACTTATTTGAGCGCTTTAACTTCTATCGTTCGAGTGTCATAACTTCTAAAAAACCGTTAAACATCATAACTTTCAATTGATTACTTGAATGCCATAACTTTCTAATAGCGTTAACTCAAGTGTTCGAAATTCGATATGACATGACACTTGTCGTGAACCTTTTCTAAAATTTATGACTTCGAGCGATCGATTGAAAAATTATATGATACTTAAGTAATCGGTAAAAAAGTTGTAACACTCAAATGAACTCCGTATATAAGTTTTAACATTTTTTATTTTTTTGTCAGTCATACTCTATTCCTATTTTAGACTCACTCTAAGACTTTTGCCCTGCCTCTTGCAGGACGTGGGAGTCGAAACCCACTCCTGAAACTCACATGTCCCCACCCCATCCCCCCTGCGAAGGTGGGGATTTGAACCCCTCACCTCCCCCTTCCATGTTGGAAGGGTGGCCACGTAGGCGAATCCCGGTTTAACATTTGAGTGATTAAAAAAGTTAAGGCATTTAAGAGCATTGTAAAAAAAATTATGGCATTTGCGATGTTCTTTTTCCCAATAATTAATATGATTAAACTATTGGGATTTGTTTTGGGGGTTTCAATATTGGGCTCGTCTATTGAATTGACAAAGTGTTACATTTTCCGTTGTTGCTTTTAGATTAGGATTAAGTTTTGATTTTTCGTAAATACTTTTAAAAATGTGATATCGACATCTTAGATTCATCGATGCTTTTATTTTTATTTTTGAAAGAAGCTACACCTCTATATCTCATTGATTACCTTAATTTGATTTTATCGCACATTGCTCCTTAGTAAATTATTTATATAAAATAGGTGAACGATTTTTAGTTTTCTTTTTGACCACTGATTTTGCTAAGATTTCCTATCTTGACACCTCTATTAGTATTTTCGGTTAGCGTTATGCTATATGCTAGTCTACTACCTTCGCGTCAACATCCAGTGGGTTGTAACAAAACCATCGACTAGAAACAAATTATGGCAGTAATATGATACGATAAAGGTAGCATATATCGTATGATGTAGGTGCTAAAGTGAACAGTTGATGTTGATTATGAATTGAAGAGATAAAACACATAACAAATTTATAGTGGTTCGGTTTTATTCCAAGCCTACGTTCATTATTCAAAGAGCAGCCTCAACATGGGCTGGATTCCACTAACAAGATGCAGAGCAAGTTACAATAGCTAGTGTTGTTCCTATCGACCGATACATCATGCTATCAGAATGCAGTCACAGCTCTTACACTTATACAGTTGACCTCGTCGCATTTACAACGCAGCACAAACTCTTCGCAGGACTTATGAGATGATGAAGGATGACACTTTCTGATTTGAGATAAGAAAGAAAGATGTAATACAGTGACAACATGCTCTATTTTTCTCATGTCCAACCCTTTTTAAGCTTCCTCGACTCTCCTTATACAGAAATCTCTAATCATATTGTTGGAGACGCTAATGAGGATCAAAAGAGCCGTTTGAGAGTTGGTGGAAGCTTCCGCCGGAATCGAGATTGCCCATACTATTGTTCCCTCCGACATCAGCGAGTTCCCAGGAAATGGCATCTGCTGCAATTGCCCCTTCACTGGTTTTCTAGCTTTTTAATTAAAAAGCTGTCAGTCACTTTTCTATTTATTTTGCGATTGTCTTGCTACGGATTCACAGTCGGTAACGGCGATTTCTTGTACGTTCAAAGGTCATCTCCAGACGAGTACCTCATTGGAACCGCTGAAGGCTTGATATCAGCACGATCGGATTCTCACTATCAGGACGGGTCGATCAACAGTTTTGTTCGTACTTTCCGATGTCGGTAACAAAGGCGTCTCAAGGACACACAAGATCGACACCTTGGTAGTTACGAGTCGCTATGAACTACTTGGCATATTGGCACTCGTCCTCCTCCTGGTCACGACTTTTGTCCCTGGCCTTCGCTCATCTCGCAAGAATCATTGGTGTCGACACAATTTGCATTGAGATTAGCATATGCACTTACCGTAATAGATATTAGTACCAAGGATAGTGTGGAAATGATCAAAATTCTACGAGGATGCTTTTCGAGCACCACTGTAGCTCCTCCATAGCGCAGCTTTCGTGGTGGATAATGACACAGAGGCTGCCATAGTGCATCGATGTAATGGTTTCGAAAATTGAGTGTTCTCTATGGTCGGGTCGATACTTGTAGCGCCGTGCCACAGTGCGAGTCCTACATTTAGTGGGCCGCGCCTCGATTTGGTTATGAGTCCGGCGAACCAAGACCCGTCGGCCTACGTGGGCCCGAAAGGGTACATTTGGGCATTGTTTGACAAGGCTACATAGTTACAAAGTCCGGCCCGGCCCAGTTGAGGCCGTAGTGGCCCGTTCCGGAATGATGAAGTAGCCCGGCGGACAACAAGTTGAGTCGGACATGTGGCTCCATTGCGGCCAGGCTTGGCCCGCCCATTGATCAAATGGGCCTGTTCCTCTTCTGCAATTTTCTCGGCAAATTCTCAGACTCTAGTGTGGACTTCGTCGCGCTCTCGCCCTTCTTTTCCATCCTTCGTGTCCGTTCCCTTAAGAGCTTTCTTCTTGGGTGTTCGAGCTCTATCTTCACGAGCTCTCTCTCAGTTCGCATTTGCCACCGACGCTTCTGTACGCTCCCTCGCGGTTCGTTCCAGCCGGCTGCTCGCGGAGCTTCTGACCTTCCGTTTCAGCTTCATTTCGACGAGCCGCTGGCTTCTCAGGTTCGGCGTTCTTTTGCGACCTTATGGGCGGTCGATTCGATTGTTTTTGTCCCGGCTCGGTTTGGCGAGGTTTGCTCGATCTCCGACTGGCAGGTGAAGATGGGGTGAGTGGAATCTTGAGAAGGGTTTGCTGCCTATGGTCACGGAGGACTCGAAGAGGTCGGGGTGCTTCATCGCTTCAATTGGCAGAGGCTGTGGACGATCTCTCCTGGGTATTTTTGCCTCGACTCGAGAAGTCTCTCTCTCTTTTATTTATTCAGTGCGTTCGTTTCTTTAACGATGGGCTTGGTGTGCCCTTCGAGTCATTAGCCTTATCTCTTTTTTACTTCTTTCCCTTTTCCTGAATCTCTCCTGGTAATCGCTTCCAATACGTACCACTGGAGTTCAAATTGCTTTCGATGGAGATTTGGACGAATATAGAGATGAAGTGCTTGAAAGTCTCAGTGAGAATATGATGTCGATCTAAGGAGTTGGTGTTTTACACAGAATGGAAGAGCAAATGATGGTGATGCAAACGGAAATCTAGAGACGACCCAGTCGCAAGTAAAGAACTCCAGGCTGAATTTAGTTGAATGAAGGGACTTTCGTCTATTGGCGCAATACATTCCTATCAACCTGTAGATAAGGTTGGTGGCTTAGGAGATTTCTTTCCATAACTTAAGCGATAGTCATCCAGACCAACTGGAAGTGTATCATACTCTTGTATTGCCATCTTGCTGCCCTTCCCGGTATGCCCGTTAAAGTGTCCATGGAAATAAACAACTTGAAATTACAGGGGATGTCATTTATGCTGTATGGACTGGCTATGTCAGATGCGGAAGTGCTTGATGCCCATGCGGAGTTGGCAGTTGGCCCCTGCAGAATAATGTCTCACCGTCATCAGGCATGTATATAGTTTTCCTTTGATTTCTGACTGTATCTCTCACAATGCAATATAGTTCTGGCTCCTCCTCTTCCTCTTCTTTTACTGATTAAGCTTTCACTACAAAAGAGATTTGGTGGACGCTAAAATGTAGAGTATAGGCTGGAAAGTCAGTTTATCTTATTCTGATTACAAAGGGGCATTTCGTTGCATCATTCTGATTAATCAAGTTTGCTGATGGGAGTTTAACTTGTGAATAGGATATATCTCAAGCTATGCTGCATACTTGTATGGCAATCTGGTCAAGAGGGATGGTTGGAGGAATTGGAGAAAGCGAAGAGAGTAGGACGGTAGGGGGAGCTGCATCCAAGTATGTTAAGTTCCTATATGACTTTATCTATTGGTAATTCAAATTCGTAAGGGCTTAGGGTTGGATGCTTAGCCTTGGCAGTTCTTGCTATCTAGTCCCACCAGAAAAATTTAGAGAGGAGGTATTTTTTCTCTAGAAACATGTACATGCTTCGCGCATCATACTGTCTTCTGCATACGGAGAACATGCTGTTGAGTGCACTGTGTACTTGAGTCAATCCCTGAATGTTTTCTGTTCAGATCCTATGTTGTAGACACTAGTACACTTGTGATCCTCGCCTGATGTACGCTCCATGGATAACTATTTATAGGCCAAGGGAGGTAACAACAAGTAACTCAAGTTAAGAGAAATGATAACTTGAAGTTAAAGAAAATGTTAGGTGGAAATACAAGAGAGATGGTCAAGTTAAATAATCACTAGTGGCATGATCATATGACTAATCCAATGATAAGGCAAGGGGGATGAACCAACTAATAATGACCTTGAGTTAAAATCATGAGTTTCAAAGGAAGAAAGAGTATGTGTTCTAATGGATAAGCTTCAAGGGGCCCCTATGAGAATAGCTAGGGCACAAATGGCCTAATGAAATATTACCACAAGAAGATATTTTGATGGAGATGAAGATGAGCTCATCTTCTTTGGCCAAGTGTGCATGAATCACCGAAACATTAATGAACTATAGGCATGTAGGCATGAGTCATCAAAATATTAATGACTATAGGCATGAGTCATCCAAAACATTAATGAACTTTAGTTAAGGAGGGGCTAGTCAGGTTCGTCGCCCCCTCGAGGGCAAGACATGGTACATAGGAGTCTATGGACATGATCAAGTACATAGGAGGACCTCATGGACATGGTCGCAAGAGAATCCAAGTGCCCTCTTTGAATGATATACCTTGCATTCCTTACATGTGAAAAAACCGAGGAAATTGTGAAGGAAGATGTTAGGAGAACACAAGTAGAGAGGCAATTTATGATGAAAGAGTCAATCAGCTTAACAAAGAGTTAAGCGAAGCTGTTCAAAATCTATTAGGTCCAAGTAATTCATCGGATCGTCCGCTTCGTTGGAATGAGAATCTTCCATCATGTGATCACCTTCAGGACAAGGGGCATAGGGCGGTTCAGTGGGGAAAAGGCTCTTCTAATGTATAGTCCATTTGGCTACACATGGCTTCCTGTTGAATGATATTAGGGGAATTTATTGGCGACCTGAAAGAAGTAACAACATCATCTCCCTGAGAAAATTGGCCATTCCAACGGTTTGCAGATATGTGCTGACTCACAGCGGGAGCACTTTCATCAATTGGATACCCCATGGCATCCCCACAATTGGTAATTTGTGATGGTACCAGCAATGGCAGATCAGCTATATAATTTTGTCCTGGAGAAAGAACTAGAACATTAAATAGATTAGTAAACATGGGCCAATGTGAGCACATGTCTACGATCTTATAAAAAAAATTTGGGTTGAATGGTTATGAGCTTTTGCTATTCCGATATCACAGATAGCGCCACTAATTTCTTTTCCTCGCCCTGCATATCTCTTTAATTTTTCATGGCAATGCTCTTCATAAACTTTAAGTGCTTCAGTCGACAAGCATTCTCTCCTCACGGATGGAACACTTTACATCTCAATTCACAGATCTGAGATACATTGCTTTTATTTATTAAAGCTCAACATTCAAATGGAAAGTCCTATTTTCATCGTTATTTCACAGGCCACATCTTTGTACGTGGTTAGAGGGAGAGAGAGTTTTGTGTTTTGGAGCACGTACCTTCAGCAGCGGAGCCCGCATTTGCTGGAGGAGCTTCCTGACCAACTCGAGTAGCAGAGGTTCCTGGAGCAAAGCCATCAAGGACGTGAGATGAAGAAGAGCTTGAGCTTTCCTGCTGCATTGAACCGGAGAAGGTCTTACCATTGAGCACCCAAACATCATTGCAGTGAGCCAAGGCCATATTCACGATGGCATGTCCAATATCCTGGAAGAAAAGCACTCGGTATATCACTCAAGCTGGACTAATGGAAGTATTTATGTCCACTGTGGAAGGGACACGCTCTGATTCAAGCTAAAATTTCTTTTCTTCCGGCAAGTAATGTTGCTTTCCAATGGATGAACTATTCAGAGTGTGTACAGAAAAAAAATACTAAGCATCTAAATGTCTAACCAACTCGTTTCAAGTTTCCATATCTCTGATCAATTCTAATGCCTATTATGTATGGCACGCAGCTACAAGCAGACATCAAATTACTGATTACGTAAATGATGTGGGACAAACTAGATGGATTTCAGCGTGATGGGGTGGAGCGCGCGAACTGGCTTGACAAAACTCAGTAGGGAATCCGTAGTTACTTACCTTATCTTGGTCTGAAAGTAGGCGAGTAGCGACATATGCCCTGTTTTTGATTAAGCCGATGAGCTGATGATCAGAGTCGAATATAGCTCCACTTTCCCCCTCGCCATCAGCATGGTACAAATAAAGTGGCCAATTGTTTTTGCAAGTCCTTGCATGATCTACAAGGATCTTCCAGTCCTCATGGTGTTGCTTTATTTGAAGTATCTATAATGAGCGAACACGCAAGACTCACACTTGGTAGTCAATCAAGCCCCGATCTAGGATCATTAACTAAGTTCTTACCTCGTTCAATTCCTCGGGATACGTGGACAGTTGCAGTAGAAAGTCCTCCACTATATGTATTCCTTTGCCCCTCAGTCTTCGGTGACGTGGCCCATTCTTGGCAATTTTCTTCATCCTCCAGACGTCATCCTCACGTGCAGGGGCACGACGTTTCTCGTATTCTGTAAATGGGCAACACATGTACGGTAAGGTGCCATTCACAATTAGATTATTTGTAGAAGCGAACATCTAACAAGCGTGCAAACTCTCCCCTCAAACTGATGCAAAGGGTCAACATTTGCTGATAAAACGAAGTAGTCGATCGTCTCTAATTTATCAGAATTTCAAAGTGTAAAGGTCCGTATGAATTGAAGCTCTCGATTAAAAAAATTGAAGACTGCGGATGTCCAAACCCACGTTTATTTTCAGTTAAATGGGACAAGGTTTATTACCCTTTCCTCTACGTTCCAGGACACGGATGGCATTTGTTATTCCCTCTCGAATTTGTGTGTTCCCCTGATAACCTGGTGCCACCTTCACTCCTATCCTGACTCTTTCGTTACTCATCTTGCTGGAGTTGATATTAAATGACAGTTCTCCCAGCTCGGCAACACCTTCCCTCAGCCTCACTTGGAGATTGAGATTTCCTTTCAAAGGCGGCCCATTTCGTCCTGGAACCACATGCCGCTGAAACTCTTCTGGAACCCAGTAATCCTCCTCGTCTTTGTCGAAGCCACTATCGAGCACAGCGACCTGCAACTTAACGGACGATTCTGGACCTGATGTAACTTTACGGCCTGTAATTGCATCGATCAAGACAACGGAAATGATAGCCCCCCCCTCTCCTACTAATTTGTCTTTAGTGAATACACGATCTGGCAGCCTGGTTTGAAAACGAAGCTGGTAGTTTCTCTCCGGAAAAACCATTCTTTGCCGTAGATTTTGCATTAGCCCTGCATTCTCTGCGAATAACAACCATTAGAGATACGAACAGGTACAGGTAGGGAAGCGGAACATTGGAAAAGCAACGATGAAGAGAGACAAACTCCCAAACATCTCACTTGGAGAAGTCTACTGCCAGGGAAACTTCGAGGATAAATAGATCCGCTGCCTCAGTGAGTTTAATAAAAGCAACTTTTTAACGACCTGGTAATATCTCACTCTCGGGCTCGTTCCGTTCTTGACCGTGTGAAAATCAGCACAAAAATACAAGCAAGGTAGGATAACTGACTGCAAAGTAACCCAGCAACTTAATAAGGAGGAAGTAGCGCGATTGGTCAACTGCGAAATCGCATGATTGATCCCAGACGACCACATCAGAAATCCCTTTTATACTTCGCATTCAACCCACAGCACAGGCCCGCAAACATAAAGCTGAATGAAAGCGAATTAAAGCAATCACGAGGCAAAAGCTAATAAATGTTATACTTCAACGCAGGCTTCACCATATTTCTCAATTCAGGCGTATTAAGCTCGAGAACTCTTCATTGAATTATCCTTCAGTAAAGCGAAAACTAACATGATCTTCAAGCAAAACTAATCAAGCATTGAAACATCGAGTGGGAAGAGGGAACTTAACTGGATTGGAGGGAAGCGTGGCCCCTTGGAAGCGTCTGCTGTTTGAGAGTCTTTGGTTGCGGAAGAAATGCAGGGTGTTTGTGGGTAGAGCCTCAGCGACGCGGCCGCATTTCGTCGAAATGAGACGCGTTAGGGTTGCATTTCCTTGGCATTTCCGCGGCATTTCTTTCACTTGTCGTTCCCAACCTTTTGGGCTGGGCTTTCCTTACCGCCTTTTTGCCCATTAAAATAATTGAACTGTTTTCCCTTTGACGCGAATTTAAGGTAAACCTTTTCAATTCCACCTCTTGTCAATGGATTACATGCTCCAACATCGGTTATCATCTATACGTGGCTTTGAAGGAGCAACGAAAAAATAAAAATAGTCGATTAATCGCTTCTAATCACGCTTGATTATAATTCATATATCATAACCATTAACGAATGTGTGTCCTAATTATCTATTGACAAATTATATGTACCGCATTCCGATTCAAGGAATATAAGAGGCAAATTAATATGGCTCTTTGTCAAGTTAATGACGTCAAAAAGATCTGTTGTTGCTTAATTTAATACGAAATAAGGTTTTTCCTTCAAACATTTCAAATGCTTTAACGTTTCGTTAAAGACTAAGAGTAAGAAAAATTACATGTGTTTTTTTTTTTTTTTTTCTTTTTCCCTCATTTTTGGCAAAGTTAGTCACCCAAATCGCAATGCTCTCGTCGGCACAATATCTTCCCTGTGGATGTTACGACTAGCAAATCACAATGCCAATGTTATATGAATCTCTTGTGCATAGCGGGCATGAGGTATGGCTAGATCAAACATGGCGGCACAGTTATTGGTAACAAGAGTGAGTGATCCCTCCAAAGTGGGATGAGGATAAGCATAGACACGGATGACTGTTCCCGGCTTGACTAGAGAATGATACTACTGTACATTCACGAATGGCAAATGGCTTTATCGAGCTCGAGCTGATTATCAAGACGACGCTTAAGTGGGCTGTGAACATGCTTCTTTTGAGATGCCAATTGGTTTTTTTTTTTTTTCCTTCAGGAAGTGGTAATTTTCATTACTAATTCACTGATGGGGCCATAGAAGGTTCCAAGTCCAAACATAAAATTAAACATAGAGAGTAAAGGGGGATTAGTAACCCAATTTAAAGGGAGAGAGTTAGCTCAGTGGGTCTTGGCAACCCAATCCATAGCTTGATTTGCTTCTCTCGGTTCATAGTCCACTGAAATTCCTCCAATTTGGGCTAGTAAGTTCTTTGCAATCACTAACAATGGAGTAGGCCACCCCTGGAGTGGTCGCTTGACCTAATAAGCTATCGGTAAGTGCTAAGTTATTTGACGATAAGTGCACGCACAAATCAGAACTCCCCTTCAGTTCCATCTCCATTTCAATTCGTGGGATTTGAGGGTTTCCTTTCTCCTTCAGCCAAAGCAACACCTCACGCCATGAAGACCAAAGGTGCCCAGATCCGCTTGGTGAAGTGTTGACACCTGATTTTCAGTCAACGCATCATTAAAAGGTAAAAAAAATTGAGATTTGGGTTTTTTATCGTGACGGAGCCCTATTTCTTGGCCAAAAAGTGTCGTCTTTCATTTCTTTTGTTTGCATTGTTATTTTTAAGTAATTTCTAGCTCATTCTCAAGAAAAACCCAAAAAAGTTAAACAATTGACTTTCGAGTTGACTTTATGGTTAACCCTTTGCTTAAAAGTCAACCCCGGATAAAAAATTTAGCTTTTTACCCATAAAGATGCCATTTAACTTTAATTTCACTTTTATCATATCAATTTCTTGAAAATTCAAAAATATGATCAAGAAATCGGCCTTTTTATGAAAAGTCAACTAAATGGTTGACTTTTGGTCAAACCTTTGACAAAAAAAATATCGAAAAAATTAGAAATTGAGTGCCAATTTGACTTTAGTGTCAGTTTGGCTTAAGGAAGTGACAGTTTGGTTTGAAATTGAGCTGTAAGATTCTCGCTTCATTCTTTGCCGTAGATTCAGCATTAGCCCTCCATTCTCATTTCTCACCAGAAAATGACCATTAGCAAAAGGAACAGGTATGGAAGCAGGCAATTAGAAAAGTAACGATAAAGAGAGACAAACTACCAAACATCTCACGCTTAACCAAAAAAAAAAACTACCAAACATCTCACTTGGACAAGTCTTATTGCTAGGGAAACAAGGATAAATAGATCCAGTGTCTCACAGAGTTTGATAATGCAACTTTTTTATAAAAAAAAGCGCAATAAATAAAATGAAATGCTCTATTGCTATTGAGCTGCGAAATTTATATTCTAATTGGAGCATTGACACTTTGGCACACGACTGATTCACTGTGCCACACTCGCTGAGTTCTGACTGCCCACCGTGGGGTGGTACTGTAGCTCGGACCGTTATTTCCCAGACATATTAACAATGCATAACTGGTCAATACTACCTGGAAAGCCTTTATCTACAGCATCATGGCGGAAATGCATTCATACCTTCTGAGGTGGGTAGAGTGACTGTTTCCAAGCTCCACTTTTGTCTGTTCAATACCACCAAAAGCAGAATTGCCAAAGTTGAAGACATCAAAAAAACGAAGCCGAAGGGATACAAAACCAATACATTCCATCAAAAGGAGTTGAAAATCATATGTTACGTAGCTTCTAAAATAACTTATCAAACACCTTATTGAGATAAGTTCTTCAGTCACATTTGAAATCAATGTGCTTACCCAACCACAGTTGTATACATAGCTGACATGAACAACCCTAAGAATTATCATTTCCTTTCATTCCTTGTCCATGCAAAAAATTTACACGTGCTTTAGCATGGTTATGATTCAGCTTTAGGTGATAAAGCCACGATTGCAGATGTTATTGAGGAAAATGAATGGAGGTGTCCTCCAGCAAGATCTCATGATCCACTTGAAACTCAGAGGGCTTTGTGTGGGTTGATTTCTCCAAAATCTGGCTCTGTAGAGTGATATTTACTATCCAACTAGGAGCTCTTTCTTTGTAAAGGAGGTGTGGAAGCTACTGAGGAAATGTGGGAACATAGTGACTTTGCTTAGGCTTGTATGGTTTAAACCTAATGAGCCAAAATATGGCTTTATAGCTTGCTGGTGATTCGTACTGGGTGGCACACATTGGACAGGATGAAAATATGGTGACATTGCTAGCACTTGTCTGCTATCAACATGAAGAATATCAAATGCACTTGGCGTGTGGTGTCCTTAGACTGAAAGTGAACCTGAGGCTTAATTTCAAGATACAAGGCTTTCCTATCATAAAAGGTTGTTTAGAAGGATCTCCTGTTCTTCCCATGGAGCAGGGACGAAAGTTGGCCTTAGTGATCCAATGGTGCTGAGTGGAAGGGACGTTGCTCAATGGATAAAAGTTACTCTGGGGATGACAGGTGGATCTTTCCCAAGATTTTACATTGATAGGAAGGTTAGGCACCTTGATGTCAGTCATATATGTGGGACATTATGCCGTAGGGGACTTGTATGGGAGTAGTCCTCCCATGTTATTCTTTCCACAGGCTGTGCAATAAAATGAATATTTATTTATAAATAAAAGAAGTTATGCAAAGTTCATGCTCAATGAATGCTCTTATAAGAGTTGGCATGAATAGATTAGCTAGCACTGGACTCATTGGTCAATGAGTTCATTCAATCACTTCATGACATGCAGATAAAATCATATCTGAGATGTTGATTGAGACATGTCCAAGAAAAAAGTGGAAATTTGATAACCTCTGTTTATCTTACCAGTCTCTGAAAATCATTCTCCATTAAGGGCACCTGTTGCATTTTATCTTTGAGAGCATTCCAGATGCAACTACACCATGAAAATTGACACTGTGAACAATTGCTGCCTTATGGACTTATTCGTAATGAATAGACAAATATCCATTTAAAATGCTGTATGAAAACACAGATACCAGACTCATCAAATGCATTTTTTTAATCTAAGGCGACATAGAAAGTCCATGTAAAGCTGGATTCCATATTTATCCCGTACAGTGATAACAGAAACAAGTTAATCAGCAGCTATTTCCAGATGCACCGTCCTTTCAGTGATTAACATAAAAATATATGTGCAGGTATTACACTTTGCCGAACAGGAAAATTGATTGATGGCACATGATACTCGATGATAATTTTAGTTGGCGAGACAATACCCATGGAAATTCTACTAGGGGAATCAGTTGATGCAGATCAGATACTGTCACCAAACCAAATGAAATATATTCACCTTTGAAAATATTCAGCCCAGCGAGGCATAGCACGCTCTAGCTCTTGTCTGACCTGTCCAGCAAAGCGCAATAGCAAAGAATTACATTGCAAGAATCATCTGTATTCATCACAATCAAGTTTCACATCACAGGTATCTTCATTGTCGCATAAGCCAGGATTCAAGGAGATAATTATGTCCAAGGCACTTCATTTAACATTTATTATCTCTGGAGAGAGAGAGGAACCTAGTGAAGCATGAACAGTTGTCCCCTCTAGCTTCTTGTGTTCTTGATGCAGTTGTTTTTGTTTTTGTTTTTTTCTTGTAAAGGTCTCTTTAGAAGCTATGATTCAGGAAAGAAATAAGACAATTACTGCTGATATTAAGTGTTTGTGTAGAAAATGGAAGTTCATGTTGACTAACTTTGCTATAAGCTGGTGGCATGCTTTTGAGTTTGCATCTTGTTTTTCTGGGTAGCATTTTGCTGTTGGTCCTGGAAGTGTAGATGCGTGAGACTATGATGACATGTTGTCATTTGCTGTGTGGTGCCATGAGATTGAAAGTCAACTTGATGAATTAATTTCAAGATAAAAGGCTTTCTAACAGGTTGTTCAAAGGGATCTCTGTTCTTCTGATTAAGCAGGAAGAAAGTTGCCTTAATAATCAGACAGTACCGAGTGGAAGGCCGTCGTTCAATGGATAAAAGTTACTCAGGGGATAACAAACAAATCAACCACCAAAAGTTCACATCAATGGGAAGGTTCGGCACCTCGATGTTGGCTGCATATGTGGGACATTATGCTGTAATGGACTTGTATGGGATGTAGTCCTCCCATGTTTTCTTTGCACAGGTTGTGCAATAAAATGAATATTAGCTTATGAAAGAAAATAATTGTGCAAAGTTCATGCATACTAAATGCCATTCAGACAGCATAAATCAATTAGCTAGCAATGGATTTGTTGGTCAATAAGTTCATTTGATCACTTCATGACATGCAGAAAAACAGCTGATCTCAGAAGTGTTGATGGAGACATGTTTGAGAAAAGTGGAAAATTTATAAACTCTGTTTATCTTACCAGTTCCTGAATAGAATTCTCCATTGAATGCATCAACTGTGCTATATCTTTGAGAGCATTCCCAGTGCAACTACATGAAATATTGACACCATGAGCAACTGCTGTCCTGTGGACTTATTCATAACAAATAGACATATATCTATATGGAACATAGTAGTTATTTGTACAATTGAATGTCAGACCTCATTACTGTGTAAAGAGATAGATATCAGACTCATCAAATGCATTCGCTTAATCTAAGGCGCCACAGAAAAGTCATTCTAATGCTGGTCTATCTGGTGCTTACAGAAGCATGTAAAGTTAATTAGCAGCTATCAGCAAATGCACCGTCCTTTTAGTGATTAACAGAAAATGTATGTGCAGGTATTACTCTTCACCAAACAGAATAATGGATTGACGGCATATGATATTCAATGACTTTTTGTAGTTGGCGAGACAATACACATGGAAATTCTACTTGAGGAATCAATTGTTGCAGAAAAGATACTACCAACAAACCAAATGAAATATATTCACCTCTGACAATATTCGGTTGAGTGAGATTTTGCAGGTTCCAGCTCTTCTCCACACTGTCCAGAAAAGAGAAATAGCGAAGAATTACATTGCAAGAAAAATCTGTCACGTGTTCATCGCATTCAAGTCTCACATCGCAGGTATCTTTATTGTCGTCCTCCTACTTGCAAATTGAAATTGTCATAGACCAAAATTTCCAAGAATCAAGTAGACAATTATGTCCAGGGCAGTTCACTGAACATGTGTGTCTTTTCATGATCCGTCTGTCCAAAACGACATGAAAAACCTAAACCATGTTCTTAGCGGGATTACTTCATAGGAAAAGCCTAGAAGAGTCAGCAGGTCATTTTTACCACACAAACCATACTTCTCTATACATGTTGCAGCAATTTTAATGCGGATTTCTATCAGGAAACTGACTAGAAGGTCAGAAATGATCCAACCGCTTCTAATTAAAGAGATCAGCAATTGAAATACAAAGAAGACTGTATAATCTATGTCCAAGCTGGCTATTTACTCATCTTACCACTCTCTGGGCATCCTCCTCCTCTGTCGAGCAGCTCCCCAACACGAGATTCCTCTCAGACACGTTCCATGCTTGACTGTGTGAAGATCAGCACAAAAATAGAAGCAAGATAGGATAATATAGCAAACAGGACAGCAAAGTAACCCGATGTCAATAACAGCTCACTCGCTAGGTAAAAACCTTAACAGAGTTTAATTGGAATAAGGAGGAAGTACTGCGATTGGCCAACGCGAAATTGCACAAAAGATTCAAGACGACAACATTTGGGGTCTTTAGTAGTTCGCGTTGAAGCCACAGCACAAACCCACAAACAAGAAACCGAACGAAAGTGATTCGGAACAATCACGAGGCGAAAGCTCATCAATGTCATACTCATTTCAAGAAACTTCAACTCGAGAACCCTTCACCGAATTTCCCTCAAGTAAAGCTAAAAGCTAGCACGATCATCGAACTTACTCGGTTGGAGCGACACACGGCCTCTTGGGTTGACTCGGTTGACCTGAAGAAGAGGAGGCCGAAGCTCTCTTCGCCATGGACGCGACCTCTCTGTTCTTCTGTGCAGCTTACAAGAAACAGGGAAAGTGTCTGGAATCTTGGGAGCGCTTTCGGTTGCCGACAGAGAGTAGCCGAGAAAGGAATGAGACAGAAGACAGATTTACCAACGAACTCGAACTGAAACTGACGACGACCGTTTTAATCATTGGATTTTGTTCTGAATGTCGTGAAAGGCACATGCATTTCCAAGAAAAGTGACCTCATGCGCATTTCCGCGAAACGTTGCCGATTTTAGAAATTTCCTTTTCCCCGATTTTACTAATTTGCCTCCCTCAACCTTATTAAGCCGCATGTGCGATGATTTGTGTTCTTTCTTCCTTCCTTTTTGTGGCTTTTTCCCGCTTTTCCCTATTAAATAATTGCACTATTTTTGCATTTAATGCGAGTTTAAGGTAAATTTTTTTAGGCCGATCCCTGATGAATGGATGACATGCTCGAAATTTAGTTATCTATGCGTGGCTTTGAACAAGCGGGAGAAAACTAAATTAGTCGTTTATAATGACATGTGATTATAACTTATCAATTGGAACAATTAAGACTGTCAAATACGTATAATAACAATTTATTTAGAATATATATATATATATATATATATATATATATATATATATTGAATTGATAATGTAAAAATAATTTATTGCCACCTGATTTGATATATTTTGTTTAATACTATTGATATAAAATCACGGTAACAGTATTTTGCAATTTTTCTTATAGTAACACTAAATCTTTTTAACACACCTCAAACAAAAATCCAACGGTTCATGAAACTAAAAGATCCTTAAAATTAGAAATTGAACTGTAGGCAACAGAATTGTAGGTATTAAAATTTTTTAACTTCATAAACTATATTTCTATTTTATGAGAAGGAATAATTTCAAAATAAAAATTGAGAAAGAGAGAATGCGCGTGGAGAACTTTCTTGGTAGTATAGTGAGAGAGAGAGAGAGAGAGAGAGAGAGAGAGAGAGTGCCTGTGGAGAACTTTCTCGGAATAGAGTGATTAAATTAAAAGATTTGGCAAACTCAACCAAGTGAAAGTCAACGCTCGGACAAAAGACAAAGAGGGCCAACCCCAAAGGCTTTCGTGGAGTTCAAGCTTATCCTGAGATGCGCTCCGGTGATAAGGTGACGTGTAATAGGTGACGCGAAAACATATCAATAAAGTCCACCAATTTGTTGAAAATTGAAATTGCACCCCTCATCCCCTAAAAGATGTGTTGGATAAAAATCTAAAGTTAAGGCTATAAACCACTGAGGTCCACTCTTCGTACGTGAGAAAAGAGAGATGGGAGTTCAAATTCTCATCTTTTCAAAAGGTTTAGATGGGAATATTAGTTTCAGGTGTGAGTTTCAACTCCCACATCACATAAAGAGAGAATAAAAGTTTGAGAGTAAGTTGAGAGTTGTAATAGGATAAACAAAAAAAAAAATTATTTCTTTAATACTTTATAATTCCTCTTTATTTTTTTCTTCGGTCGACATTTTCAAGGTCCAATATCATGTCGATTTCATTAAAAAGCATGCAATCGCACTCACACACAAATGACACCCATCCATATCGATACCTAGAATTCAGGGAATGTCCGACCACCCTTTACAAAAACGAAGGACAAACCCTTCAACCAAAAGTCTCGATTTTTTCAAGAAGAAAATTAATTTGATAAAACCTTTCCCCGAACGAATATAATAACAAAGTCCGTAGCGTCGCGGACTGATCAAATCAAGAGTTTTGTAAAATCTCAATTAATAGCCTTTACTTAAGTAATCTAAGATATAGTCCTATCTCATATTACTCTTTTATGCAACTTGATTAAGGGTGTGTTTATTTAAGGGAAAGTGTTTTTTGGGAATTGATTTTTCAGACTTTCCCAAAAAAAGAGTCAACCTAAAACACTTTTTAGTCAACAAAAACATTTATGCATAAATTTAGGATAATGAATTCCTAAATCTAAAAAGGTGAAAACACTTTCCAAAATTACTCATATTGAATATTTTAATATTTTAATATCATTTTATTATTATTATTATTATTATTATTATTATTATTATTATTATTATTATTATTATTATTATTATTATTATTATTATTATTATTATTTTCATTTTCCTCCTCCTTCTCCACATCGCTAACTAGTGACTTGCCACAAGCAAGCTTGAGCCTTACCACGGGCTGGCAAAGCTCAAGCTTGTTGGCCTCAACCGATCTTGGTCTCACTGGCCTGCGCCTGTGGCCAATAACCGGCCATCACTGAGGCTCGGCGACCGATAGAGGGGAAGAAAAATAAAATAACGCAAAAATTTTAAAATTAGAATTTTTTTTTGATGAGATTGAAATTAGTGATATCCACATACCAATTTTTTTTTTTTCAATCACATATCACCAAAACAAAAGGAAAACTATCCACTTTTTGAAAAATGATCTTTCGAAAAGTATTTTTCTTTAGGGTTAATATCATGAAAAGTTCAAAATTGATACATGTATAACAAATTTATCCCAAATTAATTTTTTGGCCATGAAAAACCCAAAACTAATACATATGTATCCCAAATGATCATAAATTTTTTTTTTAAAATTGGTACATTTATGATAAATTTATTCCAAATTAATTTGTTCAATCGCCAAAGATCTCAAAATGATACATTTGTGACAAATATAAAAAAATCATAAAAATTGTACAACTATGGCATACAAAGAGTAAAATACTAAATTGGTACACTAGTCAACTGTCATGTATTATCAAACTTAACAATTTGATAGTAAGATTTAACGGAAACTAATAAAGAGTAAATTTGTCAATTTGTCAAAGTTATACCGTTTGGGGTTTTTGATAGTCAAAAAATTAGTTCGGAATAAATTTGTTACATGTATACTAGTTTGATATTTTTCAAGTTGTTAGCCCTTTTCTTTATCATGAAGTTTTCTCCTCCTAAGTTTATTCCATGCTTTGGAACGAAAGTGATGAGCCACAAATCGCGAAATGATGCGGATGTTGCATCAGTTGTGCAGCACATATCATATTTTCAATCATATTATTAAGATTTCCTCCCTCGGGTTGACTTTCTTTGGCGGAAGAAGCATCTCCATCCATCCGTCTCTCTGTTTTGTCTGGTGGTCGAGGCGATCGAACTTCGTCTCTCACCGACTCAAGTCTCCTCGCAAAGTTTGGATCGGTTGTCTTGTTGTTGTCGTCGTCGTGTGTACGCGCACTTGCGTGTCCCACAGAGAGAGGAGAACGACATACAGACGATGGCGTTACCGGGTATTTTCTGGGAAATTCACGGTAATTTTCCTGGAAAATGCTGCTTCCACACTTTCGGCTTTCATATGATTTCACGCCTCGTCAGACGTGCACGACGAGCGAAAAAACCAGCGCGTTTGGCTGCCCGGTCGGTAAGTACTAAGTCTACTCCTGCCAAACAAATAAAGAAGCTTTGGTCAGACCAGGAAATGGGGCAATGGTTTGTAGGCCTTTCCGGATTGGACCGGATCGGATTACGAATTCTTAGAGGAGCATGAACCGCTGATGATTGGACTTGTAGAAGAATTTCGGCTTGTTTGATAACAAAATTAAGTGCCGGAAAATTTAAAATTCAATGCAAGTATCATAACTTTTGTACGACACTCATTTAATTGTTATATATATTTTTTTCATTCACTTAAGTGCCACAAATTTTAAAAATTGATCATTTGGGTGACATCAGCAATTTGACTCACCAGAAAATATGACATAGAAGTAGGTTATCCTATGTGGCTTTACCGACACTAACGTGGACAATTTAAAAATATTTTTAATATTTTTTGAATTTTCTATTTTTCTTTTGTCATTTTTTAGGGTTGGTGACCCTCGCCCGAGGGCCACCTCACCTTTAGTTGTGAAGACACTCATTAGATTTGGGTGGGTGTGGGCCTAAGTAGTACCAATATTGACATGCGACACGACACATCAACACATCATTTATCAAAAAGTAGAGAATTCCGACATATTGTATATTAAATGTATATTTATATATAATAATTTATCATTTTTATGACAAATTAGTTTAATTCAAATTCACAAATAAATAAATAATAAAAAGCTTAGAATGAATTTACACTAAAAATATTAATCCACTATTTATTAAAATTATTAATTATTTCAATTTGATAAATTCAACTCCATTCTAATAGTTGATAAAACTTAGAGAAAAAAGTAAGCAATTCACATTCTGAACTCACATGTTAGACAAGTAGGAAGAGAAAAGAAAAAACTTGAGGGTGAACTATGTATGACGGGAAGTAAGAGTCGGGTTAAAAAAAAAAAAAAAAAAGACTAGGTTTTTCTTATTTTCTCATTTATTATTTTTATAATTTTTTTTTATTTTTTCACGTATATACATTTTGATCCATCATTATTGAAAATTTTTAAAATTGAGCTAGCATGTTGGAATCACATGTCAAAAACTCGCATGTCAAAATTTCTACTTGAGTATCGAAAAGTGTCAAGAAAATTGATCATGTGTTGGATTTTCCAACACGTGCTAATCAAATATCGGAAAGTACCCGAGAATATCGAAGAGTGTTGGACACATATTGAAGTATTGGACACGACACGAAAGCTCTTGAAAAGTGTCAGTACTTCTTAACCCAGGTAAGGTTGACTTTGCGGCCCCACCAGGCGAGGGCCTTTGCGACCGAGGGTGACGCGACTCTCACCTAATCTGGGCAAGGGTTTCATAGTCTGCAAGGGTTGTTAATGACCCTCGCCAGCCTAGGAAAAAAAGGAAAACAAAAACAAAAAAAAATAATTCAAAAAAGTAAATGAAATATTTAAAATTTCAAAAAATTAATGGGAAATTAATAAAAAAAATCCACATAGGATGATTTGCCAAATGACATGCAAATGATCCATTTTACTCTATAAAGCAAAAGAAAAGAGTTATGACATACAAGCGAATACATTTGAAAGTTATAGAACTTGTGTTTTCTTTTTTTTTTTTCCCTACTGAATTAAGTGGAAAGAGAACACTCTCGGTGGAGTGCACATGAGGAAAAGGAAGGCCAGTTTTCTTGTATGATAAAGGATGCAAAGTATGATTGTTCCCTATACCATGAAATGCAAAAACTACTTTTTATACAGTAACTTTTCACGAGCCATTTTACATAAGCTTTTTAAGGACTGAGAAAACGAGAGGAGCAAGCCATTAAGACGATAGAACACGATTCTAGGAAGAACCGACACTCTTCGGGAGCCTTCGTACTGTATTGGACACCTCAACATGTGTCGGATACTCTTCGATACTTTATCAACACGTTTCAAAAAATTCAAAACCTGATCAATTTTTCTGACACTTTTCGACACTCAAGTTACAATTCGACATGTGAGTTTTTAACACATGTTTCTGACATGCAAGGTCAATTTCAAAAATTTTCATTAAATGAAGGGTCAAAATATATATGTAAAAAAATAAAAATCAATAATAAAAATAATAAATTAAGAAAGAAGAAAAAACCTAATATTTTATTCTCTTCTCTTTTGACTCTCATTTTCCATGATACACAATTTATCCTCAAGTTTTTTTTTTGACATATCTGACACGCAAGTTTAGAATGTGAATTACTTATTTTTTTCCAAGTTTTATGGATTTATTGAAATAGAGATGAATTTGTCAAATTGAAAGAATAAATGATATTAATAAATAGCGGATTAATATTTTTAGTGTAAATTTGCCATTTGATTTTTTTTATTTATTTATTTGTGAATTTGAATTAAATTAATTTAAATGAAATAATCATAAAACAATAATTTATTATATATAATATAAATTTAATATATAACGTGTTATAACGTGTCGGAATTCTCTATTATTTGAGAAACGATGTGTTGGCGTGTTGTGTTGTGTCTTGTCGCGTGTCGCATGTCGCATGTGGATGTCGATACTACTTAGACATGATTTGTGCTTGGCATGCAAAGCACCTTTGGCTAAGCTAAACCCTCCATTTATAACCGCTGCATAGCCTTGCAGAATATACTTCTGCTTCTTTTTAATTAGTTGCTAATTTGTAGTTCAACATCAATATTATACTAACAATTTGAATGAATGGAGAATATCGAGGAAACTTGGCATAATGATTTGACGGTGTATGTGTTCTAAACTATAGCTTTATAGCCTGTGAATAGCAGCAAAAAGGCAAGACTTTATACATTGGACTTGATGGACGTGGTGTAAATTTTGATGAATGGTAACCGTAAAATGCAAGTACACTTGTGAGAAATCAAAAAACTTTTCAAGAAACATGTTCAAAGAATTGGAGTAGAGAGACTCTCTGATGAAAAAGTTATTCGATTGAAAAGGCGTTCAAACAAAGTTGTTCAGTACAAAAATGAATAACATTAAGGTTATGTTTGGTAACGTCTCTTTTTTCAATTTTTTGTTCTTTTATTCTTCGAATAAAAAAAATAAAAATCAATTTAGTAACGTTAGTCAATTTTAATTCTCCGGAATAAAAAATTGTCTAAGGAATAATCTGAAATAGAAAAGAGAAGTAGAAACTTGCTTATTTGTTCTCCAGTGTAATTGATAAAACAAGTCATTTTCTTTTAAAAGTTGTTCGCTGGTGAGGCTCCCCTAAGGCCAGGCGATTGGCAAGAGGAGGGAGAAGAAGGGAGGAAAAAAGAAAAATTCAAAAAAAGTAGAAAAATCTCATAAAATTATTAAAAAAAACTAAAGGTTTAATACCATGAAAAATTTTAAACTGATATACCTATGACAAATTTATCCTAAACTAATTTTTTGATCACCAAAAACCCAAAATTGATACGTCTTTGACAAAATTACCTTATGTTATTCAAAATTGGTACACTTATGACAAATTTACCTTGTGTTAATCTCCTTTAAATTTTATTGTTAAATCGCTAAGTTGGATTACACATGATAGTTGATTGGTGCAATAATTTAAGATTTTACTTTCTATTTTTCACAATTGTACAATTTTTATGGTTCTTTGTGATATCAATCCAATTTAATGGAAGTATATTTATCACAAATTTATCATTTTGGAGTTTTTGACGGTCAAACAAACTAATTTAGCATAAATTTATTACAAGTATCCTAGTTTGGGGTTTGTTATAGTTATTTGGGGTAAATTTGTCGAAAATATACCAATTTGGGTTTTTCGTAATTACAAAATTAGTTTGGGGTAAAAATGTGAAGGTCGTAACAAATGCATTCCTGTTCTTTTTCTATTCCGATAACAGAAATTTTATATAATTGCCAAACACGATCGATGCTCATAAACTTATATAGGGAATAGAAATGGAAAAAAAAAAAAAAAACTATTTCTAAAGAGAAATTGTTTCTGAGAGTAAAATGTTACCAAACATAATGTAAATAACTAATATAACCTCATCTAAGGAAAGAATCCCATAAATTCCATCAGATAGTAAACATAGGATCATATTACCTAATGCAACATTAAGAACTAATCAAATCAAGCCTGGAATAACTATATCATTCTAACTCATCTCCTTGTGACCATCTTCTTGACGAAGATACCCCACTGCAACACTGCTTTTATCTTGAGCCAGGCATTAACACCTTTACTGGCATCTTTAACAAAACCATCATCATTGATGATGTCACACCCTCAAAACTACAAGGATGGGGTGACAAGGGATGTAGGTGATATGACCATCCTTCCAGCTGAAGAATGTATGCTCAAATCATACCGGAAGTCCACTTCCAAAAGTCTTCATTGATAATGCTCTCGCTCTATTAGTTTTTTTTTTTTTTTTTGGTAAAGTCTCGCTCTATTAGTTGCTAATCAAAAAGCCTAAAAAGGTTGGAAAAAGAGAAGAGTGAACAACTATAGCCTAGTGAATAGTGTACTTCTTCTAAATAAATAGAGTAGCTACTATGCAAATATATAAACATAAAGCACTACCAAAAAACTCATAATCCAATTCATTAATATACATATCAAATTATATACGAGGTGTTTTATTTCAATAAGTTTTATACAATTTGAAAAATACTCATTTGAACTCACGATTCAAGCATCAATAGTCAAGTCCATTGATTAATCTCTATTAAAAACCACGTTAGTGGTCCATATCATCCATTGATTCATCTCATGACAAAACACACTTCAATGTTCATCTATCAACTAATCTTTTGCTCGATATCTTACTCTGTCATGACACAATGGCTAGTGATAAAGCAACCAAGGGCAAGGTCTACCTCTACAAAGTCGATGGCTCAGCCCAAAAAGATATTCTATACTTGGTATGCATATCCACAAGCCTTTCGATGGGCTCATGGCGATGTTGAGCACCAACACATCCTCCAATATCATCAATCAAATCCTCAATCAATATCAATAATTGATTTCATTAAAAAAAATCATAATCCTTCTAAACTTTGTTAATCAAACTGAACACATTTCCCAAGACATTTCTCACATTATTGTATGATTCTTTATAAACCAAATTCACAAATCAATATGTATAACCTTTCAAACGTCTTTCATAAAAAGTTCCTCAAAATGTCTTTCATAAAGGGTTTCACAAACTATTCACAATAATTAGCTCAAGCTATGTTCAAAATATATTTTGTCATTTCCAATAGATAGAAGGGTAGTAAATGCCCAATCTAATTTTATGCATCAAATATGTCCTAAGCATCACTTTTATTTCTTTTACTAGGAATATCAAATCATGAAATACTTATTTAACTCATAATATATCATTTTATTATTTTCAATAAATGGGTTTTACAAAACCAAAGAAGATATAGCACTACTCACCTTGGAACATCTACAACCAAACAACAAACATTAATTGAATTGTCAAACTCGTGGTCCTATCGACTAAGCGAGAAGCAACTTTAACATTGAGTAACATACTACCTCAATTACGAAACGATTATATTAAGTCTAAACGCTACCCAAATTGATTATTCAAGCTGCTCGCAAAGTGGAACTTAAGTGCCAAACTTGGTCACGCCACAACTCTCTCCACCGAATCCTATTCCAAACGTGCCTATAGTCAATAGAAAGCCTTTTTAACGTACTACAAAAATCTTAACTTGATCAACTCAAAATCGAGTGGAAAACCAACAAAATATGGCTCCAAAGTCTTTGAATGCGCACTGTTCATCACACGAGGGAAATTTTTAAATTTTGTTTCAAGCAAAAGCTAAGCTTAAAACGAGTTCTGTAAAATTCTATGACTCCACAACACCTTGAACTATCATTTTCATGAAATTTCATAGTTTAACAACTCAAAAAATCGAGTTTCATGGCTCAAATCTCACATAATTTCGAATTTAGACCCTAGCCTAAAAAACTAATCCAATTGGAAGAATGAGGGGTGTAAGCACTTACTGAGCATTGCATTACACAATTGAGTCAGCTTGGCAAGACATCCATGGTGAGTGCCCCGCTTGTTTCTTCTATCATCTTGTTCTTCTTTTTCTTTCTTTCCCTGTCTCTCTCTTCTCTCTTCCCTCCTCTTTCTGCAAACTCTCGGTCTTCTTCCCCTCTTGTTGACTTTTCAACCTTTCCTTTTCTTTTATGTTTTTTCCGTATCCCGAGTGTTATAGATGAGATTTGAAGGGACCATCAAAACTTAGATGATGCTGGGTCATCATGCCACCACTTTCCCAAAATATCATCCGAATCAATTGATTGGAAACCTTCCACCATGTGATTGCCTTGAGGATGAAAAAGTGTGCTAGATTGAAATCTTGCTATTGCGGCGGGGCATGGTTCAGAGAGGGAACTATTCTCATTCACCGTATGGTCCATCTGCCTCGAAGAACGGATATCTCCCTGGGGAATTAGAACATTCATGGGGTCTGTAGATATGGGCTTCTGTGCAGCGAGATGAACACTTCCATCAACCGAAAGCTTCATGGCATTTCCAGAATTGGTATTTTGCAACTGTCCTAACAATGCCAAAGCAGTTGCACCATCATGTTCTAGAGAAAGAACTAAACATTAGTGTTGTTAGTAAACGAGGCTGACGTGAGCTCAGGTGTACATTCTCATTAAGACATTTGCAATGAACAGTTATGAGTTTTTACTATAATGGAAAGTGCTACTAATTTTTTTTCCTCACCCTACACATCTCTTCAGTTTTCCTTTTGCCACTGGTCTTTGTTATCTTTAAGTGCTTCAATTGACAAGGCCCTTTACAATTTTTGACATATAAGTTTAACAAACCAACCTTCTTTTCTAACATATGATCTTCCAGTCACCATTTGATGAAAAAGCACACATAAACACATTGTTGTGTGCTTATTCCATCTACTCATGTCTACTTGGTGATAGCGATATCTTGTCGATGCCCACTTAAGTGAAGTGTTTATGAGTATCTGCCATCCCCCTCCCCCCAATCCCCCACTCAAGGTGGTAGTTATTTATCACCTAATTTTATGACCTGCTTCTCTAGATGAGGTTATTTGATTCTAAAGTCGGGCCCCTCCCGGCCCATTTGAGCCAGTTGTGGCCAGCTGCGAAACCCGGAGAACAAATTAAGCCCGACCTGTGGCCCAATCGGCCCGGCCCACCCCGGCCCGTCCATAAATCAAATCCCTCTCTCTCCCGCCCCGTTCCTCTTTTGCAATTATTTTCCGTCCGATGCTCCCGGCGGCCGGTGCTGCCACATAATCGGCTGCTCGCCGGAGCTCTTCATCTATGGAGACCGACGGCGGAGGATCGCGGTGCGTGCTTCCGTTTCAATTCCAGTTCAACGAACCGCCGGCTCCTCGAGTCCGGCTCCAACGTCGCCGTTGTGAGGTTTTTGCTTGATTTCTTCCGATTGGCAGGTGAAGATGGCGAAGTGCAATCCAGACAAGGATTCGCCGGCAATGGTCACAGAGGACTTCGAAGGTGGTTGTGCTTCGTTGCTTCAATTGGCAGAGGCTGTGGACAATCTAGCTCTTTGAGGCATTGGCATTATCTCGTTCTCCTTCTCTAGCTTTTCCTAAATGTGTCGCGCTTCCTTTTTCGCCATAGGAACCAACTGTAATTGCCAATCTAGCTCGAATAGGGTTCGATGGAGAATTGGTGAATATTAAAGTGCTCGAAAGTACACTAGAAAGGAAGAGCGTTAGAGTTTGGAACTCCAACCTCCTGTAAATATCAAGCGTGCCGGCCATTTGGTCCGGTGTCTTCTTGCTTCAATCTGCGGCAGATGATTCATTGATTGGTCCTATTGGTTTAAGCTACTGCAAAATCGAACGATGCGCTTGAGAACTTGAATACCGTCTTTTATGCTCAAGCGGGCTCTGCCGACTCGCTGAGGCTTCTTCGGTTCTGAACATGTGTAATCTAATACATGTAGAGTGGTCTATCAAGGGATGTAAAAGACATTGTTTTGTATTCTTCATATTTATTAGTTATATGCTCTCCTTGTCGGCACGAGTAGCAGCAGCTTAGGTTTTTCCTCCTATGTGCACATATACATGCCATTTCACTCTTACCATGTCCATTTGCAGTTTTGGATGTCGTGAAACTTATTGTTGCCTATCTAATTCCTTTTTGTATCAGTGTCTAATAAACCTACCAGTGTTGGTAACAAATTTAACTCATTGGCTGACTGGTGGAACTGAATTAATCCCGTCCGTGCTCCTTACTACGTTTCCACTTAGAATCTACTCTTAGGGTAACATATGACTAGCATGGGTACTTTGTGCCTCTTTAGTGGACTGCTTCTCGTTTGTTCTTACGGTTTGAAGAAGTGCAAATTTATGCTCCAAAGAAGAACATTTTTATCAGTTGAAGAAGGAAAACACCAAAGTATTTGGTTTTGCCCAAATTTCAAATCAATTGAGAGGCCTAGGTGTGAAAATGACGAATCTTTAGTGGCCAGACAAATATAAAAAGAATAATATCTTCTTATGGTAGGAAAAATGCAATCTAACTTACTGACTGAGAACTGGTGAGTACATGTTCATAATGACAACTACTAGATGGTATCTAGTATAGGATGATAGCTACTACATGGTATCTAGTATAGCAAGATATTGTGGAATATTCATAGTTTAATGGAGAAACCTTCTCTTCATTGGAAATGCATTGAAGACAACTTGTGTCGTTCACACTAAACATCTTTGGCTAAACCCTCCATTTATAGCCGTCGTATGGTCTTGCAAAATTTACTTCTGCTACATTTCCAGTGATAATAGAATTAATTATCATTTGAAACTCAAATGATAGTCTGAATAATTAACCCGTTAGTCTGAATGATTAGCATCAAAATTGAACAGGCGAAGAATAGCTTTATTGCCTGTGAATAGCAGCAAATGGGCAATGACTTAATGCATAAGACTCGATGGATGAGGTCGCACTTCCAGATGCATAATAGGTGCAGAATCAAAGTACACTCTTTGAATGATTTACCTAGCATTTCTTGCATGTGAAATATCAGAGATCTTTTAAACAAAGATGTTAAAAGGACTGAAGTTAGAGACATTTTCTGATGAAAGAATTTTATTAGCTTCAGAAGGTTTCATTCAAACAAGGCTGTTTCATTCACAAATGAATAACCAGATACAGATGAGTAACTAAATATGCCCTCATCTAAGAAAAGAATACCATGAATTCTATAGACGGTAAACGAAGAATCATCTTACCTAATGCAAACATTAAGAATGAATCAAATCAAGCCTGGACTTCAATGGCTGTTCATCTAACTGCACAATTCTGACACGTCTCGTCGTGACGATCTTCCTGACAAAGATGCCCCACTGCATCACTGCCTTTATCTTGAGCCAGCCAATAACACCTTTGCTGGTAGCTCTAACAGAACCACCCTCAGACAATGGGGTCTTAAGGAACTTGTCATCACAATGTTGGTCACCAGCGCAAGAGTCCTTAGAAATATCATCTGAATAGGTTGAGAGGGGAAGTTCCATCACGTTGTTTTCTTCAAGAAGAGGAAGTCTACTGCTAGATTGGAAACCGGACATTGGGGCATAGGATGATGGTTCAGAAGAGAGAACAATTTCATTTCCTTTATGCATGCTGGAAGAATCAATCATTCGGCTACACATCGCCCCTTGTAAATTGGTGTCACAGGATTGTATTGGCACCCTGACGGTGGAAGTACCATTATCTCCTGGAGAAATTAGAACATTCAAGCCGTCCGTAAAAATGGGCAGCTCAGCAAGACAAAGAATTTCCTCAAATGAAAACTCCATGTCATCTCCGGTATTTTGTGATTGTCCTGGCAATGCCAAAGCAGTTGCACCATCATGTCCTGGAGAAAGAACTAGAACATTAGTGTGGTTAGTAAACAGAGGCCAATATGAGCACAGGTCTACGTTCTTATAAAGAATATTAGAATGAATGCGATTATGAGCTTTTACTATGACGGAAAGTGCTACTAATTTTTTTTCCTTACTCTGCACATCTTTTTAGTTTTTCTTGCCACTGGTCCTTGTTTGTTATCTTTAAGTGCTTCAATTGACAAGGCCCTTTCTGACACATAAGTTTAACCAGCCAACCTTCTTTTCTAATACATGATCTTCCAGTTACCATTTGATGAAAATGCACATATAAACACATTGCTGTGTAATTATTCCATCTATTCATGTCTACCTAGTGATATCAATATCTTGTCAATATCCACTTAGCATCACCTAAGTGAAATGTTCATGAGGATCTGCCTTCCCCCTCCCCCTCCCCCAATCCACTACTCAAGGAGGTACCTGTTACCACCTAATTTTTTCAGTTGATTTTTAATTTCTTGGAAGAGCCCATAGATACGTACGTACATATATGACCAAATGAATACGGTGTGTTGCAACAATCACAGCCTACAGAATATATCTTTTTGTGTACAATTAGCATTGGATATTGACTGTTCTCCATATTACATGTCCTTATAGGTTATTTAATACTTCAACTCATATATCTCTCATGACCAAAATAAAGTTGCCTTCTTAAATTGAACCTTAATGAAATGAGGTACTCGATTATTGCCTTTTTGCCTTTGAACTGACATCTATTAAATTACTGCCTTTCGTAGTGATCTGCAATAACCAACTCCTATTGTTTCTTTGTCATCAGTAAAAACTATTTCTGCGCATTTTGGTTGCATCTAAAGACACATCAAGCCTAACTTACAAATGGGAAACCTCTACATATAACTTACGAGTCACTGCCAAAGAGGAGGCAAAAATAGTAAAATCTCCCTGGATGCAAGTTCTTTTGAAGGGTAGCTGGACAGATGAACGTCTTCATATTATGTGAACCCAACTCATAAGTAGCTGGAACACATTTAAAATCTCCACAGTGAAGTGGAAAGTTCAATTTTCATAGTCATTTCACAGGCCGTATCTTTGTATATGCTTAGAGGGAGAGATAGTTTTATGTTTTAGATCACTTACCTTTAGCAGTGAAGCCCATATTTTCCGGAGGAGCTTCTGGAGCAACTGGAGTGGCACGGACTTGTGGAACCAAATTACATTCAACCGGGGTAAAATTTTCATTTCGTAAGACTTGAGATGGAAAAGGGCTTGAGCTTTTCTTCTGCATTGAACCAGAAAAGGTCTCTCCATTGAACTCCATAACATCGTTCCAGTAAAAGGCCTTTTTCACGATTGTATCTCCATGTTCCTGGAAGAAAAAATTTGGTTTATCTCTACTATTTAAGGTACACTCTCTGACTTAAGGCAACAATTTCTCCTTGCAGCAAGTAATGTTGCATTCCCATGGATGAACTTTACTCAGCAAAAGCACGTAAGTGCAGCACAGAGAAAGAACAATAAAACAAACATTGAAAAAACCTCAATTCCCTTTACGCATTTCGCCCGCCGATCTCTCCACCACATAAAGGTCAGGTGATTAAAAGATGTAATGAAGAGTACAATTGAGGGAAGGGTCCTCGGATAAAGATGCTAAAATGATTGAGAAAGGACCAGTGAAGAAATGAAAAACGCATCAACTTGTACTGTGCAAGTAATTAAGATCTTCTTTAAACTTGAAAATAATAGTTGCAACAATAGTGCATTAATCATTTAAACTTAAACATGATGACGATTACCCCAGATTTTCATAGATGATGCCGAATCATCTGCTGAAAGTGCTCTCTAACTTACAGTTGTTTTGTATAATTTTAACTACAGAGTACAGAAGGCCACTTAGATATACAAGGTGACTATTCTGAACTTTGCATTGCAACGAGTGAAAGCTCAAAATAACTCTATTAATAAAAAGTCACTGTTATGGATCTTAATAAAGCATCTAGCTTTTCTTTTTATTCTCTCCACAGGCACTTCATATCACTTTTACTAACCCAAAAACAAAACAAAAAAGCAAAGCAACTGGATGTCCAACCAACTCCTAGTTTCAATTTTCCATGTCTCTGATCAGTTATAACACCTGTGAAGCCACAGAGCTACGAGTGAACATCAAATTACTGATCACACATACTATGGGACAAATTATATAAATTCAGCATGATCGTGTGTACAGTAGGAGCTCCTTAGTTACTTACCTTCTCTTGGGCAGAAAGTTGGTGAGTAGCACGACATACCCTGTCTTTGATTATGCCAATCAGTTGACCATCATTGTTGAATACAGCACCATGCTTCCTCTTGTCATCAGAAGAGTACCAATAAAGTTTCCAGTCTGTTTTGCAAGTCTTTGCATGATGTACTAGTATATCCCAGTTCTTCGATTTTAAGCTCTTTCCAAGAATCTATGATGAGTAAACACACAAGACTTGAATTCTTGTTAGTCAATCAAGCCCTAATTGAGAATCATTAGCAAAGTGCTTACCTCTCTCAGTTTCTCGGAGTTCGTAAACAGTTGCAGTAGAAAGTCCTCCACTTTATCTATTCCGAATTTGCTCAGTTTTTGGTGATATTTCCCATCTTTGGCAATTGTCTCCAACCTCCAGACCGCATCATCAGATGCAGGTGGATGATGTTTCTCGGATGCTGTAAAATGAAGAGATGTCCAGTAAGATTCCTGTCACATTAGATTGATGAGTAGAAGCAAACTTGTGATAGGCGTGCAGACTTTCTCCTGAAACTGATCTGTAGTGTCCACATTTGCTAATAACAAAGAAGGAGCCAACAGTTTCTTATTTATCAGAGTTTTCATTCAAGATGTAAAGGTCCGTATGAAATTAAGCCCTCAACTAAAAAAATTGGAGACTATGGATGTCCAAAACCATGTTCATTGTCAGTCATAAAGAACAAGGTTTATAAACGGTACAGGAAAATGAAGGACCTACATTCTCCTCTATGTTCCTTGACACGGAAGGCATTTGTTTTTCCTTCTCGAATTCGTGTATTCTTACAAAAACCTGGTGCCACCTTAAGCCCTATCCTGAATTTTTTACTCCTAGTCCAGCTGGAATTGTCAGTAAATATCAGTTCTCCCAGCTCCCCAACACCTCCCTTGAGCGTCACTAGGAGATTTCCTGTCAAAAGCGGTGCCTTTCCTTGACGTTCTTTAACCATGTATTTCTCAAACTCTTCTTGAGCCCAGTTATCCTCATCTTCTTTGTTGAAGTCACCTTCAAGCACAACAACGTCCAACTTAACGGAGGATTCCGGGCCTGATGTAATGACATCCCTTGTATTCGCATCGATCAAGGCAACGGGAATGCGAGCGCCTTCCTTTCCTTCTAATTTCTTTCCAGTAAATATAGAAACTGACAGTTTGGTTCGAACTTGAAGCTGTAAGTTCCTTGCATCATTTTTTGCTGTAGATTTAGCATTAGCCCTGCATTCTCTCCAGAAAACAACCATTAGAAATAGGAACAGGCATGAGAGCAGGAAATTGGATAGGGAACAATGAAGAGAGAAAACTACCAAATATCTCACTTGGATGGGTTTAATTGCCGGTAAACTACAAGGATAAATAGATCCATTGTCTAAGAGAGTTTAATAAATCAAATTTCAATAAAATAAATTAAAATGCTCTACTGCTCTCAAGCTACTAAAATTGTGTTCTAAATTCAAGCATTGACACTTTGGCGCACAATGGAGTCATTGTGGCCTAACACTCAATGAGCTCTAACTGCTTGCTGTGAGGTGGTAGTAGTAGGTTGGACCATTTTTCCCCAGAACATCAACAAGGCATAACTGCCAATGCTACACAGAAAGCCTTTCTCAATTGGCATGAAGTGCATTCATACCTTCTGAGGTGGGGAGAGTGAATAATTGCTGGCTTCACCCGTTCCTTCTGTTCAATTTCACCAACATAAGAATTGCCAAAATTAAAGACATCAAAAAAACAAAGCAGAAGTTTATACAAAAACAATCCATTCGATCAAAAGGAGTTGAAAAACCTGTAATATCATTTGTTCTCAAAAGCAACTTATCGAACACCTTATTGAGCTAAGTTCTTCAGGCTCATTTATAATCAAAGTTTTCATCAAACAGCAGTTGTATACATAGCTTTTATGAACAATCTAAGCCTTTCAATTTCCCGTTCCATTCCAAGTCCATGCAAAAGAATGGTTAAGATTCAGCTTTAGGTGATAAGGCCACAGTTGTGGATGTTATTGTGGCAAATGAATGGAGATGGCCTCCAGAAAGGTCTGATGATGTGCTTGAAAGTCAGATGACTTTGTGCAGGTTGATTTCTCCATATTCTGTCTCTGTAGACGAAGTGGTATTTACTGGATCATCTAGGGGCTCTTTCTCTGTAAAGGAGGCTTGGAAACCAGTGAGGAAATGTGGGAACAAAGTGACTTATCTTATGCCCCTGTGGTTTAAGCCTAATGTGCCAAAATATGGCTTAAAAACTTGGCTGATGATTCATAAAGCACACATTGGACAGGATGAAACTTGGTGTGATATTTATAGCATTTGTGTGCTATGCTGACAACATGAAGAATCATGAATGCACTAGTTCTTTAGTGTGTATTCTCAAAACAGATTTCGGTAACAAGTTTAGAACTCCTCGTGTCCTAGATCTGCAAGTGACTGGAAAGATGAATTTACTTGGGCCTTGCAGAACATGAAGGACAATAGTTTGAAGGCACTAGTGAGGAAATTAGCCTGGAATGCAACATATATTATCTCTGGCGAGAGAGGAACAGAGTGAAGTATGAACAGGTGTCCCCTCTAGCTTCTTGTGTCCTTGATGCAGTTTTTTTTTTTCTTTTTTCCCCCTTGTAAAAGTCTCTTTAGAAGCTATGATTCAGGAAAGAGATAGGACTATTACTGCTGATGTTAAGTGTTTGTGTAGAAATTGGAAGTTTATGTCAACTAACTTTGTTGTAATCTGGTGGAGTGCTATTGAGTTTAATCTTGTTTTTGTGGGTAGCATTTTGCTGTTGGTACTGGACGTGTAGATGCAAGAGACTATGATGTAATGTTGTCATTTGGTGTGTGGTGTTATTAGATTGAAGGTCAACTTGATGAATTAATTTCAAGATATAAGGCTTTCTAATAGGTTGTTCAAAAGGATCTCCTGTTCTTCTGATCAAGCAGGAAGAAAGTCTGCCTTGGTAATCAGACAGTGCTGGAAGGACCGTTGCTCAATGGTTTAAAGTTACTCGAGAGATGACAGACTAATCAATTACCAAAAGTTCACATCAATGGAAGGTTCGGCACCTCAATTTCGGCTGTATGTGTGATACGTTATGCTGCAATGAACTTGTATGGGAGTGCAATAAAATGAAAATTTGCTTGTAAATTGTGCAAAGTTCATGCCCAATAAATGCTGTTCAAACAGTCAAGGTAAATCAATTAGCTCTCAATGAATTTGTTGGTCCATAAGTTCATTTGATCACTTCATGACATGCAGAAAAACAACTCATATCTGAAGTGTTGATGGGAACGTGTTTGAGAAAAGTGGAAATTTTATAAACTCTGTTTCTCTTACCAGTTCCTGAATAGACTTCTTCATTGAACGCATCTGTTTCTCCATTGAACGCATCCATGTCTCCATTGAATGCATCTGTTGCACTATATATTTGAGAGAATTCCCAGTGCAACTACACCATGAAAATTGACACCATGAGCGACTGCTGTCCTGTGGACTTATTCATAACAAATAGATATATATCTATATGGAACATATTAGTGACTTGTACAAATGAATGTCAGACCTCATTACCATGTAAAAAGATAGATATCAGATTCATCAAATACATTACCTTAATCTAAGGCACCACAGAAATGTCAATGTAAAGCTGGTCTATCTGGTACTAACGGAAGCACATAAAGTTAATTAGCAGCTATAAGCAAATGCACCGTCCTTTTAGTGATTAACAGAAAAATGTATGTGCAGGTATTACACTTCACCAAACAGAATCATGGATTGATGGCATGATACTCGATGACTTTTTTCAGTTGAAGAGACAACACAATAGAGGAATCAACTGTTGTGGAAAAGATACTACCAACAAATCAGATGAAATATATTCACCTTTGACAATATTCGGCTGAGCGAGATTTTGCAGGTTCTGGCTCTTCTCCACACTGTCCAGCAAAGAGCAATAGCAAAGAATTACATTGCAAGAAAAAATCCGTGACATATTCATCGCATTCAATCTTTTTGACATGCAAATTGAAATTGTCATAGACCACATTTTCCAAAATTCAAGGAGACATTTATGTCCAGGGCACTTCACTAAAAATTTGTGTCCTTTCGTGAAAAACCTAAATCACGTGCGTAGTGGAATTTCTTCACTGGGAAAGCCTAGAACAGTCAGCATGTCATCTTCACCACCCAAACTATACTTCTCTATAATCTTGCAGAAATTTGTAATGCGGATTTCTATAGGAAACTGACTGGAAGGTCAGAAATGCATCCAATCGCTTCTAATCAAAGAGATCAGCAATTGAAATACAGTGAAGACTGTCCAAGCTGGCTACTTTACTCATCTTACCACTCTCTGAGCATCCTCCTCCGTCGAGCAGCTCCCCAGCATGAGATCCTCTCAGACCCGTTCCATGCTCGACTGTATGAAGATCAGCACAAAAAAACAAACAAGATAGGATAATATAGCAAACACGACAGCAAACCTTAACAGAGCATAATTGGAATGAGGAGGAAGTACTGTGATTGATCAACACCAAATCCGATAACAGATTCGAGATGACAAAATTTGGGGTCTTTGGTAGTTCGCATTGAAGCCACAGCACAAACCCACAAACAAGAAACCGAACCAAATCGATTCGAACGATCACAGGGCAAAAGCTAATCGATTTTATACTTCAACGCCTGCTTCGCCGTTCTACTCATTTCAAGAACCTTCAACTCGAGAACCCTTCACCGAATTTCCCTCAAGTAAAGCTAAAAACCAACACGATCAGCCATGGACGCAACCTTTCTGTTCTTTTACAGAGCAAGAACAGGGAAATAAATCGCATAACAGATTCAAGACGACAACATTTGGGGTCATTAGTAGTTCGCGTTGAAGCCACAGCACAAACCCATAAACAAGAAACCGAATGAAAGCGATTCGGAAAGATCACGAGGCAAAAGCTACTTGATGTCGTACTTCAACGCACGCTTCGCCGTACTGCTCATTTCAAGAACCTTCTAACTCGAGAACCCTTCAACGAATTTCCCGCAAGTAAAGCTAAACCAGCACGATCATCGAACTTACTCGGTTGGAGCGAGGCGTGGCCTCTTGGGTTGACTTGGTTGACCTGAAGAGGAGGAGGCCGAAGCTCTCTTCGCCATGGACGCGACCTCTCTGTCCTTCTGCGGGGCTAATCAAGAAACAGGGAAAGCGTCTGGAATCTTGGGAGCGCTTTCGGTCGCCGACAGAGCGTAGCAGAGAAAGGAAAGAGACAGAAGACAGTTATACCAACGAACTCGAGCTCGAAGTGATGGCCTTTGTAATCATTGGATGTTGCACAAAAGGCACATGCATTTCCAAGAAAAGTGCGCAATTCCGCGAAACGTTGCCGACTTTAGAAATTTTCCTTTTCCCCGATTGTACTAATTTGCGCCCCTTAACCTTATTAAGCCGCGTGCACAATGTTTTGTGTTTTTCCTTTCTTTCTTTGTTTTTCTTTTGGCTTTTCCCCGCTTTTCCCATTAAAATTGAACTACTTTTGCATTTAATGCGAGTTTAAGGTAAATCTTTTTAGCATGGAAGGGTGACATACTTAAAGATTAGTTATCTATGCGTGTCTTTGACCTAGCGAGAGATCATGTGATTATAACTTATGAATTGGATTAACTAAGATTGACAAATGTGTAGTATAATAATTAATTTAGAATATACATATATATATATATATATATATATGTGTGTGTGTGTGTGTGTGTGTGTGTGTACAATATATCAAATTGATAATGTGAAAATGATTTATTGCTATCTAATTTGATATATAGATGTATCTTGTTGAATACTATTGATATAAAATTATGATAACATCATTTTACAATTCTATTTACAATGATGCTGAATCTTTTTGACATACTTTAAACAAAAATTCAATTTTTTATTAAACTAAAAATTCCTTAAAAGTTAGAAATTTAATTGTAGACGATGGAATTACACGGATAAAATTCATCAATAACGTAAACTATTTTCCTATTTTATGAGGAGGAATAATTTCAAAATCAAAATTGAAGAGAGATAGAGAAAGAGAGAATGCGTGTGGAGACCTTTCCGAACTTTCTTGGTAGCAGAGTGATTGAGTTAAAAGACTTGCAAACCAATGGGAGCGAAGTTGGGTCAAAGAACAGACCAAAAAAGTAAAAAGTGGGGTCAACGCCAAAGTCTTTCTAAGAGTTCAAGCTTATCCCCATACGCGCTCCGGCTGCGTGTAATAGGGGACGCGAAAATATTTCGACATAGTTCCCAAAATTTGTTGAAATCTGAATTTGCACCCCTCATCCAGTTAGAAGGTGTGCTGGATAAAAAATCCAAAGTGTAGGCTATAAAGGACAGTTTCAATCACATTATTAAGATTTTGTCCAGAGGTTGACATTCTTCGGCGGAAGAAGCGCCATCCATCGGTCGCTTTCTTTTATCTTGACGCGGTGGGGATCGAACTTTTGTCTCTCACCAACTCAGGTCTCCTCGCAAAGTTTGGACTGGTCGTTGTCGTCGCCGCCGTGGATACGCACACGTGCGTGTCACCCAGAGAGAGAGAGAGAGAGAGAGAGAGAGAGAGAGAGAGGGAGAAGCGTGTGACTGACGCATGCAATATTTTCCGGGAAAAATCTGGTGATTTTCCTGGAAATGATGCATGCTGCTTCGGCACTTTCCGCTTTCGTATGATTTCACGCCTCGTCAGACGTGCACAACGAGCCAAAAAACCAGCGCGTTTGGCCGCCCGGTCGGTAAGTACTTAAGTCTACTCCTGCCAAAGAAATAAAGAAGCTTTGGTCAGACCCGGAAATGGGTAACGGTTTGTGGGCATTTTTGGATTGGACCAGGTCGAATCACTAATTCTTAGACGAGCATGAGCTGGTGGATGATTGGACTCGTACAAGAATTTCGGCTTGTTTGATAACTACATTAAGTGCCAAAAAATTTAAAATTCAATACACGTACTATGACTTTCGCATGGCGCTTATTTAAGCGTGATAACTTTTTCTTTCCCTCACTTGAATGTCATAAATTTAAAAAATCAATCAGTGCCATCGGCGGTTTGTATCGCGAGAAAATCCAACACGAAAGCCAATCATCCTACATGGCTTTGTGCTGCTGACGTGGATAGTTTAAAAGCATTTTTTAATTATCTTTTAATTTTAAATTTCTTTTTTGAATTTTTTTTTCTTTTGCCATTTTCTAGGGTTAATGACCCTTACCTGAGGGCCACCTTGCCTTTAGCCGTGAAGGCTCTCACCAAATCTGGGTGGCTACAGGCAAGGTTGCCTTTACGGCCCCACCAGGCGAGGGCCTTCGCAACCAAGGGCGATGTGGCCCTCACCTAATTTAGGCGACAGCCAATGAGGGTCGTAAGTGACCCTCACTAGCCTTGGGAAAAAAAAATTCAAAAAAGTAAATCAAAATTTCAAAATTTCAAAAAAAATAAAAAATAAAAAATCCACGTTGGATGGGAAATTAATAAAAAAAACCCACATATGATGATTTATAAAAAATGACATTCAAATAATCCATTTTATTCTGTAAAGTGAAAGAAAAAAGTTATAATTGATGGATTTATGAGATGGGCTTAAGGCCCATCAACTCAAGTTGGGCCCAAAAAGGCCCGGCCCACGGGAATAGGGCCCGTGGATGGGGGAAGGTATAAAAGGGAGGAGAGAGAAAGGCAAAGACACCCTTTGGCATAAACACACGTACGTTTTCTCTCCCTCTCTCCCTCCAAAAGAAAGATGAACGCAAACGGCGTCGCGATCTCCCCTTCAAGGCAAATTGGCATCATCGGATCAGAATTTCTTCCTCGATCTTTGGCATTGGTGTTTAATCTGTGGCTAACAAGGTACGCTCGAATCCGTGGTGTGCTTTACGATCGGTGATACGTGAATTTCCCGGGTTTCGCTTCCGCATTGATTTAGGGGTTCGATTTAGTGTCGAATCCGGTTTTCGGGGATCCGTTATTCCCAACATTGGTATCAGAGCCCTAGTTCACGTTTTCCCGATCAATTTGATGTTTTTTGATTGATTTTTCGCAAAAACCATTCAGCCGTACGGATCGGGGCGAGAAATCCCGACACCCAAGCGTTGTTCGGCCATTTTTCTGAGTTTTCGTAAGTCGAAATCAAATTCTGAAGACATTGGGAGAAAGGCAACGTTGAGACGAGTCCGGCGACTGGTCGCACGCCTCCGTACGATGCCGCACGCGCCCGAACGCGCGGCCAGAAGCCGCTACGCGTGGGCGCGACGCGCCTGGAAGCGCTGGCTTCTCCAGCGTGTGTGCCACACGCGCCGGTGGTGAACCGGCACGTGCGCGCCGGCGGCCAGCGAACCGGCACGCGCCGGTCCGCGGACCGACGCGTGCTGACGTCACAGGATGACGTCATCGTGACGTCATCCAACGGTCGGTAACCGCTCGGATGACGTCATCGATGACGTCATCGCCGAAGACGGTTGGCCGGCCGGCGACCCGACCCGACAGCGACCCGTCCCGACCCGACCAGCCTGGCGCATGCCGCGCACGTGCGGCTGACGTCTGCGTGACATCAGCACGCTCACGCGCGAGGCACGTGCCGGCTGATGTCTTCGTGACGTCAGCCACCGCACGCGCGAGTCAAGTGCGGTCGGTCCGCGCGAGCGGTCCGACCGGCCCGACCAGTCCGTCCGGTCCGACCGATCCTCCGACCCGCGCGCTCGTTGACCCGACCCGTTGACCTGACCCGTTGACCCGTTGACCGATAGTTGACCGTTGACGGACCGTTGACCGACCGTTGACCGTTGACTTTGACCGTTGACCGTTGACCAAAAAAAAAAAAAAAGGAATTTGTTTCTTTTTCAATCATGCCTATGTGGGTTATAAGTAATCCATTTTTAATTCTGCATTTGTTGCATGAATTTTGGAAAATTATGTATTTTCCCTTATGTAAATTATGGATTATGAGTAATCCATTTTTAGTTCTGCATTTGTTGCAGAAACTTTGATGCGCAATGCAAGGATGCCTGCAATCCCGAGAACGGACGAGGGAAATGCAAGACTTAAAAGGCTGATGTCAGAATTAGCTAATTATCGGTAGTATGATGGTGATTTAGCATCACATGTTGTCAAGGTCAATCAGATGATACAGGAAATCATCTGAAATGGTTATCTTATGCCGGATTTTGAAAAGGTGCCGGCTTTGATGAACACTCTTCCACATGAATGGCAAGCAGTGTTGGATCGGCTATGGGAGGTCAACGTGGTCCCGGGTTATAGGAGGCTGGTGGAAGCTTTTGTAAGAGAGCACTATAGGATTGAGTTGGGCAAAACTTCAACCCTTAGATTGAGCGCCACATGGCGCCGAGTGAATGCGCCTTGGTGGCGACATGAAAGCTCTCCAAAAGTTTTTCCATGGTTGGCAAATGTGCCTTCAGTTTTCTCAGATGTTTTGACTGATAGATTAGAAGGGACATTCCCTATTTATTTCTTTGATTAATTATGTAATGTTTACTACTCTTTCCATGATTGTTGTTGATGTAACAACCGATATGTTAGTCGTATCATGTGAAAGCTTATTTTATTGGATATTAGATTTTATTTGCTTTTGTTATTGCTGGTTCTTTGTGGGTAATTAGCTGTGGGTAGTTTTAGAAGCTTTTGTAGCTTCATAGAATTGATTTTGCATAAGATAATTATATTAATGATAATTTTTAAGTTAGGATTTTTGGAGGATGATTGGAAACATAGTGACCTTTTGATTCTCGAAGCCTTACTTGAAATTATTTATTAATATGATGGGTCTATGCAAATAGGGATGCATAAATGATAGGCATTAATTATTCGTGCATGGATGTCTGATGTGTTCAGTATAATGGTTCAGCAACTAAGAACGTGATTGCTGATATGAACGGTAACAATTGTGAAATATTGAATAAGAAGATTCAATATGTGCTGGAAAAGCAAAAAGCACTAGAAGCTCTTGACCATGTTATGGAATATCTTGAGGATACCATGCGCCACCTTGAGCTAGAAGAGGACCGCTTAACGGCACATGAGCCGAAAATAAACATTTGCTATGCTGGTTCTAGCTCAGAAAGAGCTTTGTGCTCTAAGCGCAAACGTATTGATTCGTTCAATATGTGGGAATGCAAAGGATCAAGTCCTTATTGCAAGAAATCAAGAGTTAACCAACACAACAGAGGAAAACGTCCTCAAGTGAAGAAAATGTCAAAGGTGAGGTGTTACAATTGTGACAAGAAATGTCACTATGCTTGCAACTGTTGTGAGTCAAAAAAAAAAAAGTCAACACCTCTTGTACATTTGAGAACTTTGCTTATGTGTCAAGTTCAATATTATTGACTGAATCCAATCCTTTGTGGATTGTAGATTCAGGAGCGACAGACTATGTAGCAAAGGATAGAGGATCCTTCATGGAATTCCGACGATACCAACTGGAACTAAGTGGATCTATGTTGGAAATAACTCCAGAGCTGAAGTTAAAGGGATTGGCACCTGTCAATTGAATATGCATGGTGAACGCATCTTGATGTTCTATATTCTATGGAGATTCGTCGAAATTTAGTGTCTGTCTTAATGTTGGTTAAGCTTGGTTTTGGTATGAACTTCCATAATAAATGTGTAGATTTGTGTTTAGATACAAACTACTATGGTTGTGGTCACTTACTGAATGGTTTTATTGTACTAAATATTGACTGTGATGAAGTCAATATGTTATTCCCTTATTTCACGTCTTCTACCTTATATGATAATGATGTGAATATGGTGGCATGCTAGACTTGGTCATATGGGCCAACAACGTATGAATAGACTAGCCAAAGAAGGCTTGTTAGGTGAAATTGAAAAAGTCGATTTGCCCATATGTGAGCATTGCCTAGTAGGGAAAATAACAAGGAAACAATTTGGAAAAGGTAAAAGAGCTGAATTTCCTCTACATTTAATCCATTTGGACGTCTGTGGTTCAATGAATGTGAGAGAAAGGTAAGGGACTGTTTATTTAATCACTTTTTTATATTTGATTATACTCGAGTCGGATATGTCTATTTGATTTCTCATGAATCTGAAGGATAAGTTGTTTCAAAGGTTTATGAACCTAGTAGAAAATCAATTAGACAAGAAAATAAATGTATTTAGATCCGATCGAGATTGAGAATATTTATCTGATAAGTTCAGAAAATTATGTGATGAAAAAGGAATATAAAGATAGTTGTCTATTCCATATACTCCTCAACAAAATGGTGTTGCGGAGAGAAAAAACAGAACCCTACTGGGAATGGTTAGGTCCATGATGGCGCATGCTAACTTACCAATTACTTTTTGGAGTGATGCATTGTTAACTGCTGCCTAAATACTTAACCGGGTGCCTTCCAAATCAGTTGCTTCCACTCCATATGAGTTATGGACAGGTAGAAAACCGGACTTAAGTTTTCTTAAGCCATGGGGTTGTGCTGCCTATATTCATGAGTCCTCTCACAAGTTTGGGAAATTGGGTCCCAAAGGAAATAAGAGTATTTTCATGAGATACTGCGAACACTCGAAAGGGTATGTGTTCATAGGTGAGCAGGAAAGTGGGAGTATAACTGAATTTGAATCACGGGATGTCACATCCTTAGTGGATGAATTTCCTAAGAAGGGCGAAATAAGGGAAGATTGTTCCCTATTTGAAACCTTGAATCAAGATAATGATGTCAGTGGAGTTCATCCAAGTGGGAGTAATATGAGATATGATGAATTGAATTCAACTCATTTTCAATTGCAACCACCTGATGTAACAACATCATCATTACCTAATCCAAGTGGGAGCATGATGGGGAATGATGTGCTAAGTGTACAATCTCCCATACGGTGAACAAGTCGCCAAAGTATTCCCCGTCAATGTTTTGACATTGAAAGGGAAACTTTTATGGTTGCTTCACAAGATGAGGATGAGCCAAGAAATATTAATAAGGCTCTAAATTGCCCTAATAAGGAAAAATGGATTCATGCAATGAAAGAGGAAATTGAGTCAGTGAAGTCAAACCATGTTTGGGAATTGGTTAATTTTCCAAAAGGACGCAAAGCTATTGGGAACAACTGGGTTCTCAAAATAAAGCGAAAGGCTGATGGCTCGATAGAAAGACAGAAGGCTCGCCTTGTGGCGAAGGGGTATAATCAACAGGAAGAAATTGATTAAAAAGATGTATTTTCTCCTGTAGTGAGTTTTACCTCGATTCGCATTATTCTGGCAATAATGGCAAGTATGGATCTTGAGTTACATCAAATGGATGTAAAGACTGCTTTCCTCAATGGAGAATTAGAGGAAGGAACATATATGGAACAACCTGCTGGTTTCATAGTGAAAGGCCAAGAAGAAAAGGTATGTCGATTTTGGGGGTCGATATATGGCCTCAAGTAGTCGTCAAGATAATGATATATATGTTTTCATAATGCCATAATGGCATATGACTTTACAATGATAGATGATGATCATTGTGTATATATCAAAATATCCAATGATCAATTTGTGATCATATCATTATATGTTGATGATATACTAATTGCCAGAAGTAATATGGAGTTTGTCAATACTGTCAAAAGTTAGTAGTCTTCCAATTTTGAGATGAAAGACACGGGTGATGTTGCATACACTCTTGGAGTTAAGATTTCAAGAGATCGTTTGAAGATATCGTTGTCTCTTTCGCAAAAATCATATATAAATAAGATTCTTGAACGATTTCGTATGCCACATTGTAAACCCATAGATACTCCTATTGCAAAAAGGTGAAGGATTGAGCCATAGTCTGTGTCCAAGGACTCCACAAGAGAAGGAACAAACGAAATATGTTCCTTATGCTAGTGCTGTTAGAAGCTTTATGTACACTATGATGTGTACAAGACCTGACATACGTTTTGCAGTTGGAATGGTGAGTAGTTACCAATCCAATCCAGGTCAAGCACAATGGAAAGCCGTTAAGAGAATACTGAGGTATCTAAAGGGGACTGCTGATTATACGATGAGTTATTAAGGAAAGGATCTGCGACTCTAAGGCTATCCTGATACTGATTGGGGAGGAGATTTAAATGAAAGGAAATCTACCTTTGGATTTGTTTTCTTATCGAATGATGGCACCATATGTTGGAGCTATAAGAAACAAAAGTATATAGCCTTGTCCACGGTGGAAAATGAGTTCGTGGCATTATCAGCAGCAGTATTAAAAGATGTTTGGCTTAAGAGATTATTGAATCATTTAGGTGTTATTGGAAGTGCTGCAGATTTGTTATTGGTTAACTGTGATAACCAAGCAGCGAAAGCGTACACCAAAGATCCAAATATCATGGCAAGACCAAACATATAGATACCAAGTCTAATTTTGTCAAAGATATGGTTGCATGAAAGAAAGTGAACTTAAAGTACATACTACGCATAGAATGGTAGCATATCCTATGATAAAGCCAATACCCAGAGATGTGTTTTGTGGCCATATGAAATCTCTAGGGTTGCGTAGAGGCTAGTGTACTGAATATTGTAATTTTCCTAAGTGTTCACATTTGATGAATTCGTGTTTTCATCATTAATGCCTATGAATCTTTATTTGATCTTTATGCATCTTAATGCTCAGTGCATTATTTTAAGTTGAGAAGTATGTCGGACAGATATAAGATTAGCCCACTCACACGGGTAATCGCCTCTATTTGCTATGTAATAAATAGAGATGAGACTGTTTTTAAGCTTATTATCTAGGTGATAATCGAGAGCTCAAGCTTAAAACACGTATGTCGCCTTAACTGAGTGTTAAGATGATGACATAATACTTACTATGTCCGAAAGTAAAATACCCCACATATTTTACTGTATCTGTCTAAAATGCCAGATGTGAGTTCTGATGAATTTTGTGAATGAGTAGATACGTGAACTCAAGTTAGACATTAGGTATGTCTGAACTATCATCTGTACGGTATTGAAGGTGTAGACATACGCTCCATGGGAAAATGAGTTAATACCGTAATACGTATTTCATACTACGTATGCATGAGACGACCAATAAGAGTGGCAAAAAGTTTGATCTCAACTTTTATGACGTGTGAGACTCTTGAGGAAAAGAGTTCCTCAATTTTTTAGTCCCCTCATGACTCTTGCTTATTCTCAAGGTTTCTATTTAGTGTTTGCTATCTTAGGATGTTGCCAATGGTCATGAGTGATTCGATCTAATGGGGCATTTCTAGAAAAGCAAGCTGAACTGAAATTGAGAGTTTGAAGAAAAGATGAAGATCGATTTTGGAGAATCACATTGTAGTTTTGTATTCACCGGTTAACCAATTATGACTGTCTTTGTGATAATCATAGTTATGAATACAATAAATATATCATTGTTTAAAAGAGATCAAGAGAGATATAAATGTGATCGATCGATCTAGGGTACTGCATACTAAATCTACTCAGGATGTGATGCCCATTATGAGCTGCTATATATTCCTAACAGATGTATAGCAACGAGCTCTCAAAGTATGCTGGTCGTAAGGATTATTCACCAGTATGAATGTTGAAGAGAGGAAAAGAGGATTATGTTCGGCCCATCATGTTAAGTGAGAGTCTATGATGGATTATTCTCTGATGGGGCTGAGTAGGGCCTGTCCGCTCATGTTGGTTTTGGACCACCATGTGCGAGTGGGAGATGATGGATTTATGAGATGGGCTTAAGGCCCATCCACTCAAGTTGGGCCCAAAAAGGCCCGGCCCACGGGAATAGGGCCCGTGGATGGGGGAAGGTATAAAAGGGAGGAGAGAGAAAGGCAAAGACACCCTTTGGCATAAACACACGTACGTTTTCTCTCCCTCTCTCCCTCCAAAAGAAAGACAAACGCAAACGGCGTCGCGATCTCCCCTTCAAGGCAAATTGGCATCATCGGATCAGAATTTCTTCCTTGATCTTTGGCATTGGTGTTTAATCTGTGGCTAACAAGGTACGCTCGAATCCGTGGTGTGCTTTACGATCGGTGATACGTGAATTTCCCGAGTTTCGCTTCCGCATTGATTTAAGGGTTCGATTTAGTGTCGAATCCGGTTTTCGGGGATCCGTTATTCCCAACAATAATATACAAGTAATACTTATGAAAGTTATAGCACTTGCATATTTTTTTTTCTCTCTATTAAATTAAGTGGAGAGAGAACACTCTAGGTGGAGTGCACGTGAGGAATAGGAAGACCAGTTTTCTTGTATTGCCATGAAAGGATGCAAAGTATGATTGTTCCCTGTACCATGAAATGCAAAAACTACCTTTTATACCATAACTTTTCACGAGCCATTTTACGTAAGCTTTTCAAGGATTGAGAAAACAAGAGGAGCAGGCCGTGAAGACGATAGAACACGATTTGTGCCTGTCACGCGAAACACCTTCGGCTAAGTTGAACCCTCCATTTATAGTCGTTGCATAGCCTTGCAGAATATACTTCTGCTTCTTTTTAATTAGTTACTAATTTGTAGTTCAACGTCAATGATATACTAACAGTTTGAATGAATGGAGAATATTGAGGAAACTTGGCATACGATTTAATGGTGTATGTGTTCTGAGCGATGGCTTTATTGCTTGAATAGAAGTAAAAAGGCAAGACTATATGCATTGGACTCAATGGACGTGGTGTCAATTTCGATGAATAGTAACCGCATGATGCAAGTACACTCTTTGATTAATATACCTTGCATTACTTACATGTGAGAAATCAAAAAACTTTTGAAGAAACATGTTAAAATAATTGGAGTAGAGAGACTCTCTGATGAAAAGATTATTTGATTGAGAAGGCGTTCAAACAAAGTAATTCAATACAAAATTGAATAACATTAAGGTTACGTTTAGTAACGTTTTTATTTTTATTTTTTTATTTTTTATTTTTTTGTTCTTTTATTCTCAGAAATAGAAAAAGAGTAAAAATCAATTTGGTAATGCCAATTTTAATTCCTCGCAATAAAAATTATCTAAGGAATAATCTGAAACAGAAAAAATAAGTAGAAACCTACTTATTTGTTCTCTAGTGCAATTTCTAAACCAAGTCATTTTCTGTTTAAAGTTGTTCACCGGTAAGGCTCCCTTGAGGTAGGTGATTAGCAAGAGGAGGGAGAAGAATGGAGGAAAAAAGAAAGAAAATTCAAAAAAAGTAGAAGAATCTCATTAAATTATTTAAAAAATTAAGGGTTTAATACCTTAAAAAATTATAAACTGGTATTCCTATGATAAATTTACTATAAACTAATTTTTTGACCATAAAAAACCTAAAACTTGTATACCTTTGACAAACCCCAAATAAGTACAGTTATGACAAATTTACCTCATGTTAGTTTCTGTTAAATTTTATTGTCAAATTGCTAAGTTGGATTATACATAATAGTTTATTGGTATACTAGTTTGAAATTTTACTATCCATATTTCATAGTTATACAATTTTTATGGTTTTTTGGGATATCAAACCAATTTAATAGAGGGTATATTTGTAAAAAAATATATGATTTTGGGGCTTTTGGCGGTCAAACAAATTAATTTACAATAAATTTGTCACAAGTGTACCGGTTTATAATTTATTATAGTCATCTAGGATAAATTTATCATAGGTATACCGATTTGGGAATTTTTTTTTTTTGTGATCAAAAAATTAGTTTGAGATAAATTTGTCACATGTAAACCAGTTTAGAGTTTTTAAGGGTATTAAGCCAAAAACTAAAAAATATTTTATGTCACAAAAAAATTAAATGGTCGTACTAAACGCATTCTTATTATTTTTCTATTACGGTAATAGAAATTTTATATATTTACTAGACATATTCAAATGCTCGGGAGCTCATATAGGGAATCGACATGGAAACAACTATTTCTGCTGAGAAATTATTTCCAAGAATAAAACATCCAAACATAACATAAGTAACTAATATAACCTCATCTAAGAAAAGAATCCCATCAATTCCATTAGAAAATAAACAAAAGATCATCTTGCCTAATGCAACATTAAGAACAAATCAAACAAGCCTCGACTAACGGCAACATTCTAACTTGTCTCTTCATGACCATCTTCTTGGTGAAGATACCCCACTGCAACAGTACCTTTATCTTGAGCCAAGCATTAACACTTTTACTGGTATCTTTAACAAAACCATCACCGTATGATGATGTCACATCCCAAAAACTACAGTGATGGGGTGATAAAGGATGTGGATGACATGACCATCCTTCCACTTGAAAAACGTATGCTCAAACCATACCCAAAGTCCACTTCCAAAAATCCTCATTGATAATGCTCTTGTTCTACTAACTACTAATCAAAAAGCCTGAAAATGTTAGAAAACAGATGAATGAACAACTATAGCTTAGTGAGTGGTAAATCTTTTCTAAACAAATTGAGCAGCCATTATGCATATATATAAGCATAAAACACTACCAAAAAAACTTATAATCCAACTCATTAATATACACATCAAATTATATATGAGGTGTTTCATTTTAATAAGCTTTATACAATTTAGAGAATACTCATTTAAACCATCTTCAATTCAAGCATCAATAGTCAAGTCCGTTAGTTAATCTTTATTAAAAACCACGTCAATGGTCCATACCATCCATTGATCCATCTCATGATGTCCATCAATTGACCAATCTTTTGCTCAGTATCTTACTATACCATGACATGATGCTTGGTGATAAAGTGATCAAGATTCTCTTATTAGCAAGGTGTTCACTTACAAAACTGATGGCTCAGCTTAGAAAGATATTCTAAACTTGTTATGCATACCCACAAGCCTTTCAATGGGCTCATAGTGATATTAAGTACCAACACATCCTCCAATACCAACAATCAAATCCTCAATCAATATCAATAATTGATTTCATAAAACAAGATGCATAATCCTTCTAAACTTCATTAATCAAACTGAACACATTTCCTAAGACATTTCTCGCTTCATTTCATGATTCTTTTTAAACCAAATTCACGAATCGATATGTATAACCTTTTAATACGTATTCCATAAAAAGTTCCTCAAAATGTCTTTCATAAAGCATTTCGCAAACCATTCACAATAATCAGCTCAAGCTATATTCAAAATATATTGTCATTTCTAATAGACAAAAGGGTAGTAAATGCCCAATCTAATTTTATGCATCCAATATGCCTTGAGAACCACTTTTTATTTCTTTTCAAAGGAATATCAATTCATGCAATACTTATTTAACTCATAATAATTTATCCTATTATTTTCAGGACATAGGTTTTACAAAACCAAAGAAGAGATAGCACTACTCACCTTGGAACGCCAACGACCAAACAATAAATATTACTTGAATCGTCGAACTCGTGATCCTATCAATTAAGCGAGAAGCAACTTTAATATTGAGTAACATACTACCTCAACTACGAAACGATTATACTAAATCTAAACTCTAATGAAACAACTATTACACACTAACAAATCCTAAATTGATTATTCAAGCAATTCGCAACGTGGAACTTGAGCGCCAAACTTGGTCACGCCATAACTCTCTCCACCGAATCCCATTCCAAATGTGAAGTATTTCAAGGTACTACAAATACCCCAACTTGACTGACTCAAAATCGAGCGGAAAACCAACAAAATATGGCTCCAAAGTCTTTGGATGCGCATTGTATCACAGTCAGGAAACTTTAAAATTTTGTTTCGAGCAAATGCTAAGCTTAAAAAAAGTTACATAAACTTTTACGGCTCCACAACATCCTAAACTATCATTTTCATGAAATTCGATGACTTAACAACTCAAAAATTGAGCTTCATGGCTCAAATCTCACATAATTTCGAATTTAGGACGTAGTCTCAAAAACTAATCCAATTGGAAGAACGTGAGGCATGAGCACTTCCAAGCATTGCATTATGCAGTTGAGTTGGCTTAACAAGACATCCATGGCAAGGGCCCCTCTTCTTTCTTCCATCTTCTTGTTCTTCTTTTTCTTTCTTTCCCCGTCTCTCTCTTCTCTCATCCCTTCTCTTTCTGCAAACTCTCGGTCTTCTTCCCCTCTTGTTGACTTTTCAACCTTTTCTTTTCTTTTCTGTTTTTTTTGTATCCTAGGTGTTCCAAATGAGATCTGAGGGGACAAGCAAAACTCAGATGATGCTGGGTCATCAGGGCCCCAATTCCCGAAAATATTATCCGAATCAATTGATTGGAAACCTTTCACCGCGTGATTGCCTTGAGGATGAGGAAGTGTGCTAGATTGGAATCTTGATATTGGGGTAGGGGTTGGTTCAGAGGGGGGACCATTCTCATTCACCGTATGGTCCATCTGCCTTAGAGAATGGCTATCTCCCTGAGGAATTAGAACATTCATGGGGTTTGTAGATATGGGCTTCTGTGCAGCGGGATGAACACTTTCATCCATCGAAAGCTTCACGGCATTTCCAGAATTGATATTTTGCAACTGTCCTAGCAATGCCAAAGCAGTTGCACCATCATGCTCTGGAGAAAGAACCAAAACATTAGTGTGGTTAGTAAACAGAGGCTGACGTAAGCTCAGGTATATATTCTCATGAAGAATTTCACAATGAACGGTTATGAGTTTTTACTATAATGGAAAGTGCTACTAATTTTTTTTCCTCACCCTACACCTCTTTAGTTTTTCTTGCCACTGGTCTTTGTTATCTTTAAGTGCTTCAATTGACAAGGCCCTTTACAATTTTTGACATACAAGTTTAACAAACCAACCTTCTTTTTTAATATATGATCTTCCGGTCACCATTTGATGAAAAAGCACATATAAACACGTTGTGTGCTTATTCCATCTATTCATGTCTATCTAGTGATGGCAATATCTTGCCAATATCCACTTAGCATCACCAAACTGAAGTGTTCATGAATATTTGCCATCCCCCTCCCCACAATCCCCCACTCAAGGTGGCACCTGTTACCACCTAATTTTTTTAGTTGCTTTTTAATTGCTTGGACAGAGCTCATAGACACGATGTACATATATATATGGCCGAATGGATAGAATGTATTGAATGAGGCTCATTTTGCAGCAATCACACCTCCGGAAAGTATCTTTTCGTGTACAATTAGCATAAAAAATTGACTATTCTCCACATTGCATGTCCTTATAGGTCATTTTGATACTTCTACTCATGTCCAAATTGAAGTCACATCTCCTAAATTGGACCTTGATAAATTACTGCTTTTGGTAGTAACTGGCAATAACCTCTTCCTCCTGTTTGTTCATCATTGGTAAAAGCTATTTCTGAACATTTTTGGTTGCATCTAGTGACAAACTGAAGCCTAACTTGCAAATGGGAATCCTTTACGTATAGCTTCTATGTCAGTGCCCAAGATGGAGCAAATTTAGTAAAATTTCCTTGGATGAAAGTTCATTTGAAGGGTGGCTAGGCAAATATGTGGAACCCAAATCATAAGGATCTGGAACGCATTGGTTTAATTTATCAAAGCTCAACAATCAAGTGGAAAGTCCTATATTCATCGCTATTTCCCTGGCCACATCTTTGTATGTGCTTAGAGGAAGAGAAAATATTGTGCTTTAGAGCACGTACCTTCAGCAGTCAAGCCCACATTTGCCAGAGGAGCTTCCGAACCATCTGCAGCAGCCCAGACTCGTGGAGCCGAATTACTTTGAACAGGGGTGAGATTTTCAATTTGTCCATCAAATACTTTACATGGAATGGAGCTCGAGCTCTCCTTTTGCATTGAAGGAGAAAAGGTCTCACCGTTGAACTCCATAACATCATTCTTGTTACCAAGGGCCTTTTTCACGATTGTATCTCCATGTTCCTGGAAGGAAAATCACTCGGTATATCGCTCAAGTTGGACTAATTGAGGTATTTATCTCCACTATTGAAGGTACAGGCTCTGCTTCAATCGACACAATCTTTTTTTCGGCAAGTGATGTTGCATTCCAATGGATGAACTTGTACTCAGAGTAAGTACGAAGTGCAGCACAAAGAAAGAAGAATAAAAGAAACATCGAAAGAACCTCAATTCACTTTACGCCTATTCATGGATGACGCCAAATCAACTGCTGAAAGTGCTCTTCAAGTCTCATGGTTTTTATGTAATTTTAACTGCAGAGTATAGAGGGCCACTTCGATACACAAGGTCACTATCCTCGACTTTGCATTGCAACGAGCAAAAACTCAAATCAATTTATTGACAAAAAGTCTCATCTATGGATCTAGAAAAAATCATCTAGATTTTCTTTTAATTCTCTCCACAGGCACTTTATATTACTTTTACTGATAAAAAACCAAAAACGAAAGTATCTAGATGTCCAACCAACTCCCTGTTTCAAGTTTCCATATATCTGATCAATACTAAAACCTATTAAGCCATAAAGCTACGAGTAAACATCAAATTGCAAATTACATCGATAATGTGGGACAAATTATATGAATTAAGCATGATGGTATGAAGCACATGAACTGGCTTGACAAAACTTCGTAGGAACTCCTAGTTACTTACCAGATCATCAGCAGAAAGTCCATCAGAAGCACAATATACTCTATCTTTGATTAGGCCAATAAGCTGATGATCAGGGTTGAATACAGCACCATGCTTTCTCGTGCCATCAGTATAGTACAAATAAAGTTTCCAATTTATCTTGCAACTCTTTGCATGATTTTCAAGGGTATCCCAGTTCGTCGAATTTGGGCTTATTCCAAGAATCTACAATGAGTGAACACGCAAGACTTACATTCGAGGTAGTCAATCAAACCCTAATTGAGAATCATTTACTAAGTGCATACCTCTTTCAGTTTCATGGGGTCCATAAACAATTGAAGTAGAAAGTCCCCCACTTTATGTATTCCAGCTTCACTCAGTTTTCGGTGATATTTCCCATCCTTGGCAATCATCTTCAACCTCCAGACCTCATCCTCGAATGCAGGTATATCATGTTTCTTGGATGCTGTAAATGGACAAGAAAAATACAGTAAGGTTCCAGTCACTATTAGATTGACGAGTAGAAGCGAACTGCTGTAGGCGTGCAGAATCTCTCCTGAAACTGATCCGATGTGTCAACGTTTGCTAATGACAGAGAAGCCAATCGTTTTTTAACAGAATTTTCGTTGGAGAGTAAAGGTTCGTAGGAAATGAAGCTCTCAATTAAAAATTGAAGACTGGATATCCAAAACCATGTTTATGGTCACTCATAAAGGAAGGACAAGGTTTATATATACTGTAACGAACTATGAAAGACTTACATTCTCCTCTATGTTCTTTGACACAGAAGGCATCTGTTTTGGCTTCTCTGATTCGTGTATTCCCACAATAACCCGATGCCTTCTTAAGCCCTATCCTAAATCTTTTACTCCTATTCCAGCTAGAATTGTCAGTAAATGTCAGTTCTCCCAGCTCCCCAACACCTCCATTGAGCGTCACTTGGAGATCTCCCGTCAAAAGCAGCCCCTTTTGTTGACGCTCTTTAACCACGAAGTTCTCGAACTCTTCATGAGCGCAGTCATCCTCATCATCTTTGTTGAAGTCACCTTCAAGCACGACAACATCCAACTTAATGGAGGATTCCAGGCCTGATGTAACAACATCCCCTGTGTTCGCATCGATCAACACAACGGAAATGCGAGCACCCCCAACTCCTCGTAGTTTCCTTCCAGTAAACAGAGGATCTGACAGTTTGGTTTGAAATTGAAGCCGTAAATTCCTCATGTCATTTTTTCCTATAGATCTAGCACCAACCCTGCATTCCCTCCGGCAGCCAACCGATAGAAATAAGAACAGGTATAGAAGCAGAAAAAATTGGAAAAGTAATGACACAGAGAGACAAACTGCCAAATATCTCACTTGGACAAGTCTTACTGCCAGGTTAAGTAAAACGATAAATAGGTGCATAGTCTCAGAGAGTATAACAATGCAATTTTTTTTTTTATAAATAAAACTAAACAAAATTAAATGCTGCACTGCTCTCAAGCTACAGATAATTATGTTCTAAATTGGAGCATTGACAATTTGGCGCAAGACCTAGTCATTCTGGCCAGACTTTCACTGAGCTCTGACTGCTCGCTTCGGGGTGTTAGTGGTAAGTCGAACAATTATCCCCAAAAAATCAACAATGCATAACCGGTCAATACTACACAGAAAGCCTTTCTCAATTGTCATCACGAGGGAAGTGCATTCTTACCTTCTAAGGTGGGGAGAGTGAATAATTGCAAGCTCCACCAGTTCCTTCTGTACAATGTACCAATAGAAGAATTGCCAAAATTAAAAATACATGAAAAAAATGAAGCAGAAGTTTATACAAAACAATCCATTCATTCAATAGGAGTTGAAAAACCTGTTATATCATTCGTTCTCAAAAGCAACTTATCGAACACCTTATTAAGATAAGTTCTTCAGGCACATTTGAAATCACAGCGTTCATCAAACAACAGTTTTATACATAGCTTCTATGAAAAACTTGTCTCGTTCCAAGTCTATGCAAAAATTTACATGTGCTTTAGAATGGTTACGATTCAGCTTTAGGTAATGAGGCTGAGGCCACAGTTGCAGATGTCAGTAAGGCAAATGAATGGAGACAGCCTCCAGCAAGGTCTGATGATCTGCTTAAAACTTAGATGGCTTTGTGCAGGTTGATTTCTCCATATTCTGGCTCTGTAGACAAAGTGGTATTCACTGGATCATCTAGGGGTTCTTTCTCTGTAAACGAGGCTTGGAAACTAGTGAGGAAATGTGGGAACAAAGTGACTTAGCACGCATTGGACAGGATGAAACGTGGTGCGATATTTATAGCACTTGTGTGCTATGCTGACAACATGAAGAATCTTGAATGCACTACTTTCTTTAGTGAGTATTCGCAAAGCAGATTTTGGTAACAAGGTTAGAGCTGCTCTTGTGTCCTAGATCTGCAAGTGACTGGAAGGATGAGTTTACTTGGGCCTTGCAGAAATGAAGGACAATAGTGTGAAGGTACTGATGAGGACATTAGCCTGGAATGCAACAATTTACTATCTCTAGCAAGAGAGTAACTTAGTGAAGTATGAACAGGTGTCCCCTCTAGCTTCTTGTGCCCTTGATGCAGTTGTTTTTTAAGTTTTCCCTGTAAAAGTCCCTTTAGATGATTCAGGAAAGAGATGAGACAATTACTGCTGATGTTAAGTGTTTGTGTAGAAATTGGAAGTTCATGTTGACTAACTTTACTGTAATCTGATGGCGTGCTTTTGAGTTTTCATCTTGTTTTTGTGGGTAGCATTTTGCTGTTGGTACTGGAAGTGTAGATGCGTGAGACTATGATGTAATCTTGTCATTTGGTGTGTGGTACCATTAGATTGAAAGTCAACTTGATGAATTAATTTCGAGTTATGAGGCTTTCTAACATGTTCAAAAGGATCTCTCGTTCTTCTGATCAAGCAGGAAGAAAGTCTGCCTGGGTAATCAGACAATGGCGAATGAAGGACCATCGCTCAATGGTTTAATATTACTCAAGTGATGACAGATTAACCAACCACCAAAAGTTCACATCAATGGGAAGGTTCGGCACCTTGCTGTTGGCTGAATATGTGGTACACTATGCCATAATGGACTTGTATGCGATGTAGTCCTCCCATGTTTTTCTTTCCACAGGTTATGCAATAAAATGAACGTTTGCTTATACGAGAAAAAAGTCGTGCAAAGTTCATGCTCAATAGACATAAATCAATTATCTAGCAATGGATTTGTTGGTCAATAAGTTCATTCAATCAATTCTTGACATGCACAGGGAAAAAAAAATCATACCTGAAGTGTTGATGGAGACATGTTTGAGAAAAGTGCAAATTTTATAAATTCTGTTTGTCTTACCAGTTTCTGAAGAGAATTCTCCATTAAATGCATCTGTTGCACCATATCTTTGAGAGAATTCCCAGTACAACTACACCATGAAAAATAACACCATGAGCAACTGCTGTCCTGTGGACTTATTCAAAAGAAATAGAGATATATCTATATGGAACATTTTACTATTTTAGTTACTTGTGTCAGACCTCATTACCGTGTAAAAAGATAGATATCAGACTCACCAAATGCATTCCCCTAATTTAAGGTGCCACAGAAATTTCAATGTAAAGCTGGTCTATATGGTACTTACAGAAGCACGTAAAGTTAATTAGAAGCTATCAGCAAATGCACCGTCCTTTTGGTGATTAACAGAAAAATATATGTGCAGGTATATGATACTCGATGACTGTTTTAGTTAGTGACACAGTACACGTGGATATTCTACTGGAGGAATCAACTGTTGTGTAAAAGATAGATACTACCCATAAAGAAACATTATCAAATGGAGCCTTAGTAGCCATAGCACAAACCCATAAAGAAAACCCAAGCGATTTGGAATAGTCATGAGGCAAAAGCTAATCGATGTCATACTGCAACGCATGCTTCGCCACACTACTCATTTCAAGAACGAGAACCCTTCAAAGGATTCCCCGCAAGTAAAGCTAAAAACTAACACACGATCATCAAACTTACTCGGCTGGAGCGAAGCGTGGCCTCTTGGGTTGACTTCGTTGACCTGAAGAAGAGGAGGCTGAAGCTCTCTTCACCATGGACGCGACCTTTCTATTCTTCTGTGGAGTTTCTCAAGAACAGGGGAAGTGTGTGGATCTTGGGCAATGTTTGGTAGCCAAAAGAAAGTGGCAGAGAAAGGAATCAGACGGGCCAGTTTTATTTTATCGACGAACTTGAAGTCGAAGGTGATGATTTGACCTTAGTCGCGAAGGAATTGGCACATGCATTTCCAAGAAAAGTGACTTCATGCGCATTTCCGCGAAACGTTGCCGATATTAAAAGGAAAATGCTTGGCTCACGGTACCGTCAACCAAGAAAAAAGACGTCAAAAATCAGCCTAGCGTTTCCCACCTTAGTCACGGTACCGTTGACAGGTTTTTTATTTTTATTATTTAATCATGCATTTTCCATATAAAAAAATAATTTTCTTGTCTTATTTAAAAAATCAAAATGATAATATTCAAATAAAAAGAAATATATAAAAACACTCAATTGCAAACTTTTAAAATAGTGTACATTATTCTCCAGTAAAAAAAAAATTGATCAAGAATTGTTTTTTTCATTTTAATTTTAGCTTTGACTCATGTGATCCTAAGATTGATTTCGTAATGTTTTAGGTCCTTGTACATCATCTACATGATTTGGATCAATGGAGAAATCTTTTTCTCTACTAATTCATTATTCTTATCTTGATTTTTTCTTTACTTCATATTTTTCATTCTTAATTTTAGGTTACCAAATATTCCTTCTAGAGCAATTTAATTTGAGCGAAATGAATAAGAATATATTTCAGTGCAAAATGATTTCATTATTAGTTGCAAAGCCAAAATTTTAAGTATTTTTTTCATCTTTTAAATTTAATAGATTTATCTAATGATATTAACGTTTTCTTTTTAGTAAGTGATAATACTTTCAATTTGTAATTATTTGTATTTTGATATCAAATTTAATTTTTCTTTCTTTACAACCAAGAAAATTAATTTTGTTGGTCCTCTCATGATTTTTTGTCTCTCAAGTTGAGCCTGTAATAAGAAAACATAGAAATAATTAGAAAAAAATACATGGAGTCAAAAAATACTTGGAACAGATTTCACTCTAAGCTTTTTTGTGCTTTGTTACGAAAGGGATGAGCCAAATATCGCGACATGATGCGGATGTTGCATCGATTGTGCAGCACATAGCCATGTGCAGGACAATCACATTATTAACATTTCCTCTCATGTTGCAAAGTTTGGACTGGGGGTTGTTGTCGCCGTCGCGTGTACGCGCAAGCGTGTCCCGGAGAGAGAGAGAGAGAGAGAGAGAGAGAGAGAGAGAGGGAGGGAGGGAGGGAAGAAGCGCAGAGAGAGAGAGAGAGAGAGAGAGAGAGAGAGGGAGGGAGGGAAGAAGAGCGACTGACACATGTAATTTTTGGGGAAAAATCAGGTCCTGGTAATTTTAAAGGAATCAGAGGGGGCAGTTTTACCTACGAACTTGAACTCGAAGGTGATGAGATGACCTTCGTCACGAAGGCTAGGCACATGCATTTCCAAGAAGAGTGACTTCGTGTGCATTTCCGCGAAACCTCGCCCATTTTGAAAGGAAAATGCTTGGCTCGCCCTACCGTCAACCAAGAAAAAAGACGGTCAAACATCAGCCAGGCGTTTTCCATCTTCAAAGGGGGAGACTTGGTTAACAAGTTTTATTTTTATTTTTATTATATAATAATGCATTTTCCATATAAAAAACAATTTTCTTGTCTTATTTGAAGACACAAATCAAAGTGATAATATTCAAATAATAAGAAATATATGAAAAACTCAATTGCAACTTTTAAAATAGTGTATATTATTCTCCGGACAAAGAAAATTTGTCCGCGAATTGTTTTTTTAATTTTAACTTTAACTTTGACTTGTGTGATCTTAAGATTGATTTTGTAATATTTTAGGTCTTTTTACATCATCTACGAGATTTGGATCAATGGAGAAATCTTTTTCTCTACTAATTTTTTTCTTTACTTCATTTGTTTCATGCACAATGGATATCTAGTCTTAATTTTATGTTACTAAAGAGTCCTTCTAGACCAATTTAATTTGAGTGAAATGAATAAGAAGCCATTTCATTGCACAATGATTTCGTTATTAGTTGCAAAGCCAACATTTTAAGTCTTTTTCATCTTTTCAAATTTAATAGATCTATATAATGATATTAACGGTTTCTTTTTAATAAGTGATAATATTTTCAACTTATAATTATTTATTTTTCGGTATCAAATTTAATTTTATAATGCTGAAATGTTTTATTGTTGCTAAATGTGATATGTAAATATATCTTGTTTAATATTCTTCTAAAATCATGACAACACCATTTTACAATTTGGTTAATATCAAGAAAAATTTCAAATTGGAACATTTGTAATAAATTTATCCCAAACTAATTTTTTTATCATAAAAAACTCAAAATTGATACATTTGTGATAAATATACCATTCATTAAATTGAATTAATACAACAAAAAATCACAAAACTAGTACAATTATGATAGATAGAGAGTAAAATCCCAAACTAGTACATAAGTCAACTAATGCGTATCATCTAATTGAGCAATTTGATAGTAAAATTTAACAAAAAATAATATAGGGTAAATTTGTCATAAATATACTAGCTTATGGTAAATTTATGATTTTTTGTAGTAGAAAAATTAGTTTATGGTAAATTTGTTATAAATGTATCAATTTAGAATTTTTTGTGATATTAACTCTTTACAAATATACTTACAATAATGCCAAATCTTTTTGACACACTTCAAATAAAAATCCAGTGTTTCATGAAACTATATATTCCTTAAAAATTAGAAATTTATCTGTAGGCGACGGAAAAACACGGATGAAATCATTTGATGCAGTAAACTATTTTCCTATTTTATGAGGAGGAATAATTTCAAAATCAAAATTGAGAGAGAATGCTTGTGGAGAACTTTCTCGGTAGCGGAGTGATTAAATTAAAAGATATGCAAGCCAAAGCAAGCGAAGTGGGGTCAACAGCAGACCAAAAAAAAAAAAAAAAAAAGGGGTCAACACCAAAGGCTTTCTTGGAATTCAAGCTTATTCGTCATCCATACTCCCGCGTTGCGTAAGAGGCGACGCAAAAATATTTCGACAAAGTCTCCCAATTTGTTGAAATTTGAAATTGCACCCCTCATCCAGTTAGAGGGTATGCGGGAAAAAAATATAAAGTTTAGGATATAAAGGATATTATTTATTTAAAATTTTGTAATTCATCTTTCTTTTTTTTCGTCTTTTGGTCTACATTTTGAAGGTCCAATATTATGTCCAATCGCCATTTATAAACACGAAGGACAGAACCTTCAACCGAAAGTCCTGATTTTTTTTAGAAGAAAATGAATTTGATAAGACCTTTTACCGAACCAATATAATAACAACGTTCGTAGTGTTGCGGACAAATCAAATCGAGAGTTTCATAAAGTCTCAATTAGCAGCCTTTACTTGAGTAATTAAAGATAGAATCTCATCCCATATTACTGTTTTATGTGACTCAATTAAGAGTACATTTGTTTGAGGAAAAGTGTTTTTAGGAATTAATTTTTCAAACTTTCACCGTTTGGTGTGTGGCTGGAAAATGAGTTAAACGAAAACACTCTTTGGTGAACAAAAATATTTGTGCATAAATTGAGGAAAATGAATTTCTAAATCAAAAAAGGTGAAAATACTTTCTAGAATTGCTCATCTCAAATATTTTAATATTTTAATTTCACTTTATTATTTTATTTTATTTCTATTTTTTCATTTTCTTGCTCCTCACTCTTCTACTAATCGCCGGTCAACAATCTCGGCTATAGGCCATCTCAAGCCTTGCCACAGGTTGGCGATCCTCGAGCTTGCCAACCTCAAGGGATCTTGACCTTTCTGGCCTAAGCTTGTGGCCAGTAACCAACTGTCACAGAGGCTCGGTGATTGGCATAAGAGAAGAAAAAATAAAAAATAAAATAAAATTCAATTTTTTTGGTCATAAGATTGAAATTATCTTTGTCATAAGATTGAAATTACTGATATTAATATCAGAAAACGTTTTCGATTACATATTAGCAAATAAAGAAAAATTATCCACCTTTCTGAAAAATTATCTCTCGAAAATTATTTTCCTTCGTGAGAAGATTTTCCATTAAACAGATGTACCCTAAGCTTTTTCGTGCTTTGTTATGAAGGGAATGAGCCAAAAGTCGCTAAATGATAGTAGCCAGGAGCACGACAATCACATTATTAAGATTTCCTCTCAGGTGACTTGCCTCAGCGGAAGAAGCATCTCCATCCATTCATCGCTCTCTTCTTGTCTCGTCGTCATGGCGATCGAACTTTGTCTCTCACCGACTCGAATCTCCTCGTAAAGTTTGGACCGGTTGTTGTCGTTGCCGTCGTGTGTACGCCCCCACTTGCGTGTCCCATAGAGAGAGAGAGAGAGAGAGAGAGAGAGAGGAGGATGAAATATAGACAGTGGCGTGACCGGGTGATTGTCCGGGAAAATCAGGTCCTGGTAATTTTCCTGGAAAATGCGGAACAATGCTACACGCTGCTTCCGCATTTTCGGCTTTCATATGATTTCACGCCTCGTGAGACGGACGCAACGACCGAAAAACCAGCATGTTCAGTTGCCAAGAAACTACCATCTACTCCCACTGCCAAAAAAACAAAAAAACTTTTGGTTGAACCGGGAAATGGCAAATGGTTTAAAGGCCTTTTGGATCGGACTAGATCAAATTACGAATTCTTAGATGAGCATAAGCCGGCGGATGATTGGACTCATACAAGAATTTCGGTTTGTTTGGTCACTAAATTAAGTGCTAAAAAATTTAAAATTCAGCACAAATGCCATAACTTTGATATGGTGCTTGTTTGAGTGTCATATTTTTTTTTCCCTGCTCAGTTGAATGCAATTAGCGATTTACCTCGTCAAAAAGTCTGATGTAGACACCAATATGGTTTTGTCGATACCGACGTGAATAATTTTGAAATGTTTTTTTAATTATTTTTAAATTTTTTAATAATTATTTTGAATTTTTTATTTTCCTTTTGCCCCTTTTTAGGGCCGGTGACCATCGCTTGAGAGCCACCTCGCCTTTAGCCGCAAAGGCCCTCGCCAGATTTGGGTGGCTGTGAGCAAGGTTGCCTTTGCAACCCACACCAGGCAAGGGCGGCCAAGGGCCTTCATCACCAAGGGCGAGGCGCCCCTCACCTAATTTGCACAAGGGTTTCGTAGTCGATGAGGGTCATTAATGACCCTTGCTAGCTTTGAAAAAAGAAAAAAGGAAAAGAAAAATAATAACAAAAATAATAATTCAAAAAAGTAAATAAAAAATTTAAAAGTTCAAAAAAACTACACGATTTATTAGAAAATGACACTCAAATGATCTATTTAAGTGATCGAAATAAAAAAGTTATGATACACAAGCAACCATCTATGAATTAGAAACGACACTCAAATGATCTATTTAAGTGAGCGAAATAAAAAAGTTATGATACACAAGTGATCATCTATGAAAATGATGGCACTTGCATTATTCTCCTCCCTGTTGCTCGAAAGGAATAGGAAGACTAGTTTTCTTGTATTACCATTAGAGGATGCAGGGTATGATTGTTCCCTGTACCATTGAATGCAAAAACTACTTTTTAAACCATAACTTTTCACAAGCCATTTTACATAAGCTTTTCAAGGACTGAGAAAACAAGAGGAGCAGGCCATGAAGATGATAGAACACGATTTGTGCCTGTCACGCAAAACACTTTCGGCTAAGCTGAACCCTCCATTTATAGCCAGCCCTGCAGAATATACTTTGCTTCTTTTTCAGTTGTTACTGATTGGTAATTCAACATCAATATCAAAGCAACAGTCTGAATGAATGGAGAATATCGAGGGGACTTGGCATCATGAATGGTGTATGTGTTCCGATCGACAGCTGTAGTTAGCAGCAAACAGGGAAGAATTTATCCATTGGACTAATGGACGTGGTGTCAATATCATTAAATAATAAGCACAAAATTCAAGTACACTCTTTGAATGATAAACCTTGCATTCCTTACTTGTGAAAAATCAAAATACTTCCTGTCGCGACCAGAATTTTTCGGGTGCACCACCTAAAACTAGGTTAATGGACTACTTAGCTTTTTTTAAACTTAGCTTAGGCTTTCCCAAGCCCATATCAAATCGCGACTTAATGTTCAATTATTTAACATGCGAATGATTAATATCTAGGAGTCGCCATTAATCGGTTTATGGTAGGTCGATTAGACACCTAAGTAAAATAAATTGAGATTTATTTTACTCCTACGAACCAGAGACTGAGGGTACGGGGACTTGGTTACACTAGATTTCTCTAATACCCTTTCGGTACCATTTCTTTTTTAATTTTTCAAAATGTTTTTTTGCAAGCAGCTGATTTATTTTAACCTAAATTACTATCATCCAAATGTGGTGACCATACGGGTGCTCATCCATTATTAAAGCAATCAAATAAATAAATTGCATCACACAAAACAAGCAATAATTTTTTTTTGGGTTTTCTTAAAAATTAGAATTATTTTATGAAAATGCATTTTAAAACCAAATGACTTAATCTTATTAATATGCAAATTTTAATTAAATGGGCCTATTATGCAAACTAATTTTTATGCACCTCATGACCTAACTTCACTAATTAACAAGTTCTGATTAAATAATCCTATTATGCAAACTAATTAACATGCACCTAGTATTTTTGGATTTTTTTTTATTGAAATTCAGAATTTATAAAGATCCTAATTAATCTATCTAAAAATGGATAATTTTTTAATTTATTCTAGGGATTAATTTGACTTAAACCCTATCATATCTTAGAAAACTATTTTTTTGGGGAAATGAGCTAATTAGAATATGCGAACATTATCTAAAACCCTAAAAAATATTTAGGTTCAACCCTAACTTATTCCTAAAAATGCAATCCTAAAAATGTAATCCTAAGAAAATTCTAATTTGTTAAACCTACATGCTTGATTTACTAAACCTATATGCTCATGCAGAATTTTGATTTTGTTTTTTTGATCTTATGATTTTTTTAGTTTTTTTATTTTTAGAGATAAGTAATTATTAAATCTAAACTATCAACAAAATCAAGCAAGAAAGGATTAAAATAATCGAAAAAATAACCTGTTATCTCACCGGTCAAATTAACGGTTATTCTAACCCTAATTATCACAGCAAAGAGATCAAAATAATTACAAATCTAATCCGAAGTCTTACGGACCAAATTAAATAATTATTGTGATTTAACAATTTAAATCTCACTAAAAAGCCCAACAATTAAAATAATTAAAAAAATGATCCAATGTCTTTCGGATCAAATTAATAATTATAATAATTCCGAGAAAATCCCCGCGGATAATGCATACTACTAAATTCACAAATATTAACATCAAATATTACAACTTAAATAGATAAACTAAAATGAGATAAAATAGAACAAAATAAATAAAAGAAAAAGCTAAACCACTTAAAGAAAGAGGGGCTTGCTGCAGTGTTGATGGGCGCCGGACGGGCGGTGGCCGGCATCGAGTATTGCAGGTCAATGACGGCAAGGTGGTGTGGGAGGTGCAGGCATGGGCGTCGGGTCGAGTAGCGAGAGGGCTCGTGGGCGTTGCGGGTCGCAGGTTGCTGCATAGCGATACTCGTGGGTGCTGGTGCGTGGAGCAGGGGCGGATGTCGAGGCAGAGATCGGCGGAGGGTGATTTATAGAGGTGGGTCACGTACGGATCGGGACCTACTGTCTTCGGGGGGGGGCCGCGGTGTCGAGCACGGCAAGAACAAGGAGATCAGCAAGCAGCAGGGTCGCGGGTCACAGCGGTGGTGGTGAGCAGTGGCGTCGGGGCGAGCTTGCGGGTGCAGAGGCGCAGTGGCGTCGGTTGCTGTAGAGGCGGAGTCGCGCTGACTAAGGCGTGGCGAGTGCCGGGTAGTCTGAGACCTGGTCGTCAGACTGCTGGCGTTGGGTTCGCAGATCACGGTGGTGCTCGTGTGGAGGTGCGGTGGGCTTCAGAGTGAGGCGGTTCTGGTGCGGCGGCCGGTACAGCTCAGTGGATGGCGCGGACGGGCACTGCAAGGGCGTCGGGTCGGACTATGGCCCGGCTTGGGTCCGACTGCTGGGCGACGAACGGCGCTCGAGCTTGGCTGCAGGAGCAGTGGGTCGCGGCGAGGGTGAAGGTGCGAGGGCGTCGTGGGTTTACGCTTGGAGCAACAACAGCAGGGGGGAGACAGCAAAGGCGACGTCGACTCGGTTGCAGATCTGAGCGCGGCTTCAGCAAGCGTCGTTGAGGGCAGCGAGCACGGGCAGAGAGCCGTCGGGCCCACCGGGGAAGAAGAACAGTTATTCTTCCCCTTTTTTATTTCTTTCTCTCTCCTCCTGTCTCCTCTCACGTCACTTTCTCTCTGTACCTTCTCTTTTCTCCCCTTTTTGACTTCCTCTTTCCTTTTGAATCTCCCCTGCACTCTCTCTCTCTCTCTCTGTGCAGAAGCAAAACTTCTCTTGACTTTTTCTTTTCTGATTTTTTTTTCCTCTACCCTCGACGAAGAGAAAGCCCCCCTATTTATAGAGTGAAAATCCAGTCTGTTCTACCTACGAAGATTTGCATAACAACCCAATCGCTGAAGATCATCCTTCGAAAAGACGAGATGTGCTCAACCAAAAAGTGGCTCCAAAATCTAAAATCATCTGTTAAAATCTTCCAAGCTGACTCACTCGACCATTGAAGATTATCCTCGATAAAGCTTTATTATCCAAATTCTAAAATCTTTCAAAATCTCCTTCCATAACAAAATATATTTTTTAAACAATTTTTTTTAAAAGATAAGTGAAATATTATTGTTACCCTAAAAAATAAAAAAGTAATAAAAAAAGTTAAAATTTAAGTGTCAACAATGCCCCTCTTTGAAGGTGAGCTCGAAGAGATTGCCTTCAAAGACAAATTGAGACCTAAATTTTGACTATGCACATGCATTGAATGATTTTTTTTTTTTTTTGAAAAAATGAATCCCATTTTAAAAATGCAATTTATATGACGCATGGAAATGCTAATGCAGATGATAAAGGAAACTACCTGAAATGACTTACCTTCAAGAAGGGTAAAGTGATTTGAGATAGTTGGTGTTACATGTCCAGGACCCGTACCATTCTACGGTCGCCTAGAGTAGTAACATGACTTTGTAAAGAGACTGCTTTCCCAAGACTCGTACTATTCTATGGTCGCCCAGTATGACAGTGTTTGATTGTGTCTAGGACCCGTACCATTCTACGGTTGCCTAAACGGGGATTTACCTTTCAGGACCCGTACCATTCTACGGTTGCCTGAATAGGGAAATAAGTTTTGTCTATGACCCGTACCATTCTACGGTCGCCTGAATAGGGAAATAGATGTTGTCTAGGACTCGTACCATTCTACGGTCACCTAAACGGGGGTTTACCTTCCAGGACCCGTACCATTCTACAGTCGCCTGAATAGGGAAATAGATGTTTTGTCTAGGACTCGTACTATTCTACGGTCGCCTAAACGAGGATTCACTTTCTAGGACCCGTACCATTCTACGGTCGCCTAAACGAGGATTCACTTTCTAGGACCCGTACCATTCTACGGTCGCCTAAACTGAGGTTTTGCTTGGCTAGGACCCGAACCGTTCTTTGGTCGCCCAGCGTTGCAATCTAGGGAAAAATCTTTGGGGACAACTCCATCGAGTGTCAGTGTACTCAAAAGGGAAAATACATGTACAACGACAAGTATTTAAGGTATAGATAGAGATATACTTACTTGGTAACATCTCTGTTCCTAAAGGAAATGTCTTCTGCAAAACATGGTCATAGGAGAAACAATATGCATTTGTGATCACAAACATGCATTAATTTAAAGGCGGTTCATGCGCTATGATTTATATCAAGCCTGTATCACCTAACTTCCATTGGGAAGGGTTTCACAAAGAATGTTCCAATCTGAACACATGAGTGTCATGGATGTGTCAAATGAGACATCTTTCGATCAGAGAAGACTTTTCACTCCCTGATTAAAATGATCATTTCATCCTGACCTTTGATGCAGGATTTTCAACTGTCACTCTATCTCACTGTTATCATGCCAAACAAGGGTCCGAGTAATCTCGCAAGTGGTACGAACTTACCAATCTGAGAGGTCTTTAACAGGGACTGTGATGCGGGCTTGGTTAATGGCTTACCAAAGGAGACTCTTTGAGTCGAAGCAATTGAAAAATGAGTGATATTTCACAATCATCTTGGGGTTCACAAATCAAGAAACATGAGAAATGAAGCAAAAATTATCTTACTCGCACTTCTTCAAGCGATGCTTCCAAACATATGAACTTTTACGTTAATTCAAGTGTCATAATCTGAAGAGACTTTGTAAGGGACGTAACGTAGGTTGGGTTCATGGGTTAAGAAACGAAAGGATCATTTGGCTCAAAAAGTGTTTATGGGGTCAAAGTTGGTGATCATCTTGACATTTCCAGCAATTTTCCTCTCCATCGTCGAAGATTTTCTTCACTTCACAACTCCACTTATTGCAACATCTCAACATTTGAGTTTTTTTTTGGTACCACCTTGTTGGGGATACGGCTCATTCATCAAGCGTTTGATTTTTCTTTGAGCATTGGCCTTACTTTTACCAGACACAATGCTTTTTCATGCCCCAGTTTTGCACTCTTTTTTTTTTTTTTTGACAAAGTCTCCATTTTATCAGCATTGTAAATCATGCTACTTGAGTGGTTTGATTTTTCTTGCCTTGCCCCAGTTGGGGGATGATCACTAACTGGGTTTAATGTGAAATTAATTCTTAGGCTCAAGGGGGCTCTGCAATGGATAAAGTGTATAGGATAGAGAAAGAACTGCTCTTCGTCGTCCTAAGGCACTTTAAATTATCGTACAAGTCACACTGTAAAAGCAATACTCGAAGATTGATGCAAGTATGAGTAAGAAAATTCCTATCATTCATTTCAAATCTTATCCCAGTATGGGACGATTCTTGACAGGGATAATTTAAAAAGCTCTTCATGTGTGTGGGTTCAAAGGGTTGAACAATGGATTTACCTGTAGTGTTTCGGGTAGTAGAAAAAACTGCCTCTCATCACCTTGGTTGACGTACCCTTTGCGAGATCACCCTTTTTCTCGTGGGCATGAAATTTTTCACACAACTCACTGGGGGTCAGTGTATGGAATAGGGTTTGCCTTTCATCATCCCAAAGCATCCCATTTGACACATTCAATCTATCTCACATAATTCATCAAGAAAAATGCAATATTTGCAACAAATTTGAACAATTCAATTCACTGAGGCAATTTATTCATCACAAAATGTTTACAATTCAAAACATGACATGGCAAATTCTATCATGGGTAATATTTCTTGACAGCATCTGAATTAACTGGAGTGGAAAACACACGACCATCCATTTCTGCCAAGATCAAAGCATCGCCATGAAGTAGCTTCTTTACCACATATGGGCCACTATAGTTTGGAGCAAACTTCCCCCCAGGATCTGGAAAAATTGGCAACAGCTTCCTTAGAACAAGATCATTTACCTCGAAATGTCTCGGTCGCACCTTTCAGTTGAAAGATCTGGCTACTCTCTGTTGATATGCTTGCCCTAGTAGAAGTACGAATCGATGTCCGATATGCCATTAGTGCAAAGGGTAATCTGTCATGCCAGTCTCGATAATTCTCGCTGTCTTAGCTAAGATCTTCTTAATATTCTTATTGGTCGCTTCAATAGCCCCATTCATTTGAGGGCGATAATGGGATGAATTCAAATGCTTGATCTTGAACTCGTTGAACAACTCATCAACGAGCTTGTTGTTCAAATTTGTCCCGTTGTCAGTGATAATCGCTTCAGGGACACCATAGCGAGCAATTATGTCACGTTTGATGAACTTCGCGACATTGCGATCAGTGACACTTGCAAATGACATAGCTTCAATCCATTTGGAAAAATAATCTATCGCCACCAAAATGAAACGATGTCCATTTGAAGCCTTAGGATTTATCGAGCCGATCACATCAATCCCCCACATTGAGAAGGCCATGGCTCAGAAAACTGGTGCAGCTCTGTTGGAGGAACATTTATCTTGTCACCATGAACCTGGCAACGATGACAACTTCGAACATGCTGAATACAGTCACCTTCTAGCGTGAGCCAATAATAGCCTAATCTCATGATCTTTTTGGCTAACATGTGCCCATTCATATGAGGGCCACATACTCCTTCGTGAACTTCTTGCATGATTTGAGTGGCTTCAGCTGCATCCACACACCGCAACAAGATTGAATCATAGGATCTCTTGTACAAATTCTCACCACTAACGAAGAACTTTGAGGCCATCTTCATAATGTACTTCCTATCAGCTGGAGTATTTTCCTTGGGGAATCCTTGTTTTTGGATGTAGTTCATGATATCGTAATACCATGATTTTTTGTCAGATTCTTTGGTCACTACCATACAATAAGCCGGCCTTGGCAGAACCTCTATCTTCAATGGCTCGACTTCTAATCCGTTAGTGACTTGCAACATAGATGATAAAGTTGTGAGAGCATCTGCAAATTGATTGTGAGACCTTGGTAAGTATTCAAATGAAACTTCATCGAATTCCTTGATCAAATCTTCTAGGTACTTGTGATATGGGAGCAATTTAGCATCATTAGTCTTCCATTCACCTACGGTTTGCAATATGATTAACGCGGAATCCCCGAACACTTTTAATTTGGCGACACCCATCTCGATTGTAGCTTGAAGTCCGAGGATGCAAGCTTCATACTCAGCTATATTGTTAGTGCATGGGAATATCAGTTTCGCAGCTACTGGGTGATGCTGTCTGTCTAGGGATATCAAAACTGCCCCAGTGCCAGAACCAGACAAGTTCACAGCTCCATCAAAGAACATTGTCCATGAGTCTTCATTTACAGTCAAGATACGATCATCTAGGGAACGATCATCATTATTTGAGGCTTTTGGATTCTCAGCCAATAAATCGGCGATCACTCGACCCTTAACCGACTTCTGTGGCATATATTGCACATCAAATTCTGATATCAAAATTTGCCATTTAGCCAACCTACCCACCAAAGCTGGCCGATCAAGTAGGTACTTGATAGGATTGTTCTTAGTTACAAGGAATGTCTGGTAATGCAGTGTGTACTGTCTCAATCTATGCAACACCCACACTAGTGCAGCACAAGTCTTTTCCACATAAGAATATTTCAGCTTTGACATGGTGAATTTTTTACTCAAGTAATAAATGGCTTGTTCTTTTTTGTCGATGGGATTTTCCTGTGCCAACATCGCACCTAAAGACTCACTATGAATGGTAAGGTAGAGAATCAAAGGATGCCCTAGCGATGGTGGGACGAGAACTGGTGAATTCATCAAGTACTGTTTCAACTTGTCGAATGCTTTTCGACACTCATCATCCCAGTTGACTCGTGCATTCTTTTTCAAGAGCTTGAAGAATGGCTTGGCAGTTTCAGAAAGTTGGGAAATGAATCGAGCAATATAATTCAATCTGCCCAAAAGACTTCGGACTTCTTTCACTGTCGATGGAGGTTGCAGCTCACATATGGCTTTAGCTTTAGCCGGGTCGATCTCAATCCCTTTGCTGTTCACAATGAATCTAAATAATTTACCAGATGTTGCTCCAAACACGCATTTAGTGGGGTTTAGACGAAGCTTGAACTCACGGAGTCGATCAAACAATTTCTTCAAGGTTTCGACGTGGCTTTTCCCAGGTCGAGTCTTAGCGATCATATCATCAACATAGACCTCGATCTCTTGATGCATCATGTCATGAAATAGTGCTACCATAGCTCGCTGGTAAGTTGCCCCCACATTCTTGAGTCCAAAGGGCATGACCTTATAATGAAAGGTTCCCCACGGAGTGATAAATGCAGTTTTCTCTTTGTCTTCCTCCTTCATCCTTATTTGATTGTATCCAGAAAAACCATCCATAAATGAGAATAGTTCAAATCCGGCAGTACTATCAACAAGGACATCTATGTGAGGTAGCGGGAAGTCATCTTTTGGGCTAGCCTTGTTCAAATCCCGATAATCGACACAAACTCGAACTCAACCATCCTTCTTCATCACCGGCACGATGTTTGCTACCCATTCAGGGTATTGCGAGACTTCAATAAATCCGACTTTTAAAAGCTTCATCACTTCTTCTTCTATCTTCTTTGAGAGCTTAGGCGTAATTCTTCGCAGCCTTTGCTTCTTAGGAGGCACGTCCGGGTTAGTAGGCAAACAATGCTCCACGATTGATGGGTCTAACCCAGGCATGTCGGCGTAGGTCCATGCGAAGACGTCCTTATATTCATTCAGTAATTGAATTAGACACTTAGCCTCGTCTTTGGGGAGATTCGCCCCTATTTTCACCTCCTTGGCCTCTTCAGTGTCACTTAAATTAATAGTGACGGTCTGCTCGGATGTGAGAGTCTTGGCTTTTTCATGTTGTTGTTCCCAGCTTTGCTGCACCTCAATGGAATCTTCAATGGGACCCTTGATTGACTCTTCAGGATCATTATCAACACTTGTTGCATTGGATCGGATCATTTCCATACCTTTGCATGTTATATGATCGTCCCTAAAATATGAAATAGAAGGATAAAAAAGACAAACAGGGTTAATCATATATATATTTTTTGTGAATTTTTTTGATTTTTTTTTTTTGCAAAAGCATTTTTTTAAAAAATATTTTGACATGAGGAAGCATGATAAAGCCCAGGCCTTAGAATTCTCCTTAGATTTTGATTTTGTTTTATCGGCTGAATATCATCACCGGGCTGATTTGGTGTACCTCATCATGCCCTCAAAATAAAACTTGTAATTTCATTGAGATTCATCAATCAATTACAATTTATTGAATGGAAAATGCAATTCAAGTCCTAAAAAGAAGGTGAAAAAGAAGAAATCGAAAACAATTCCTAGAAAGTAATAAAAATTCCCATGCAGGGGAATGCGCAAAAGTGATAAATGGGTTACTCTTGTGGGCGAGGGCCCGTTTCTTCCAGAGGTTCTCCATCAATGGCTCCGATGGAGAGATCATCGAACAAACTTGAAATTCCTTCCAGGGTGTCATAAGAGTTTTCCATCTTTGAAGGCGTCGGATCATCCATGCCATCCCATCCACTTGGAACTATATTGCGGGCATCAAAGTAAAAGCTGGGAGGAGCCGAATACTTCACCATATAGTCGAACTTCCCACTTGGTTGACCAAGAGTATCCATCACTTCAGCTTCATGTTGCATCATAATTGGAGGACTAGGGAACGTCTCATGAATGTTTGGAGGTGGTAAATTTTGCCTCCCTCGCCCTTGCTCAGGTGGCGAGTTATGCCTTCCCTGTCTTTGTCTTCCGGAACTTCCTCCACCTCTTCCATGGTACCCTAACCCAGCAGATCGGGACCTTTGAGGGGCTTCAATGGGGTTTCGAATGCCCTGATCATTTCTTCCAAGCCCATTGCCAGGGACAAAACCATTCCTAACCATTACTCTTCCTACCATGAGGGCAGCATTTGAAACCTCAGGAGTGGGCGGCGATGAACCTCGAGAAGCATGTATGGTAGATACTAACTCAAATGAGTGGTAACTTGATTCGAGCTCAGAATCCGGCTCTACATAGGGGATAGCCGTCTTGTGATAAATCCGGTGGTCTTTTTCACCATACACAGTGACCAGCTTCCTTTCGATCACAAATTTTACAGCTTGATGTAGACTTGAAGGGACTGCACCAACAGTATGTATCCAGGGATGACCTAGCAGAAAATTGAACGCGGTAGGGATATCCAGCACTCGAAAATGAATGTTGAAGATGACCGGCCCTATTTGCACGTCAAGATGGATTTCCCCGATCACGTCCTTTTTCGTTCCATCAAAAGCTCTCACAGAAGTCTTCGCAGCATGTATCCTGGACGGGTTTACCTTGAGGCGGTGAAGAGTGGCCAATGGACATATGTTTAGGGCAGACCCATTATCAATGAGCACTCGGGACACATGAGAAACCTTGTGCTTGACAGATATGTAGAGTGCTTTATTATGCCCCCTACCCTTAAGAGGGAATTCCTCATCAGAAAAAGCAATCATGTCCTTGAGAAGGATTGATCCCACAAAATCCTCCAGCTTATCTGCTTCAACTGTTTCGGGTACACGAATTTCGCTTAGCACCTTCATCAGTGACTTTTGATGCATAGAGGAGGTTTGGATGAGCTCGAGCAAAGAGATATGGGCAGGCATCTTTCGCAATTAATCGACGATATTATACTCACTTGCTTTAATCACAGCCAGAAATTCCTTAGCCTCTTCGTCAGTGACAGGCTTTGCAGGTTGAGCATTATTTTGAGTATAAGTTCGACCAGACCTTGTAACGAGGTCAACATCTAGGTCATAAGACCAAGGCACCACTTTATTATTGACATACTCATACGGCTGAGGTATTTCAATCACAACCTCTTCATCAGTTGCATCTTCTAACAGGGGCATATCTGTAAGTCTACTTCTTCTTTACCATTATCGAGAGTAGCCTGCTCCTACTCCCAATCAATGATGATATAGGAAATAGTGGAAACTACGCAGTTACGGTCAGCATACACAATGATACCATCATCCACCATTCTGGCAACTCTTTCTTTCATCAATGATGGGGGAACATTTTCTTGATTAGAATAATATTCAGCTCTCACTAGTCCATTGTAGGCATATATGCCACATGCACCTTCGAGTTCTTGATTCGTCTAACTTCAGGTTCTAGGATAGCATTCACTGTACCCTCATGCTCTGGTAGCGGATTCTTCTGGACATTTGGCAGAGCAGTTTGAAATGAGAAGGCCTTTGTGTCCAAGAGATTTTGGATCTTGTGTTTGAGGGTGAAACATTCGTCAGTTGAATGCTCCAATTCACCGTTGTGGTAGTCACACTTCTTTGCCAGGTCATAACCGCGAATGTTTTCACGATTGGGACACTTTGGTTCATTAGTAAGCAAACATTTCTTTTGGAGGATCGTCAACGCTTAGGATGGAGACCCAGGGAGAGGAGAAAATTGCCTTCTATTATTTGCTTGGGCAAATGATTGGCGGCCAGTGGTTTGTGGTTGTCTTGGATTCATTTGGATGGCCGGAGCACGTTTGACATTTTCTTGGCTATAAGCCACATTCACATCCACAACCATTTCCTTCTCCTTCTTGGCGGTGAATCTTTTACTAGATGGCTCAGTAAACCATCCTTCCCTTATCCCCATCTCAATTTGTTCTCCTACAGGAATAAGTTGACTGAAGCTTTCGACGTACGTACTGGCCATTCGGTTACGAAACTCAAATGGGAGGGTCTTCACAAACAACTTAATCAACTCCTTGTTGGTAGGCTCAGGAGTGATTTGAGCCGCCAAGTTTCTCCATCTTACAGCATATTCTTTAAATGACTCGCTCCTTTTCTTTTCCATCCACTCCAGGTCTTCTCGGGAAGGTGCGATGTCCATGTTGAACTTGTACTGTTTGAGGAATGCGTCAGCTACTTCGTTCCAAGTGTCGAGCAAGTTCACATTTTTCATCACGTACCAGTTTAGTGCGAATCTAGTCAAACTCGCATGAAATGATTGGATCATGAAGGGCTCATTTTTGACGTGCTGGGCCATGCGCACGTGGTACATCTGCATATGAGATTTTGGGCAAGACGTACCGTCATATTTCTCAAATTCCAGCATTTTGAACTTGCTCGGCATTTTGACCTTCTCATATACCGAGAGGTCGATCGGGAGAGAGCTTTGTGACTCCTGCAGCTGTCTCACTTTCTCTTCCAGTTTTGCAACACGCTCATCCTGATCTGTCTTAGGAACACCGTCAAGCTTGGCCTTTCCAACAATGACCGAGTCATCTTCCAGCTCAGGCATGTCATCGTCAATCGTTTGAACCTTGTTTAGTTGCTTCGGGATAACTATTTTAGGAAGAGCGGGTGCAGCTATTGGATTCGCTTGGAGGAACTGGAGTTGATCTGTCACAAGCTGTATAGAGGTGAGTACTTGTTGAAGTTGAGTCTCCACAGCAGACATACGATCACGCATTTCATTTTGGTCAGCCATTTTAACCATTGATTGTGTAATAATAGGTGATCGCAGTGGATCTGTTATGACCTAACATAAGAAATGAACAAAAATAAGCATTCTTATACAGAAATACGCCGATCCGTGGCAATATTCTAGAACTTTTATTCATCAATGGAGCTTTTGACAAACCTATCAAAATAGAAACTCGAAATGTCCTAAACAAATAAACTAGGCAAATAAATGACTCAAACTCCCTAATCATTAATCTAAAAATTGAAAACATCGAGCTAGAAATCAAAGTCCCTAAACATTGAACTAAGAATCAAAATTCAAGACGTCTTATTTTATATGCTTTTGGGATTTCAACGCCTTGCGAAGCTTCCTATTCTCCGCTTCAATCATTTCCACTTTCTGCTTAAGATGCTCAATTTGTGCTCATTGGGTTGGCTTCTCAGTCACATCAGGGACTACTGGACGCAAAGCAGCAGGAATCCGGTATTGTTGGATGTAGAACGCCGACGCATGGTGAATCTCCTCTTCGCCCTTCAGTCTCATGGGCACCAAAATCTACTCTGGATGACATTCGCTCCACGCAGTAATGATCATCTGGATCTCGTTAAAGTAGTCGTAATCCTTTCGAATGAAACGAACTTGGAACAAATCTGTCTTGAGAGGTGGGGGAATTTCTTGAAGAGCTTTGTACTGACGGGCCACTCTATGTGGATAATAGGAAGTAGCACCGGAAAGGCCCAGCAGCGGGATTGGTCCATCATGTTTGTGAGACAAACGAGCCTCCTCAATGTGAAGCCATTTAGTATGCCATAAGAATGCCTTAGAATCAGGATTTTTCAAAAAATTAATCCAACGGGCATACTGTTTATTTGGGGAAAAACGTTCTAAGACCGCAAACTTTTGTATGGGGTGCCTAAAATCATCAATCTTAAATTGCTTCATAAGGTGCCCAAATCCTCTTATGTGGGAAAAAAATCATATTTGCAAAGGTTCAGGGAGGGCACGCATGGTCTTTTCCTCATTTTGTTTGAAACGGGTTAATGATAAAAATGTTTCGGCTAAAACCATATTGACATAATTCAACCCGTCGCAAACACGATTAACCACCCATGAAATTGAAGGATTAATGGCATTTTTTCGATAAGGAAAAACGATTAACCTAAAAAATGCTAACATGAAAATCTTGGCTTTTGAAATCATTGGTTGGTTTGCAAAACACTTTCCTAAGAATGAAAATGGACATGCAAAACAATTGGCTTTGACAACTTTCCTTACTATTTCGGCTTCGATTTGTAAAAATTTGGATAATTCAGAGATAGAATCTTTACTGATAGGCGGTCTAACAAGTTCCTTTTCCAGGGGCATTCCGATGGCAATACTATATTCTTCAAGTGTTGGAGTCAATTCAAACTTACCAAATATGAAGGTGGAAGTTTGTGGACACCAGAAGTGAGGGAGTGCCTGAATCATACCAGAGTGGACGTTGATCTCTAACAGTGGAAGAAGTCGGGCGATCCTAGCTTTCACATATCTCTGACTATCTTGATCCAACTGATCCAACCACCTCTTGAGCTCTTTTTTTGGAGTGGAAATGAATTGTGCATCGGTTTTCCCCATTGCATATAATAAAAGACCGATGACGAAACTTAATTGTCATGGACCAAAAAAATTACAATAAAGTAAATAAATTGTGAAAAAATTAAACAACTTACTTTCACAGGAAATGGATGACAATCACATAGACATGCGCATGAAATGTGAGGCTCGATTTTTACCTAGACGGCTTAACAAGGTGGAGCTAAGAGGATGATATGACCGTTGCAGTCTCGCATTAACGTGTCAGGTCCTCCTAACCCTGGCTCAGTCGAATGGAATACCCAATAATCACGCAGTCTCGCGGATATGCACAAACACATTCGACACCATGAAAGAAATTTCGGAGAACAGAAAGTCAACCTCTACATAGCAATCTCGCTTTAGAGGAAGTATCCTTCTCAACGCTATCCTAGAAATCCTATTGCAGCCCAAGTCCGACCACAGGTTGTGTGTGCAAATAGTATGGTGCTAAAGCAATAAAGCATGCACAACAGTTTAAATGCAAACAACACTTCTAATCAGGAAAAATAAATCATTAATCTTAACACCTCCTTGCAAGACAAGGGTTAGCAAAGACTACTCTCCTTATACCTCCCATCTGCAAGAACATTTAACACCTTAGAAATGTTAGGGACATATCTGACATCCTCGCTGCCAAACAAAAATATTTTTTTAAAAAGAAAAATTGGCCTAAGTCCACTAAGTGTTTTAACACAGGTCCCCAGCGGAGTCGCCAAGCTATCGTGACCAGATTTTCGCGGATTCACCACCTAAAACTAGGTTAATGGATTACTAAGTCTTTAAGCTTGGTTCGGGCTCTCCCAAGCCCATACCAATTCGCGACTTAGGTAACATGCAAATGATTTTCAATCAGGAGTTGCCACTAATCTATTTTTTGTGGGTCAATTAGAAGCCCAAATAAAGTAACGGAAAATTTACTTTACTCCTACGAACTAGAGATTTATGAGTTCGGGGACTTGGTTACACCAGATTATCCTAGTGTCTTTTCGGTATCTTTTTATTTCATTTTTTCAAAAATGTTTGGCAATTGAATTGATTTTAATTTAATTTCCTAACATGTGAGGTGATCATACATGTGCGCATACCACCAATTTAACACTCAAGAAAGCAATTAAATAATGCAAAAGCAATTAAATAATGCAGGACTTACCTCAAAGCAACGAAAGCAAGCATCTGCAGTGTTAAATTAAAATCCATATCAACAACCCTAGATATAATTTCTAATTAACACGCAATTAATCAATTTTTGTTTTCGCTTTTCTTAATGAAAATCACGCGATGCATGCTAATAATCTAATATGACATGGCAGCATGACCTAAACTATATGACATGAAGAAATGCAATAATTAAATGCAATCTAAATGACCTAATTCTAATGACATGCAATGCGATGCGATGACATACAAAATTATTTAAACTAAGATGCCATGAAGCATACAATTTAGTATGTGAGTTATATGTCATGCGACATTTATTAAATGACTTAGTCTAATGATGAGGAAGTTCTAATTAAATGAACCTAATAAAAACTAAATGACGTGCATTTGATATTTCTATTTTTAAATATGCAAAAATGATCTAGCTAGATTAAAATTCTATCTAAATTAAACAAAGGATCAAGTCACATTAAATCCTAATTTAAACTAAGATATTATCTTAATCTAACATGCAATCTATCTAATATGCAATGACGTGCGGGGCATGCCCTAATTCTACATGACATATGCATGATATTGTTTATTTTTTAGTTTTTATTAAGCTCAAAATTTAAAATTGCCATATAATTAAACATGCAACTAAAATCCTAAATTAATGCATTTTTTTTTTTATATTTTTCGAACTGAAATCCCTATCCTAGATATGCATGATAACAAAAAATATTTCAAAACAAACTGAATCCTAATTCAAATATTTTTTAGATTTTTTAGTGGTTTTCAAAAACAACAAGCAATTATCAACTAAACATTAAATTTAAACAAGCAAGATATTCAATCAAATAAATGATTAAAATAATCGAAAAAATAACATGTTGTCTCACAGGTCAAATTAACGATTATTCTAACCCTAATTATCACGATAAAGAGTTCAAAATAACTAAAAATCTGATCCGAATTTTTACGGATTAAATTAATAATTATATTGATCTAACAATTAAAGTACTATCAACAAATCCCAAGAATTAATATAATTAAAAAAATGACCCGACATCTTACGGGTCAAATTACTAATTACAATAATTTTAGGGAAAATCTTGCGGATAATGCACAAAAATCAATTCCCAATATTCCAATCGGTACAATAATACCAAAACTAACTAAAAATAAAGTAAAATAACATAAAATAAGAGAAATGAAAAAAATGAACAACCTAAGGAAAATGGAGGGGGCAGCAAGTTCGTCGGCGCCGGCTGGAGGATGACCGGCGTCGGAGCTCCGGCAGGGGCGGACCGGCACGCAGCGAGGGAAGAGCAGCAACAGGCAGGGGCTGGTGCAGTGGCGTGCAATGGTGTTGCTGGGTCGGAGGACTGCTGTCGGAACGAGCAGAGAGCTGCTGTGGGAGCGTCGCTCGGAGGAGGGGCGTCAAACACCGGGTGAGTAGATCACGGACGGCGAGCGAAGGCGAGATATGCTGGACAATCACGGGCGAGTGGCAGAGCAGGGCAGGAGCGGCGTCGGCAAGGGGAGTCACGGACGACTGGGCTGGCGTCGCGGGTTGCTCGCGAAGGAGGCGCGGCGAGGCTCGGCGTCGTGGTGGCGCGGGTTGTCGGGGCTCGTAGACGGAGACCAGCGGCTACGTCGGCGCGGGGAAGGCGGAGGCGCGGCAGAGCTTCATGGGTCGTCGAGTTGGGCGACGAGTAGTGACCAGCGAGCAAGGGATGTCGGATCACTGGATTTGCGCTGGGCGATCGTGGTGCGCTTCGGCTGGGGGCAGAACAGAAGCGGATCGTGGCGTGGGCTCCTACGGCGACGGAGCCGGAATCGCGGGATCTGGAGGTTGCAGACGATGCAAGAGCAATGGCGGCAGGGGGCTTCGAGCGGGCAGAGCAAAGCAGGGGTGGCTCCGGTTCTGGATCTGCTGCAGCTCGGGTGGTCGCTCGGGTGAGGCTTGGATCGGCACGGCAGCGGCTTCGTCAGAAGCGGCACTGCAGTCGGCAGCAGGCGGTGGGCAGATCTGGCTCGGATTCGGCCGCGTGGGTCGCTGCAAATCGCTGCAAATCGGGGGGGCACTCCGGCGCGGCGAGCGAGCAGGAGGTCGTGAGTGACAGTGGGCTACAACAGAGGGCAAATCGGCTTGGCGGTACGGCTGATTTGGGGCTCCGGTGGCGTCGGTGGTGCTTCGGTGCAGAGTTGCAGGAGCGGTGGGTCGTGAAGAAGACGATGAACAGTCCTCTCCTTTTTTTTTTACTCTTTCTCTCTTTCTCACCTGTCTCTCTTACGTCACTTTTCCCCTGTTTTGTCTTTTTCCTTTGACTTTTCTTCTTCCTAGAGCTCAAAAGCTCTAGCTTCTTTTTGAATTTTTTCTTTCAAAACCGAGAAAAAGCCCCCTTTTTTCGATTGATCCGTACGTATCCTTTTATAGGCGAAACAAAACAGGATCTTTTTTGTTAATATTTTCATCTCCCGAATATTGCTTATAACCTCTTGATCACAAAAATCCTTATCTCAAAAATATTCTCCCCCGATTTCATCATCTATTAATAAAAAATAAGATTACAATGCGATTTTTTTTTTAATTTTCAAAAATCATAATATCGCATCAAATCTTAATTTTTCGCAAGATAATCAATTAAAAATAACGACGAGCTTGGGTTAATTTTATCCTTTCATGGGCCTAGCCCGGCCTACCGAACTAGAGCTCAAAAACATAAAATTTGAACTCATCCACCGCCGGTACTAAAAATAAATAAAAAATGAAAAACATGTAAATTAAAAATAAATGCACCTAAAAAATTATATGCTATGCGATTGAATTATAATATTTTTTAGGGGTTAAAAATTAATCCCAATTTTTATGCAATAAATGACTAAATGGGTTGTCCAAAATTTAGGTGTCAACACTTCTGAAGAAACATGTTGAAAGAACTGAAGTAGAGAGACTCTCTAATGAAAAAATTATTCACTTGTGAAGGCATTCAAACAAAGCTGTTCTATACACAAATGAAAAACATTAAGTAACTAATATGCCCTCATCTAAGAAAAAGCCCCATCAATTCCATCACACAGTAAACGGAGAATCATCTTATCTAATGCAACATTAAGAACAAATTAAATCAAGCCTGGACTTCGACCGGTGGCTGCACCATGATGCCACGTCTCTTCATGACGATCTTTCTGATGAAGAAACCCCACCGCATCACTGCCTTTATCTTGAGCCAGCCGTTAACACTTTTGCTGGTACCACTAACAGAACCACCATCATATAATGGGGTCTTAAAGAACTCGACATCGTATGGTGGGCTCTGACTTAAGAAAGCCAACACATAATCCATATCATCTGAAACAAATGGTTGCAAATTTCCCATCAAGTGATTGCCTTCAGGAGGAGCATTCTCATTCCCTGTATGGTGCATTTGGCTTGAAGAATGGATATCTCCCTGAGGAATTAGAACATTCAAGGGGTCTGTAGATATGGGCTGCTGTGCAGCGAGATGACCACTTTCATCAACCAAAAGTTTCATGGCATTTTCAAAATCAGTATTTTTGCAACTGTACTTGCAATGCCAAAGCAGTTGCACCATCATGTCCTGGAGAAAGAACTAAAACATTAGTGTGGTTCGTAAACAGAGGCCGACATGAGCATAGACCAACATTGTTATAAAGAATTTTGGAATGAATGGTTATGAGCTTTTATGACGGAAAGTTTTACTAATGTTTTGTTTTTTCTTTGCGGAAAGTGCTACTAATCCCCCCCCCCCTCCAAAAAAAATCCCCCAGATAAGAAGGTACCTGTTTCCACCTAATATTTTTTAGTTGATTTTTAATTCTTGGACAAAGCCCATACATACATACATATGCACGTACATATATGACTAAATGAATAGTGTATTGCAACAATCCCAGCTTACAGAATATATCTTTTCGTGTACAATTAGCATTGGTTATTGACTGTTCTCCACATTCCATGTCCTTATAGGTCATTTGATACTTCAACTCATATATTTCTCGTGATCAAAATGAAGTCGCCTTTGATAAATTGAACCCTAATTAACTAAGTACTCAATTATTGCCCTTTTGCCTATGAACTGATATTTGCTAGATTATTGCCTTTGGTAGTGATCTGCAATAATCAACTCCTATTGTTTGTACGTCATCAGTTAAAAAACTATTTCTGTGCATTTTTGTTGCATCTAAAGACACATTAAAGCCTAGCTTACAAATGGGAATCCTCTACATATTACTTACAAGTCAGTGCGAAAGAGGGGGCAGAATTGGTAAAATCCCCTTGGATGGAAGTTCATTTGAGGGTTAGCTGGACAAACGAACGTCTTCATATTATGTGAACCCAAATCATAAGTAGCTGAAACACATTTATAAAGCTCAACAATAAAGTGGAAAGTGTAAGAATTTTCCTAATGTGGATTACATTAATTGTTATTGTAATTTACCGTTTACGGTCATTGTAAAACGGGGTTAGTATAAAGTGAGATAGAATGTTTCTTAATTAGTCCAATATAGAGCTGATTAGTGTGGGCCAAGTTGAGCCTGGCCCATAATGAGAAGGTCTAGTTGGAAACTCTATAAATAGTGCTCAAGTCTCTCAACTAACTCTAATTCTCACATGTATCCTCACATAAGGAGCGTTAACCTAGTGCTAAATAGTGAGGTGGTCGTTTCATTGAGCCAGTGATATGGAGGGCAATAGAGGAGAAAGACTTAAGCATGGAACATCGGTTTTCCGCTTCCACTTCAAGAACGATGGATCCTAAAACATATGCGTTAATCTTTTTGCTCAATTATGCATGTTCTTGTTCTGGTTATGGAGATCTTGTGATTGCTTAATTTACATCCAACATATGGTATCAGAGCCTCCATAACCCTAGAACTCGAATACATAGAATTTTGCCATAGTTTGTGATTTTCTTGATTTTTTGTTCAATAAAAATGAAATTAAATCACAAATTTGGATTGAGCTTGACGAGACGAGCAGATCCGTGAGCAGCGCGTTGCCGAGAGAGGCCACACATGCCCCCACGCGCCGCTGAGGCGTCGGAGATGTGCCTCATGTGCGGTCACGTGCCCCATGCATGTGGCGCGGCTCGCGTGTGCAACGCTCACGCGAAGGATGATGTCATCATGACCTCAGTGACTAGACTTGACCCAACCCGTTGACCGAGACTTGACTCATTAACCGTTGACCCGACCCAACCTGGTCAACGGTGGATCGGACCGGTCAATTGGTCAGACTGGTCGATTGGACCGGGCAATCGAGCCGGGGTCGGTCGGACCGCTATCGATTAGACCGGTTTTGACTGGCCTTTTAATGTGAGTTTAAAGTAAATCTTTTCAGCCAGATGCCTAATGAATGGGTGACATACTTGAAGATTAGTTATTTATGTATGGCTTTAAATAAGCAAGAGAAAACTCAATTAATCACTTCTAATCACATATGATTATAACTTATGACTTGGAACAACTAAGATTGACAGATGCGTATGATAATAATTAATTTAGAATATGTGTGTGTGTGTGTGTGTGTGTGTGTGTGTCAACGGTGGATCGGACCGGTCAATCGGTCAGACTGGTCGATTGGACCGGGCAATCGAGCCGGGGCCGGTCGGACCACTATCGATTAGACCGGTTTTGACTGGCCTTTTAATGTGAGTTTAAAGTAAATCTTTTCAGCCAGATGCCTAATGAATGGGTGACATACTTGAAGATTAGTTATTTATGTATGGCTTTAAAGAAGCGAGAGAAAACTCAATTAATCACTTCTAATCACATATGATTATAACTTATGACTTGGAACAACTAAGATTGACAGTTAATTTAGAATATATATATATATATATATGTGTGTGTGTGTGTGTGTGTGTGTGTGTGTGTGTGTGTGTGTGTGTGTGTGTGTGTGTGTGTGTGTGTGTGTGTGTGTGTGTGTGTACGTACAATATATCAAATTAATAATGTAAAAATAATTTAATGCTACTTGATTTGATATATAAATATATTTTGTTTAATACTATTGATATAAAATCATGATAACATCATTGTACAATTCTATTTATCGTAACGATGGATCTTTTTGACACACCTCAAACAAAAATCCAATGTCTCATGAAACTAAAAATTCCTTAAAATTAGAAATTTGACCGGAGGCGATGGAATTGTACGGATAAAATTTCTTGACTCCGTAAACTATTTTTCTATTTTATGAGGGGGAATAATTTCAAAATCAAAATTCAGAGAGAGAGAGAGAGAGAGAGAGAGAGAGAGAGAGAGAGAGAGAGAGAGAATGCGTATGGAGAACGTTCTTGGTAGTATAGTGATAGAGAGAGAATGCATGTGGAGAACTTTCTCGGAAGTAAAGTGATTGATTTAAAAGATTTTACAAACTTAAGCAAGCGAAGTGGGTTCAACGCCAAAGGCTTTCAAACAATTTAGGGTGAATCCCTAAAATATCACAATTTATTTAATTCCATGCAACGTAGAGCTCAATTAAATAAACGGACTATGCCACGACAATTAGCACGAGATTCGGTCGTTGGCCATCTCAACCTTAATTTCCGAAAAATAAATAAATAATATTAAAAATTCAATTTAGCTCAAAATAAAGCCTGATTAAATAAACGGACTTCACCACGGTCATCAACATAATATTCCGGTATCTGGCCATCCCAGTTGAATTTTCAAAAATAAATAATTAATTAATTTAATTATGAAAAATAATATTTAAATACCAAAAATTCAACTTAGGCCCGAATTGTCAAATTGAAGCCCGATAAAGGGTCGAAAAAATCCCGAGCTACCCTCAATAAATAGTAGAACATGTCTACTTGCTAAGTACACATTCAATTTGTCTAATTTGCATCACAATTAACTAATAAACACTAATTTAACCACCTAAACCTAATTAAATAAAATTAAACAACCATTAAGCATAATTAGCCCACTAAGCAATGATTAGTGAGATTATTCACCGGAATCGCGCGCAACTCGGATCAATCTGACGGCCACGTTGTGAGGAACGATTCCTTCCAAAGCACGGCTCAAGTTCAGGGCCGAAAACGGCCCAAAGTGAGCCCCAAAGGGGGCTGGAAACCCACTCTGTGGGGGGCTGCGATGGCTGTAAAAAGACACAAAACAGCCACAAAATAAAGCAGCAAGGGCAGTAAGGTGCGGGGGAGGGTCGGTGGAGGTCCGGCGGCTTCGAACGGTGGCTGGAGGTGGTCAGACGGGGGCTGGACAGAGGCTGGGCAGTGGCTGGATCGTGCGGGGGAGGGATGGCAATGAGCGGCAGGCGCGTGGGCATGCGCAGACGGCGGAACGGCAGCGAGCGGTGGGCGTGCGGGTGGTGGTGCGTAAGCAGCGACGGTCTTCAGCGAGCTGCTGCTGTCCGTTCTTCTTCAGCTTCTGGTTTTCATGAAGAAGAAGGAAGAAGAAAGGTGTTTCGATCACGTGGGGTGGGGAAAGAAGAAAGAGAAGAGATAGAGAAAGATAAGGTAAAAAGAAGAGATAAGAATTAGGGGCTTTAACTAGTCAAAAGTAAAAATAAAACGGGGAGAAGCCAATTTGAAATTGGCAAGGGGCTAGGTGTTCGGTGGGGGTGTCCACACGAAGGGGGAGGGGAGAGGAGAGAGAAGAGAGAGAGAGAGAGAAAGAGAAAAAAGAAAAGAAAATAATAAAAATAATAAGATATTTATTTATTCTTATTACCATTCTTATTTTCCATTTCTCTTTTTTTTCTCCGATAATTTCTTTCTCGAAATTTTGGACTCGTCAAGAAATTGACGGACGATGAGACAGGATCCTAAAAATGAATTGTGACACGCTTGAATATTCGATTCCCGAAACCAAATTAAATTTCATGGTTAGAATCGATCAGACGTGATTTTAGCCCAATCCAACTAATTAGGTAGCTTTTAGGGATTTTACCGCGGATACATCCCTTAACGGCTTCACCCAAAAGGTTAGTTAACTTGTGAGTGATTAGCTTAGAGAAAAAGGACCATAGGCACGTCGACGAAATACCCATTTCACTTTATCGAAACGGGGTCGAATTTCAGGATGTCACACCTACAGGGTTTCGACGGGCCTCCCATTGGGACCGGGGAGTGGGAAGTAGAGCATCCTATGGATCTTGACACTCCTGATGGTGTCGTGGTGGATTCGGAGCCCACGGTTGTAAAGCCCGAAGTTTAGATAGCTTAGAAGCTCCTTTTTGGTTTAGACTCTTCTGTATATAAACTTAGGTTGTTTATAAAATATGTTTGTGTTGATAGTTCTGCTTTTCTATCCCATATTTGTTTGTTGTTTGAAGATTGTTTAATATTACTTCTTCATGTGCATAAATTGATTGGATCAGCAACACGTTCTGAGAACGTCGCAATTTAATCAACCACCGAGGGATGTGCACACGTTCAAGATTCGGGCGTGATAGATAGATCTCATAAAATTATTTTAAAAACTAAAAAACATTTTATGTCACAAAAAAAATTTAAGGGCTGTACCAAATGCATTCATGTTCTTTTTCTATTTCGAAAATAATTTATTTTTTTTGTAGTTATCAAATGTATTAAAATGCTCAGAAGGTTATATAAAGAATAGAAATAGAAAAAAGAAATATTTCTAAAGAGAAATTGTTCTTGAGAATAAAATGTTACCAAACAACCTTACCAAACATACCATAAGTAACTAATATAACCTCATCTAAGTAAAGAATCCCATCAATTCCATTAAACAGTAAACAAAGAATCATCCTACCAACACAACATTAAGAATGAGTCAAATCAAGCCTTAACTAACTACAGCATTTTGACTTGTCTCTCCATGACCATCTTCCTGATGAAGATACCCCATTGCAACTCTGCCTTTATCTATCTTGAGCCAGGCACTAACACTTTTCCTGGTATCTTTAACAAAACCATCACCATATGATGACATCACACCCCAAAAACTATAGGGATGGGAGTGACATGGCCATTCCTTGAAGAATGTATCCTTGAATTGTATCTGAAGTCCACTTCCAAAAGTCCTCATCGATAACGCTCTTGTTCTACTAGCCGCTAACCAAAAGACCTAAAACAGTTGGAAAAGAGAATGGCGAGCAACTACGACTCCGTAAGTAGTACATCTCTTGTCGAGCAACCATTATACATATATATAAAGCATTATCAGAAACTCATAATCCAACTAATTAATATACAAATCAAATCAATACGAGGTGTTTCATTTCAATAAGCTTTATATAATTTAGAAAATATTCATTTAAACTATTATCACAATTCAAGCATCAAAGGTCAAGTCCATTAATTAATCTCTATTTAAAGTCACATCAAAATGGTCCATCCATTGATCCATCTCATAACAAAGCACACTTTGATGGTTCATCTATCGACTAATCTTTTGCACCCTTAGTGATAAAATGACTAAGATTCTCCATTTGCTACTACAAAACCTGTAACTCGACCTTGAAGGATATCCTAAAATTGATATGCATACTCACAAGTCCGACAATGGGCTCATAGCAATATTGAGCACCAAACTCATATCCTCCAATACCAACAATCAAATCCACGATCAATATCAATAATCAATTTCACAAAACAAAACGCATGATCTTTGTAAACTTCTTTCATCAAACTGAACACATTTCACAAGACATTCCTCACATCATTTCATGATTCTTCATAAAACCAATTCACAAATCGCTATTTATCACCTTTTGATACATCTTCATAAAAAGTTCTTCAGAATGTCTTTCATAAAGCTTTCCGCAAACCATTCCTAAGAATCAGCTCAAGCTATGTTCAAAATATATTTTGTCCTTTCCAACAAACAAAGGGATGGTAAATGCTCAATTTAGTTGTATGCATCTAATATGCCCTAAGCACCACTTTATTTCTTTTCAAAAGAATATCAAATCATATAATACTTATTTTACTCATAATATATCATCCTATCATTTTCAAGACATGGATTTTACAAAACCAAAAAAGATATAGCACCACTCACCTTGAAATGCCTACAGTCAAATAACAAACGTTACTTCAATCATCGAACTCATGATCCTATCAACTAAGCGAGAAGCAACTTTAAAATTGAGTAACATACCACCTCAACTATGAAACGATTACACTTAGTCTAAATGCTAACAAAACAACTCTTACATGTTAACAAATCCCAAATGATTATTCAAGCCGTTCACAACATAAAACTTGAGTGCCGAACTTGGTCACGCCATAACTCTCTTCACCGAATCCCATTCCAAATGTACTTATAGTAAATAAAAATCTTTTCAACGTACAACAAAAACCCAAACTTGACCGACTCAAAATTGAGTGGAAAACCAACAAAATATGGCCCCAAAATCTCTAGATGCGCATTGTTCATCACACACAGGAAACTTTAAAATTTTGTTTCAAGCAAATCCTAAGCTCAAAACAAGTTCTATATAATCCTACAGCTCCATCCATAAAATCCTACAACTCCACAACATCCTAAATTATCATTTTCATGAAATTTCATAGCTCAACAACTAAAAAATCGAGCTTCATAGCTTCAACCTCACACAATTCAAATTAAAAGGCCTAATCTCAAAAACTAGTCCGATTAAAAGAACAAGAGGCGTGAGCACTTACCGAGCATTGCGCTACGCAATTGAGTTGGCTTGGCAAGACATCCATGGCGAGTGCTCTTCTTTCTTCCTTCTTCTTGTTCTTCTTTTTCTTTCTTTCCCCGTCTTTCGGTTCTCTCTTCCCATCTCTTTCTGCAAACTCTCGGTCTTCTTCCCCTCTTGTTGACTTTTCAACCTTTCCTTTTCTTTTCTTTATTTTTTGTATCCCGAGTATTACAGGTAAGAACGGAAGGTGCAAGCAAAACTCAGATGATGCTGGGTCATCAGGCCACGAGTTCCCCAAAATATCATCTGAATCAATTGATTGGAAACCTTCCACCCCGTAATTGCCTTGAGGATGAGAAAGGGTACTACTAGATTGGAAGCCTAATATTAAGGCAGTGGGTGGTTCGGAGGGGGGACCATTCTCATTCACCGTATAGTCCATTTGCCTTGAAGAATGGATCTCTCCCTGAGGAATTAGAACATTCAAGGGCGTTTGTGCAACGAGATGAACACTTTCATCAGCCGAAAGCTTCATAGCATTTCCAGAATTCGTATTTTGCAACTGTACTGACAATGCCAAAGTGGTTGCACCATCATGTCCTGGAGAAAGAACTAAAACATTAATGTGGATAGTAAACAGACACCGACGTGAGTTCAGGTGTACATTCTTGTAAAGAATTTTAGAATGACCGTTTATGAGTGTTTATCATAATGGAAAGTTCTACTAATTTTTTTTTCCTTAACCTACACACCTCTTTAATTTTTCTTGCCACTGGTCTTTGTTATCTTTTAGGTGCTTTAATTGATGAGACCCTTTTCAATTCTTGACATGTAAGTTCAACAAATCAACCTTCTTTTCTAACATATGATCTTCCAGTCACCATTTGATGGAAATTCACGTATAAACACATAACTGTGTGTTTATTCCATCTATTCATGTCTAAATAGTGACAGCAATATCTTGTCAATATCCACTTAGCATCACCAAAGTGAAGTGTTCATAAGTATCTGCCCTCCACCTCCCCCCAATCCCCCACTGAAGATGGTACCTGTTACCACCTAGTTTTTTGAGTTGCTTTTTAATTGCTTGGACAGAGCCCATAGATCCATACGTATATGTACATGCATACATGGCCGAATGAATAGAGCGAATTCAATGAGGCTCATTTTGTAACAACCACAGTTTACGGAATGTATCTTTTCATGTACAATTAGCATTGGATATTGACTGTTCTCCACATTGTATGTCCTTATAGGTCATTTTGATACTTCAACTCTTAAATCTTTCATGTCCAAATTGAAGTCGCACCTCTTAAATTGAACCCTGATAAATTACTGCTTTTGGTAGTAACTGGTAATAGCCTCCTCTTCTTGGTTCTTCATCATTGGTAAAAACTATTTCTGAGCATTTTCGGTTGCATCTAGTGACAAACTGAAGCCTAACTTGCAAATGGGAATCCTTTACGTATCGCTTCTATGTCAGTGCCAAAGAGGGAGCAAATTTAGTAAAATTTCCTTGGATGAAAGTTCATTTGAAGCGTGGCTGGACAAATAAACTTTTCATGTTATGTGGAACCCAAATCATAAGGATCTGGAACGCATTGGTTTAATTTATCAAAGACCTATATTCATCGCTATTTCCCTGGCCACATCTTTGCTTGTGCTTAGAGGAAGAGAAAATATTGTGCTTTAGAGCACGTACCTTCAGCAGTCAAGCCCACATTTGCCAGAGGAGCTTCCGAACCACCTGCAGCAGCCCAGACTCGTGGAGCCAAATTACTTTGAACAGGGGTGAGATTCTCAATTTGTCCTTCAATTACTTTACATGGAATGGAGCTCGAGCTCTCCTTTTGCATTGAAGGGGAAAAGGTTTCACCGTTGAACTCTGTAACATCATTCTTGTTACCAAGGGCCTTTTTCACGATTGTATCTCCATGTTCCTGGAAGGAAAATCACTTGGTATATCACTCAAGTTGGACTAATTGAAGTATTTATCTCCACTGTTGAAGGCACAGGCTCTGCTTCAATCAACACATATTTTTTCGGCAGGTGATGTTGCATTCCAATGAATGAACTTGTACTCAGAGTAAGTACGTAAGTGCAGCACAAAGAAAGAAGAATAAAAGGAACATCGAAAGAAACTCAGTTCACTTTACGCCTATTGCGCCGATTTCTCCACCACAAAAAGTTCAGGTGCTCCAAAGATGTTATGGAGAAATAGAACACCCGTCAACTTGTATTGTGCAAGTAATAAAGATCTTCATAGCGTTATACTTGGAAAGTGATGGTTGCAACGTGAACATGTCCATCGCTCAAATGACAATACCATGATAGTGCCTCACATTTTCATGGATGACGCTCTCCAGGTCTCATGGTTTTTGTATAATTTTAACTGCAGAGTATAGAGGGCCACTTCCATTCACAAGGTCAGTATCCTCAACTTTGCATTGCAACGAGCAAAAACTCAAATCAATCTATTAACAAAAAGTCTCAACTATGAATCTAGAAAAAAGCATCTAGATTTTCTTTTAATTCTCTCCACAGGCACTTCATATTACTTTACTGATTAAAAAACCAAAAACGAAAGCATCTAGATGTCCAACCAACTCCCCGTTTCAAGTTTCCATATGTCTGATCAATACTAAAACCTATTAAGCCACAAAGCTACGAGTAAACATCAAATTGCAAATTTACATGGATAATGTGGGACAAATTATATGAATTAAGCATGATGGTATGAAGCACATGAACTGGCTTGACAAAACTTTGTAGGAACTCCTAGTTACTTACCAGATCATCAGCAGAAAGTCCATCAGAAGCACAATATACTCTATCTTTGATTAGGCCAATTAGCTGATGATCAGTGTTGAATACAACACCATGCTTCTTCGTGCCATCAGTATAGTACAAATAAAGTTTCCAATTTATCTTGCAACTCTTTGCATGATTTTCAAGGGTATCCCAATTTGTCGAATTTGGGCTCATTCCAAGAATCTATAATGAGTGAACACGCAAGACTTGCATTAGGGGTAGTCAATCAAACCCTAATTAAGAATCATTTAGTAAGTGCATACCTCTTTCAGTTTCATGGGGTCCGTAAACAATTGAAGTAGAAAGTCCCCCACTTTATGTATTCCAACTTCACTCAGTTTTCGGTGATATTTCCCATCCTTGGCAATCATCTTCAACCTCCAGATCTCATCCTCAAATGCAGGTATATCATGTTTCTTGGATGCTGTAAATGGACAGAAAAAATACAGTAAGGTTCCAATCACTATTAGATTGACGAGTGGAAACGAACTTCTGTAGGCATGCAGACTAGGGGTGATCGGGTCCAGGGTGGGTAGGGTCTAGACCTTGACCCTGTACCTGACCCTGTTTTAACCGGTTCCCCTTTTCTAGACCTTATACCTGACCCTGTTTGTATTAGAAACTGTACCCAACCCACCCCGTTTTTCCAATTCAATTTCAGGGCCAACCCTGTTTTCATTGGAACCTGTTTTGCAATCTCTTGATATCCTATACGACTTTGTATTTTATATTAATACGCGAGAAAATAATGTAATTTTCATAATTTGTATTGAACATTAAGCACTTGTAATAAATAAATACATTAACTTTTTGACTAAACGAAAAATTAAGGATCCACAGGGGCTAATTATAATAAATAAAATCATAAGGCAAGGGATTAGCAACAAACATGAGTTTAATATTAGTTTTATTCCCGCAACTACTAAATGAAGTTATTCATTTATGCAATCATAACTCCTCCTACAAAAGAGAAATTAAGCGAGCTAATCCATGTGATACACAAGAACTTGGCAACGACGAACATCGTCCGTCCATCAGACAGTGTGAGAGGGAGGCGGTGAGGGAGGGAAGCAAGTGAGGAAGAGAAATGACAAAAGAGGAGTGTCGTGCGTGTTTCAGAAAGCTAAGAGGAAAAATATTGTGTAGTTGCAGGAGTAAGAATAGAAATCGAGAGAAAAAAAGGGTTTTGGATCTTTACTTCCAAAACCGGTCTGGGAACCGATTCCAAAACCGGTTCAGGGATCGTTTTCTGAGTGAGTAATAACTCGGAACTTGTTCCCAGACCGATTTAAACCGGTTCCCAACCTTGTTTTTCTGGTGGGCCGGTCCAGGAACTGGGTATACCTAGTCCGGTTGCACACCCTAGTGCAGACTCTCTCCTGAAACTGATCCAAAGTGTCAACGTTTGCTAATGACAAAGAAGCCGATTGTTTTTTAATCAGAACTTTCATTGGAGAAGTAAAAGGCTAGTAGGAAATGAAGCTCTCAATTAAAAAAAAAAAGGGTTAATACTTTAAAATATCCAAAACCGGTACACCTATAACAAATTTACCTCAAACTATTTTTTTGACAACCAAACATCCCAAACTAGTATATCTTTAACAAATATATCCCAAATTGGTACACTTGTAACAAATATATCATTTATTAATTTTTGTTAAATTTTACTGTTAAATTATTAAATTAAATGACACATAATAGTTGACTGGTACACCAATTTAGGATTTTACGCTCTGTTTATCATAGTTTACAATTTTTGTGATTTTTTTTGTGGTATTAATCCAATTTAGCGAATGGTATATTTATCACAAATTTACCAGTTTGTGAGGGGTTTTTGCGATCGAATAAATTAGTTTAAGGAAAACTTGTCATAAATATACCAGTTTAAGGTTTTTTATGGTTAGTCGGGGTAAATTTGTCACAGATGTACCAGTTTGAGGTTTTTCATGATAAAAAGAAATAGTTCGGGGTAAATTTGTCATAAGTATAACAGTTTAGGATTTTTCATGTTATTGACCCAAAATTGAATAGTGCAAAACCATGTTTATGGTCACTCTTAAAGGAAGGACAAGTTATCTATGTATGTAACGAACTACGGAAGACTTACATTCTCCTCTATGTTCTTTGACACGGAAGGCATCTGTTTTGGCTTCTCTGATTTGCGTATTCCCACAATAACCCGATGCCTTCTGAAGCCCTATCCTAAATCTTTTACTCCTATTCCAGCTAGAATTGTCAGTAAATGTCAGTTCTCCCAGCTCCCCAACACCTGCATTGAGCGTCACTTGGAGATCCCCCGTCAAAAGCAGCCCCTTTTGTTGACGCTCTTTAACTACGAAGTTCTCGAACTCTTCATGAGCCCAGTCATCCTCATCATCTTTGTTGAAGTCACCTTCAAGCACGACGACGTCCAACTTAATGGAGGATTCCAGGCCTGATGTGACGACATCCCCTGTATTCGCATCGATCAATGCAACGGAAATGCGACCACCCCCAACTCCTCGTAGTTTCCTTCCAGTAAACAGAGGATCTGACAGTTTGGTTTGAAATTGAAGCCGTAAATTCCTCACATCATTTTTTCCTATAGATCTAGCACCAACCCTGCATTCCCTCCGGCAGCCAACCGATAGAAATAAGAACAGGTACAGAAGCAGAAAAATTGGAAAAGTAATGACACAGAGAGACAAACTGCCAAATATCTCACTTGGACAAGTCTTACTGCCAGGTAAAGTACAAGGATAAATAGGCGCATAGTCTCAGAGAGTATAACAACGCAATTTTTTTTTTAAAATAAAACTAAACAAAATTAAAAGCTGCACTGCTCTCAAGCTACAAATAATTATGTTCTAAATTGGAGCATTGACAATTTGGCGCAAGACCTAGTCATTCTGGCCGGACTTTCACTAAGCTCTGACTGCTCGCTCCGGGGTGTGAGTGGTAAGTCGGACAATTACTCCCTAAAAAATCAACAATGCATAACCGGTCTATACTACACAGAAAGCCTTTCTCAATTGTCATCACGAGGGAAGTGCATTCTTACCTTCCAAGGTGGGGAGATTGAATAATTGCAAGCTCCACCAGTTCCTTCTGTCCAATGTACCAACAGAAGAATTGCCAAAATTAAAAATACATCAAAAAAATGAAGCAGAAGTTTATACAAAACAATTTATTCGTTCAATAGGAGTTGAAAATTATATCATTTATTCTCAAAAGCAACTTATCGAACACCTTATTGAGCTAAGTTCTTCAGGCACATTTGAAATCAGAGTGTCCATCAAACAACAGTTTTATACATAGCTTATATGAAAAACTTGTTTCATTCCAAGTCTATGCAAACATTTACATGTGCTTCAGAATGGTTATGATTCAGCTTTAGGTAATGAGGCCACAGTTGCAGATGTTATTAAGGCAAATGAATGGAGACAGCCTCCAGCAAGGTCTGATGATCTGCTTGAAACTTAGATGGCTTTGTGCGGGTTGATTTCTCCATATTCTGGCTCTGTAGACAAAGTGGTATCCACTGGATCATCTAGGGGTTCTTTCTCTGTAAACGAGGCTGGGAAACTAGTGAGGAAATGTGGGAACAAAGTGACTTAGCACACATTGGACAGGATAAAACGTGGTGCGATATTTATAGCACTTGTGTGCTATGCTGACAACATGAAGAATTTTGAATGCACTACTTTCTTTAGTGAATATTCGCAAAGCAGATTTTGGTAACAAGGTTAGAGCTGCTCTTGTGTCCTAGATCTGCAAGTGACTGGAAGGATGAGTTTACTTGGGCCTTGCAGAAATGAAGGACAATAGTGTGAAGGAACTGGTGAGGACATTAGCCTGGAATGCAACAATTTATTATCTCTAGCGAGAGAGTAACTTAGTGAAGTATGAACAAGTGTCCCCTCTAGCTTCTTGTGCTCTTGATGCAGTTGTTTTTTTAGATTTCCCTGTAGAAGTCCCTTTAGATGATTCAGGAAAGAGATGAGACAATTACTGCTGATGTTAAGTGTTTGTGTAGAAATTGGAAGTTCATGTTGACTAACTTTACTGTAATCCGGTGGTGTGCTTTTGAGTTTTCATCTTGTTTTTGTGGGTAGCATTTTGCTATTGGTACTGGAAGTGTAGATGCATGAGACTATGATGTAATCTTGTCATTTGGTGTGTGGTACCATTAGATTGAAAGTCAACTTGATGAATTAATTTCGAAATATAAGGCTTTCTAACATGTTGTGTTCAAAAGGATCTCTCGTTCTTCTGATCAAGCAGGAAGGAAGTCTGCCTGGGTAATCAGACAGTGGCGAATGAACGACCGTTGCTCAATGGTTTAAAATTACTCAAGTGATGACAGATTAATCAACCACCAAAAGTTCACATCAATGGGAAGGTTTGGCACCTTGACGTCGGCTGAATATGTGGTACACTATGCCGTAATGGACTTGTATGGGATGTAGTCCTCCCGTGTTTTTCTTTCCACAGGTTATGCAATAAAATGAATGTTTGCTTGTAAGAGAAAAAATTTGTGCAAAGTTCATGCTCAATAGATGCCGTTCAAACAGTAAACATAAATCAATTATCTAGCAACGGATTTGTAGGTCAATAAGTTCATTCAATCAATTATTGACACGCACAGGAAAAAAAAAAAAAAAAACACATATCTTTAATGTTGATGGAGACATGCTTGAGAAAAGTGCAAATTTTATAAATTCTGTTTGTCTTACCAGTTTCTGAAAAGAATTCTCCATTGAATGAATCCAGTGCAGTATATCTTTGAGAGCATTCCCTGTACTACTACACCATGAAAATTAACACCATAAGCAACTGCTGTCCTGTGGACTTATTCGAAATAAATAGACATACATCTATATGGAACATATTAGTTACTTGTACAAATGAATGTCAGACCTCATTACCGTGTAAAAGGATAGATATCAGACTCATCAAATGCATTCCCTTAATCTAAGGTGCCACAGAAAATTCAATGTAAAGCTGGTCTATATGGTACTTACAGAAGCACGTAAAGTTAATTAGCAGCTATCAGTAAATGCACCGTCCTTTTAGTGATTAACAGAAAAATGTATGTGCAGGTAGATGATACTCGATGACTTTTTTAGTTGGCGAGACAATACACGTGGAAATTCTACTGGAGGAATCAACTGTTGTGAAAAAGATACTACCAACAAACCAAATGAAATATATTTACCTTTGACAATATTCGGCTGAGTGAGATTTTGCAGGTTCTGGCTCTTCTCTGCACTGTCCGGCAAAGAGCAATAGCAAAGAATTACATTGCGAGAAAAATCTGTGACGTACTCATCCCATTCAATCCTTCTACGTGCAAACTGAAATTGTCATAGACCACATTTTCCAAGATTCAAGGAGACATTTATATCCAGGGCACTTCACTGAAAATTTGTGTCTTTTCATGATCCATCTTTACAAAACGACATGAAAAACCAAAATCATGTTCTTAGCGCAATTCCTTCACATGAAAAGCCTAGAACGGTCAGCAAGCCATTTTTACCACTCAAACGAGACTTCCCTTTACATCTCACCGCAATTTCTAATGCGGATTTCTATCAGGAAACTGACTAGAAGGTCAGAAATGATCCGACCGCTTCTAATTAACGAGATCAGCAATTGAAATACAATGAAGACCATATAATCTATGTCCAAGCTGGCTACTTTACTCATCTTACCACTCTCTGGGCATCCTCCTCCGTCGAGCAGCTCCCCAGCACGAGATTCCTCTTGGATCCGTTCCATGGTTGACTGTGTGAAGATCAGCACAAAAACACAAGCAAGATAGGATAATTTGGCAAACAGGACAGCAAAGTAACCAGATGACGATAGCAGCTCGCTTACTAGGTAAAAGCCTTAATAGAGTTTTACTGAAATAAGAAGGAAATACTGCAATTGGCTAACGCAAATTCGCATAACAGATTCGAGAAGACGCTATTTGGAGCCTTTAAGATGCGTTTAGTAACATTTTTGTTTTAAAAAATAATTTCTTTTTAAAAATAGTCTTTTTCGATTTATATTACCTAGAACAATTTTTAAGTAGAAAAATGCGTTAACTACATGAAATTTATATTATTGAAATAGAAAAAAAAGTAGGAATGCATTTAGTAGAACCCACAAATTTTTTATAACCTAAAATTTCTTTTAAATTTTTAATAATTTTTTAGATTTTTCTTTTTTTCCCTTTCTTCTTCTTCCTTCTCCTCCGGCCAGGGGCAAAGAAGAAGTTACTTTTTATAGAAAATGACTTATTTATAAAAATTATTCTCAAGAATAAGAACTTACTTTTTTTCTACTTCTTGTTTTTATTATAAATTTATTCTTCAGATACTTTTTTATTCCGGTGAATAGAAAAATTAATTGACCTTATCTAACAGATTTGTGTTCTTATTTTGTTTTGAGAAATAAAAGAACATAAATTAAGAGACATAGAAACATTATCAAACGGAGTCTTAATAGTTCACACTGAAGCCATAGCACAAACCTAGAAACCAAAAACTGAACGAAAGACATTCGAAACCGTCATGAGGCAAAAGCTAATCAATGTCATATTTCGACGCGTACTTCGCCACGCTACTCATTTCAAGAACCTTCAACTCGAGAACCCTTCAAAGGATTTCCCTTAAGTAAAGCTAAAAACTAACAAACGATCATCGAACTTACTCGGTTGGAGCGAAGCGTGGCCTCTTGGGTTGACTTGGTTGACCTGAAGAAGAGGAGGCCGAAGCTCTCTTCGCCATGGACGCGACCTTTCTGTTCTTATGTGGAGCTTATCAAGAATAGGGAAAGTGTCTGAATCTTGGGCAACGTTTGGTAGCCGAAAGGAAGTGGCAGAGAAAGGAATCAGACGGGGCAGTTTTATCGACGAACTCGAACTAGAAGGTGATGAGATGACCTTCGTCACGAAGGAAAATGCTTGGCTCGCGCTGCCGTCAATCAAGAAAAAAGACGGTCAAACATCAGCCAAGCGTTTTCCATCTTCAAAGAGGTAGACTTGGCTAACAAGTTTTTTTATTTTTATTATATAATAATGCATTTTCCATATAAAAAACAATTTTCTTGTCTTATTTAAAGAAAAAAATCAAAGTGATAATATTCAAATAATAAGAAATATATGAAAAACTCAATTGCAACTTTTAAAATAGTATATATTATTCTCCAGATAAAGAAAATGGACCGAGTTTTTTATTTTAACTTTAGCTTTGACTCGTGTAATCCTTAGATTGATTTTGTAATATTTTAGGTCCTTGTACATCATCTACGAGATTTGGATCAACGGAGAAATCTTTTTCTCTACTAATTTTTTTCTTTACTTCATTTGTTTCATGCACAATGGATATCTAGTCTTAATTTTATGTTACTAAAGAGTCCTTCTAGACCAATTTAATTTGAGCGAAATGAATAAGAAGCCATTTCATTGCACAATGATTTCGTTATTAGTTGCAAAGCTAACATTTTAAGTCATTTTCATTTTTTCAAATTTAATAGATCTATATAATGATATTAACGGTTTCTTTTTAATAAGTGATAATATTTTCAACTTGTAATTATTTATTTTTCGATATCAAATTTAATTTTATAATGCTGAAATGTTTTATTGTTGCTAAATGTGATATGCAAATATATTGTTTAATATTCTTCTAAAATCATGACAACACCATTTTACAATTTGGTTAATATCAAGAAAAATTCCAAATTAGAACATTTGTAATAAATTTATACCAAAATATTTTTTTATCATCAAAAACTCAAAATTGGTACATTTGTGATAAATATACCATTCATTAAATTGAATTAATACAACAAAAAATACAAAACTGGTACAATTATGATAAATAGAGAGTAAAATCCCAAACTAGTACATAAGTCATCTAATGCGTATCATCTAATTGAGCAATTGGATAGTAAAATTTAACAAAAAATAATATAGGGAAAATTTGTCATAAGCATACTAGCTTATGGTAAATTTATGATTTTTTGTAGTAGAAAAATTAGTTTATTGTAAATTTGTTATAAATGTATCAATTTAGAATTTTTTGTGATATTAACTCTTTACAATTATACTTACAATAATGCCAAATCTTTTTGACACACTTCAAATAAAAATCCAGTGTTTCATGAAACTATATATTCCTTAAAAATTAAAAATTTATCTATAGGCGATGGAAAAGCACGGATGAAATCGTTCGACACAGTAAACTATTTTCCTATTTTATGAGGAGGAATAATTTCAAAATCAAAATTGAGAGAGAGAATGCTTGTGGAGAACTTTCTCGGTAGTGGAGTGATTAAATTAAAAGATATGCAAGCTAAAGCAAGCGAAGTGGGGTCAACAACAGACCAAAAAAAAAAAAAAAAAAAAAGTGGGGTCAACACCAAAGGCTTTCTTGGAATTCAAGCTTATTCGTCATCCATACTCCCGCGTTGCGTAATAGGCGACGCAAAAATATTTCGACAAAGTCTCCCAATTTGTTGAAAATTGAAAATGCACCCCTCATCCAGTTAGAGGGTATGCGGGATAAAAATCTAAAGTTTAGGATATAAAGGATATTATTTCTTTAAAATTTTGTAATTCATCTTTCTTTCTTTTTCGTCTTTTGGTCTACATTTTGAAGGTCCAATATTATGTCCAATCGCCATTTATATACATGGAGGACGGAACCTTCAACCAAAAGTCCCGATTTTTTCGAGAAGAAAATTAATTTGATAAGACCTTTCACCGAAAGAACATAGTAACAAAGTTTGTAGTGTCGCGGACTAATCAAATTGAGAGTTCCGTAAAATCTCAATTAACAGCCTTTACTCCAGTAATTTAAGATCGAGTCCCGTCCCATATTACTCTTTTATACGACTTAATTAAGAGTACATTTGTTTGAGGGAAAGTGTTTTTTGGGAATTGATTTTCCAAACTTTCAACCATTTGGTGTCCGGCAGAAAAATGAGTTAAACGAAAACACTTTTTTGTGAACGAAAATATTCATGCTTAAATTTATGAAAATGAATTCCTAAATCTATAAAGATAAATACTTTTTGGAATTGCTCATCTCAAATATTTTAATATTTTAATTTCACTTTATTATTTTATTTTTCATTTTTCCTCCTCTTCATTCTTTTGCTAATCGCCGGTCGACAATCTCGGCCATAGGTGATCTCAAGCATCACCACAGGCTGGCGATGCTCAAGCTTGCCGACCTCAAGCGATCTTGACCTCACTAGCCTAGGCTTGTGGCCAATAACCAACTGTCACAAAGGCCCAAAGAAATGGTAGAAGGAAAAAAAATAAAATAAAATTCAAAATTTTTTTTTGTCGTAAGATTGAAATTACTGATATTAACATCAGAAAACATTTTCAATTACATATTAGAAAATAAAGGAAAATTATCCACCTTTCTAAAAAATTATCTCTCGAAAAATATTTTACTTTATCAGGAAATTTTCCATAAAACAGAAGTACTCTAAGCTTTTTCGTGCTTTGTTATGAAGGGAACGAGCCAAAAGTCGCTGAATGATAGCTCCCCTCAGGTGACTTTCCTCAACGGAAGAAGCATCTCCATCCATCCATCGCTCTCTTCTTGTCTCTTCGTCATGGCGATCGAACTTTGTCTCTCACCGACTCGAATCTCCTCCCAAAGTTTGGACTGGTTGTTGTCGTTGCCGTCGTGTGTACGCCCCCACTTGCGAGTCCCACAGAGAGACAGAGAGAGAGAGAGAGAGAGAGAGAGAGAGATGAAATATAGACAGTGGCGTGACCGGGTGATTGTCCGGGAAAATCAGGTCCTGGTAATTTTCCTGGAAAATGCTACACGCTGCTTCCGCATTTTCGGCTTTCGTATGATTTCACGCCTCTTGAGACGGGCGCAACGACCGAAAAACCAGCGTGTTCAGTTGCCTAGAAACTACTGTCTACTCCCACTGCCAAAAAACAAAAAAACACTTTGGTCAAACGGGGAAATGGCAAATGGTTTAAAGGCCTTTTGAATCTGGATCGAATTACGAATTCTTAGATGAGCATAAGCCGGCGGATGATTGGACTCATAAGAATTTCGGTTTGTTTGGTCACTAAATTAAGTGCTAAAAAATTTAAAATTCAGCACAAATGCCATAACTTTGATATGGTGCTCGTTTGAGTGTCATATTTTTTTTTTCCTACTCAGTTGAATGCAATTAGCGATTTACGTTGTCAAAAAGTCTGATGTAGACACCAATATGGTTTTGTCGATAGTGACATAAATAATTTTGAAATATTTTTTTAATTATCTTTAAATTTTTTAATAATTATTTTGAATTTTCTATTTTTCTTTTGCCCCTTTTTACGGCTAGTGACCATCGCTTGAGGGCCACCTTGCCTTTAGCCGCAAAGGCCCTCGCCAGATTTGGGTGGCTGTGAGAAAGGCTGCCTTCGCAGCCCACACTAGGCAAGGGCCGCCAAGGGCCTTCATCACCAAGGGCGAGGCGCCCCTCACCTAATCTACACAAGGGTTTCGTAGTCGACAAGGGTCATTAATGACCCTCGCTAGCCTTGAAAAAAGAAAAAAGGAAAAGAAAAATAAAAACAAAAACAATAATTTAAAGAAGTAAATAAAATTTTAAAAGTTAAAAATTTTAAAAAAATCCACGATTTATTAGAAATGACACTCAAATGATCTATTTAAGTGAGCGAAATAAAAAAGTTATGATATACAAGTGCCCATCTATGAATTAGAAATGACACTCAAATGATCTATTTAAATGAGCGAAATAAAAAGTTATGATACACAAGTGACCATCTATGAATTAGAAATGACACTCAAATGATCTATTTAAGTGAGCGGAATAAAAAAGTTATGATACACAAGTGACAATCTATGAAAATGATGGCACTTGCATTATTCTCCTCCCTGTTGCTCAAGAGGAATAGGAAGACTAGTTTTCTTGTATTGCCATTAGAGGATGCAGGGTATGATTGTTCCCTGTACCATTGAATGCAAAATCTACTTTTTATACCATAACTTTTCACAAGCCATTTTACATAAGCTTTTCAAGGACTTGAGAAAACAAGAGGAGCAGGCCATGATTTGTGCCTGTCACGCAAAACACCCTCGGCTAAGCTGAACCCTCCATTTATAGCCAGCCCTGCAGAATATACTTTGCTTCTTTTTCAGTTGTTACTGATTGGTAATTCAACATCAATATCAAAGCAACAGTCTGAATGAATGGAGAATATCGAGGGGACTTGGCATCATGACTGGTGAATGTGTTCCGACCGACAGCTGTAGATAGCAGCAAACAGGGAAGACTTTATACATTGGACTAATGGACGTGGTGTCAATATCATTAAATAATAAGCACAGAATGCAAGTACACTCTTTGAATGCTAAACCTTGCATTCCTTACTTGTGAAAAATCAAAATACTTCCGAAGAAACATGTTGAAAGAACTGAAGTAGAGAGACTCTGATGAAAAAATTATTCACTTGTGAAGGCATTCAAACAAAGCTGTTCTATACACAAATGAATAACATTAAGTAACTAATATGCCCTCATCTAAGAAAAAGCCCCATCAATTCCATCACACAGTAAATGGAGAATCATCTTATCTAATGCAACATTAAGAACGAATCAAATCAAGCCTCGACTTCGACCGGTGGCTGCACCATGATGCCACGTCTCTTCATGACGATCTTTCTGATGAAGAAACCCCACCGCATCACTGCCTTTATCTTGAGCCAGCCGTTAACACTTTTGCTGGTACCACTAACAGAACCACCATCATATAATGGGGTCTTAAAGAACTCGACATCGTATGGTGGGCTCTGACTTAAGAAAGCCAACACATAATCCATATCATCTGAAACAAATGGTTGCAAATTTCCCATCAAGTGATTGCCTTCAGGAGGAGCATTCTCATTCCCTGTATGGTGCATTTGGCTTGAAGAATGGATATCTCCCTGAGGAATTAGAACATTCAAGGGGTCTGTAGATATGGGCTGCTGTGCAGCGAGATGACCACTTTCATCAACCGAAAGCTTCATGGCATTTTCAGAATCGGTATTTTGCAACTGTACTTGCAATGCCGAAGCAGTTGCACCATCATGTCCTGGAGAAAGAACTAAAACATTAGTGTGGTTCGTAAACAGATGCTGACGTGAGCATAGACCTACGTTTTTATAAAGAATTTTAGAATGAATGGTTATGATCTTTTACTATAACGGGAAGTGCTACTAATGTTTTTTCTTTGCGGAAAGTGCTACTAATTCCACCCCCCAAAAAAAAAAAAAAAAAATCCCCCACTTAAGAAGGTACCTGTTTCCACCTAATATTTTTTAGTTGATTTTTAATTGCTTGGACAAAGCCCATACGTACATACATACGCACGTACATATATGACCAAATGAATAGTGTATTGCAACAATCCCAGCTTACAGAATATATCTTTTTGTGTACAATTAGCATTGGATATTGACTGTTCTACACATTGTGTGTCCTTATAGGTCATTTGATACTTCAACTCATATATATCTCGTGATCAAAATGAAGTTGCCTTTGTTAAATTGAACCCTAATTAACTAAGTACTCAATTATTGCTCTTTTGCCTATGAACTGATATCTGCTAGATTATTGCCTTTGGTAGTGATCTGCAATAATCAACTCCTGTTGTTTGTTCGTCATCAGTTAAAAACTATTTCTGCGCATTTTTGGTTGCATCTAAAGACACATTAAAGCCTAGCTTACAAATGGGAATCCTCTACATATTACTTAAAGTCAGTGCCAAAGAGGGGGCAGAATTGGTAAAATCCCCTTGGATGGAAGTTTTAGCTGGACAAATGAACGTCTTCATATTATGTGAACCCAAATCATAAGTAGTTGGAACACATTTATAAAGCTCAACAATAAAGTGGAAAGTCCTATATCATTGTTATTTCACAGGCCACATCTTTGTACGTGCTTAAGGGAGAGAGAGTTTTATGTTTTAGATCACTTACCTTCAGCAACGAAGCCCACATTTTCTGGAGGAGCTTCCGGACCACTTGGAGTGGCTGGAACCAAATTACGCCGAACAGGGGTGAGATTTTCAATTTGCAAGACTTGAGATGGAATTGAACCAGAAAAGGTCTCTCCATTGAACTCCGTGACATTGTTCCAGTTATCGAAGGCCTTTTTCACGATTGCATCTACATGTCCCTGGAAGAAAAACACTTGGTTTATCTCTACAATTGAAGGTACACTCTCTGACTTAAAGTAACAATTTCCTTTTTCAGCAAGTAATGTTGCATTCCCACGGATGAACTTGTATTCAGCAAAAGTACGTAACTGCGGCACAGAGAAAGAAGAACAACAAAACATTGAAAAAAGCTCAATTCCCTTTACGCCTTTCGCCCCCATTTCTCCACCACATAAAGGTCAGGTGCTTGAAAGACGTAATGGAGAGTACAATCAAGGGAAGGATTGAGAAAGGTCCAGTGAAGAAATAAAACATGTATCCACTTGTATTGTGCAAGAAAGTGAGATCTTTAAACTCGAAACTAATAGTTGCAACGTGAGTGCATTAATCTTTCAAACTAAAACAGGATGATGATTTCCCCAGATTTTCATGAATGACATCGAATCAACTGCTGAAAGTGCTCTCTTACAGTTTTTTTTGTATAATTTTAACTACAAAGTACAGAAAGCCGTTTAGATATACAAGTTGACTATCCTGAACTTTGCAGTGCAACCAGCGAAAGCTCAAAATCACTCTGTTAATAAAAAAATCACTATTATGGATCTAACAAAAGCATCTAGCTTTTCTTTTTATTCTCTCCAGAGGCACTTCATATTACTATTACTAACCAAAAAGTAAAAAGAAAAAGAAAAAGAAAAAGCAAAGCATCTGGATGTCCAATCTACTCCTTCAAGTTTCGATATCTCTGATCAGTTCTGACACCTTAAGGCCACACAGTTATGGGTAAACAACAAATTACTGATTACACAGATAATATGGGACAAATTATATGAAGTCAGCACAACAATGTGTAACGCATGACCTGTCTTGACAAAACTTAGTAGGAACTCGCTACTTACCTTCTCTTGGGCAGAAAGTCGACGAGCAGCACAATATACCCTGTATTTGATTACACCAATCAGTTGACCATCAATGTTGAATACAGCACCATGCTTCCTCATGTCAGCAGAATAGTACCAATGAAGTTTCCAATTTGTTTCGCAAGTCTTTGCATGATGTACCAGGATATCCCAGTTCTTCAATGTTAAGCTCTTTCCAAGAATCTATGATGAGTGAACACACAAGACTTGAACTCTTGGTAGTCAATTGAACCCTAATAGAAAATCATTAGCAAAAAGTGCTTACCTCTTTCAGTTTGTTGGAGTCCGTAAACAGTTGCAGTAGAAAGTCCTCCACTTTATCTATTCCGACATCACTCAGTTTTTGGTGATATTTTCCATCTTTGGCAATCGTCTCCAACCTCCAGACTGCGTCGTCAGATGCAGGTGGATGATGCTTCTTGGATACTGTAAAATAAAGAGATTTACAGTAAGATTCCTGTCATGTTAGATTGATGAGCAGAAGCAAAATATTGATGGGTGTGCAGACTCTCTCCTGAAACTGATCCGAAGTGTCAACATTTGCTAATAACAAAGAAGAAGCTGGTAGTTTTTTAGTCATCAGAATTTTCATTCAAGATATAAAGGTCTATACAAAATGAAGCACTCGCTAAAATGATTGAAGACGATGGATGTCCAAAACCATGTTAAGCGTCAGTCATAGATGACAGGGTTTAAAGGACAATGAAGGACCTACATTCTCCTCTATGTTCCTTGACACGGAAGGCATTTGTTTTTCCTTCTCGGATACGTGTATTCTCACCATAACCTGATGCCACCTTAAGCCCTATCCTGAATCTTTTACTCCTAGTCCAGCTGGAATTGTCAGTAATTATCAGTTCTCCCAGCTCTCCAACACCTCCTTTGAGCGTCACTAGGAGATTTCCTGTGAAAAGCGGCCCCTTTCCTTCATGTTCTTTAACCATATACTTCTCAAACTCTTCTTGAGCCCAGTTATCCTCATCTTCTTTGTTGAAGTCACCTTCTAGCACAACAACATCCAACTTAATGGAGGATTCAGGGCCTGATGTAATGACATCCCTTGTATTCGCATCGATCAAGGCAACGGAAATGCAGGTGCCCCCCTTTCCTTCTAGTTTCTTTCCAGTAAATATAGAAACTGACAGTTTGGTTCGAAATTGAAGCTGTAAGTTCCTCGCATCATTATTTGATGTAGAATTAGCATTAGCCCTGCATTCCCTCGAGAGAACAACCGTTAGAAATAGGGACAGGTAGGAGAGCAGAAAATTGGATAGGAAATGATAAAGAGAGAAAACTACCAAATATCTCACTTGGACAAGTTTTATTGCTGGGGAAACTACAAGGATAAATAGATCCATTGTCTAAGAAAGTTTAATAAAGCAAATTTCAAAGAAATAAAATAAAATGCTCCACTGCTCTCAAGCTACTAAAATTATGGTCTAAATAAGAGCATTGACACTCTGGCGCATGACAGAGTCATTGTGGCCTCACATTCAATGAGCTCTAGCTGCTTGCTGTAGAGCGGTAGTGGTCGGTCAAAAAATTTTTCCCCAAAACATCAGCAATGCATAACCGTCAATACTACGCAGAGAGCCTTTCTCAATTGGCATCACAAGGGAAGTGCATTCATACCTTTTGACGTGGGAAGGGTGAATGATTGCAAGCTCCACTGCTTCCTTCTGTTCAACACCGCCAACAGAAGAATTGCCAAAGATAAAGACATCAAAAAAATGAAGCAGTAGCTCATGCAAAAACAATCCATTCCATCCAAATGAGTTGAAAACCTGTTATATCATTTGTTCTTAAAAGCAACTTATGGAACACCTTATTGAGCTAAGTTGTTCTGGCACATTTGAAATCACAGTGTTCATCAAACAGCAGTTGTATACATAAACAATCCTAAGCATTTTCCATTTTCCCATTTCATTCCTTGTCCATGCAAAAATTTGCATGTGCTTGAGATTGGTTATGATTCAGCTTTAGGCAACAAGGCCACAGCTGCAGAGGCAATTGAGGCAAATGAATGAAGATGGATTCCGGCAAGGTCTGATGATCTTCTTGAACCTCAGATGGCTTTGTGCGGGTTGATTTCCCCATATTCTGGCTTTATAGAAAAGGTGGTATTCACTGGATCATCTACAGGCTCTTTCTCTGTAAAGGAGGCTTGGAAGCTAGTGAGGAAATGTGGGAACAAAGTGAATTAGCTTATGCCCATATGGTTTAAGCCTAATGTGCCAAAATATGGCTTAATAACTTGGCTGCTGATTCATAATAGGTTGCATGCATTGGATAGGATGAAACTTGGTGTGATATTGATAGCATTTGTGTGCTATGCTGACAATGTGAAGAATCTTACAGACACTAGTTCTTTTGTGTGTATTCTCCAAGTAGATTCTGGTAACAAATTTGAAGCTGCTTTCATGTCCTAGACTGCAAGTGACTGGAAGGATGAATTTACTTGGGCCTTGCAGAACATGAAGCACGGTAGTTTGAAGGTATTAGTGAGGAAATTAGCCAGGAATGCAACAATTTATTATTTCTGGAGGGAGAGGAACTTAGTGAAGTATGAAAAGGTGTCCCCCCTAGCTTCTTGTGTCCTTGATTAAATTTTTTTTTTTTTTTCTTGTAAAAGTCTCTTTAGAAGCTATGTTCAGGAAAGAAATAAGAAAACTACTGCTGATGTTAAACCTTTGTGTAGAAATTGGAAGTTCAAATTGAGTAACTTTGCTGTAATCTGGTGGCATGCTTTTGAGTTTGTGTCTTGTTTTTCTGGGTAGCGTTTTGCTGTTGTTACAGGAAGTGTCGATGTGTGAGACTTGCCATTTGGTGTGCGGTGCCATTAGGTTAAAAGTGAACTTGATGAATTAATTTCAAGATATAAGGCTTTCTGACATGTTCTTCAAAAGGATCTCTTGTTCTTCCAATCAAACAGGAAGAAAGCATGCCTTAATCAGACGGTGGAAGGGCCGTCATTCAAACATTTAAAGTTACTCAAGGGATAACAGACTAATCAACCACCAAAAGTTAACATCAATGGGAAGGTTTGGCTCCTCGATGTTGGCTGTATATGCAGTACATTATGCTGTAATGAACTTGTATGGGATGTAGTCGTCCCACTTTTTTCTTTCCACAGGTTATGCAATGAAATGAATATTTGCTCATAGAAGAAAACAAATTTGCAAAGTTCATGCTTAATATTTGCCTTTCAACATGTCAGAATAAACCAATTAGCTAGCAACGGGTTTGTTGGTCAATAAGTTCATTTGATCACTTCACGACATGCAGAAAAACAACTTATATCTTAAGTGTTGATGGAGACATGTTTGAGACAAAGCAGAAACTTTATTAACTGTCTTACCAGTTTCTGAAAAGAATTCTCCATTGAATGCATCCACTGCATTATATTTTTGAGAGCATTCCCAGTGCAACTACACCATAAAAATTGACACCATGAACAACTGCGGTCTTGTGGACTTAATCGTAACAAATCGATAAATATATATATATATGGAACATATTAGTTGCATGTACAAATGAATGCCAGACCTAATTACCTTACAAAATGATAAATATCAGACACATCAAAAGCATTCCCTTAATCTAGAGTACCACAGAAAAGTTTATGCAAAGCTGGAATCTGGAATGCATATCTTTCTGGTACTTACAGAAGGACATAAAGTTAATTAGCAGCTATTTCCAAATGCACCGTCCTTTTAGTGATTAGCAGACAAACGTATGTGCAGGTATTACACTTTGCCAAGCAGAATCATGGATGGCATATGATCCTTGGTGATATTTTTAGTTGGCGAGACAATACACATGAAAATTCTACTAGAGGAATCAATTGTTGCGGAAAAGATACTACCAACAAAACAAATGAAATATATTCACCTTTGACAATAATTGGCTGAGTGAGATTTTGCACATTCCAGCTCTTCTCCACACTGTCCAGAAAAGAGCAATAGCGAAGAATCACATTGCAAGAATCCGTCACATATTCATCGCATTTAAGTTTTCATATCACAGGTATCTTTATTGTTCTCCTTCTACATGCAAATTGAAATTGTCATAGACCACATTTTCCACGGTTCAAGGAGACAATTATGTTCAGGGCACTTCACTGAAAATTTGTGTGTTTTCATGATCCATCTGTACAAAACGATATGAAAAACCTAAATCATGTTCTTAGTGGAATTACTTCACAGAAAAGCCTAGAACAATCAGCAGGTCATTTTTACCACTCAAACTATACTTATCTATACATCTTGCAGCAAATTCTAATGCGAATTTATTTCAGGAAACTGACTTGAAGTCAGAGATGCATCCAACCACTTCTTATCAAAGAGATCAGCAATTGAAATACAATGAAGACTGTATTTTCTATGTCCAAGTTGGCTACTTTACTCATCTTACCACTCTCTGGGCATCCTCCTCCTCTGTCGAGCAGCTCCCCAGCACGAGATTCCTCTCAGACACGTTCCATGCTTGACTATGTGAAGATCAGCACAAAAATAGAAGCAAGATAGGATAATATAGCAAACAGGACAGTTAAGTAACCCGATGTCAATAACAGCTCACTAGCTAGATGAAAACCTTAACAGAGTTTAACTGGAATAAGGAGGAAGTGCTGCGATTGGCCAACGTGAAATTGCGTAAAAGATTCAAGATGACAACATTTGAGGTCTTTGGTAGCTCGCGTTGAAGCCACAGCACAAACCCACAAACAAGAAACCGAACGAAAGCGATTCGGAACAATCACGAGGCAAAAGCTCATCAATGTCATACTCATTTCAAGAACCTTCAACTCGAGAACCCTTCACCGAATTTCCCTCAAGTAAAGCTAAAAACTAGCACGATCATCGAACTTACTCGGTTGGAGCGACGCAAGGCCTCTTGGGTTGACTTGGTTGACCTGAAGAAGAGGAGGCCGAAGCTCTCTTCGCCATGGACGCGGCCTCTCTGTTCTTCTGTGCAGCTTTACAAGAAACAGGGAAAGTGTCTGGAATCTTGGGAGCGCTTCCGTTTGCCAACAGAGAGTAGCAGAGAAAGGAATGAGACAGAAGACAGATTTACCAACGAACTCGAACGGAAAGTGATGACAACCTTCTTAATCATTGGATTTTGTTCTGAATGTCGCGAAAGGCACATGCATTTCCAAGAAAGGTGACCTCGTGAGCATTTCGGCGAAACGTGCCGATTTTAGAAACTTTCGTTTTCCCCGATTTTACTAATTTGGCCCCCTTAACCTTATTAAGACGCATGTACAATGTTTTGTGTTTTTTGTTTCTTTGTTTGTTTGTTTTTTTTTTTTTTTCTTTTGGCTTTTTCCCGGTTTTCCCTATTAAATAATTGAACTATTTTTGCATTTAATGTGAGTTTAAGGTAAATCTTTTCAGCCCCATAACTAATGAATGGGTGACATGCTTGAAGATTTTATCTACGTGTGATTTTGAACAAGTGGGAGAAAAATTCAATTAATCACTTCTAATCACATGTGATTATAAGTTATGTATTGGAACGACTAAGACTAACGGATTATTATTGCAATTATTAATTTAGAATATATATGTGTACAATATATCAAATTGATAATGTGAAAATGATTTATTGCTACCTCATTTGATATATAAATATATCTTGTCTAATGCTATTGATGTAAAATTATGATAACGCTATTTTACAATTCTACTTGCAGTGATGCTGGATCTTTATGACATACTTTAAATAAAAATTCAGTGTTTCATGAAACTAAAAATTCCTTAATAATTATAAATTTAAGGGTTAATACCTTAAAAAAACCCCAAACAAGTACATTTGTAACAAATTTTCCTCAAACTATTTTTTTAACCATGAAAAACCCCAAACTGGTACACCCGTGACAAATTTACCCCGACTAACTATAAAAAATCTAAACTGGTACATTTATGACAAATTTACTCCAAACTAATTTATTCGACCAAGAAAAACTCCAAACTGGTAAATTACCCTCCGAAAAATTAGATTAATACCACAAAAAAATCACAAAAATTATAAATTGTGACAAACAGAGTGTAAAATCCCAAATTGATATACCGGTCAATTATCACGTGTTATTTAACTTTATAATTTAACAAGAAAATTTAACTAAAACTAACAGATGGTAAATTTGTTACAGGTGTACCAGTTTATGGTAAATTTGTCACAAGTGTACCAGTTTAGGGTAAATTTATCAAAGGTATACCAGTTTGGATTTTTGGTGGTAAAAAAAATAGCTTGGGATTTTTCAAGGTATGAACCCTAAATTTAACTATAGGTGATGGAATTGTACGGATATAATTCCTTAACACCGTAAACTGTTTTCCATATTACAAGGAGGGATAATTTCAAAATCAAAATTGAAGAGACAAAGAGAGAGAACTTTCTTGGCAGTAGACTGATTAAGTTCAAAGATTTCCAAACCTAAGCCAGCGAAGTGGGGTCAACGACAGACCAAGAAAGTAAACAATGGGGTCAATGCCAAAGGCTTTCTTGGAGTTCAAGCTAATCCTCTTACACGCTCCAGCGTCGTGTATTAGGGGACGAGAAAATATTTCGACAAAGTCCCCCAATTTGTTGAAATTTGAATTTACACCCCTCATCCAGGTGGAAGGTGTTCTGGATAAAAATCCAAAGAGTAGGCTATAAAGGTCATTTTCAATCACATTATTAAGATTTTCTCCAAAGGTTGACATTCTTCGGCGGAAGAAGCGCCATCCATTGGTCGCTCTCTTTTGTCTTGACGCGGTGGCGATCGAACTTTTGTCTCTCACCAACTCGAGTCTCCTCGCAAAGTTTAAACTGGTCGTTGTCGTCGCCGTCGTGTGTACGCACACGTGCGTGTCCCACGTAGATAGAGAGAGAGAGAGAGAGAGAGAGAGAGAGGGAGAGGGAAGAAGCGCGTGACTGACATGTAATTTTCCGGGAAAAATCAGGTCCTGGTAATTTTCCTGGAAAATGCTGCGTGCTGCTTCCGCACCTTCGTCTTTCGTATGATCTCACGCCTCGTGAGACGCGCGCAACGAGCAAAGAAACCTGGCGTGCTTCACTTGCCAAAGAAATAAAGAAGCTTTGGTCGGACCGGGAAATGGGCAATGGTTTATAGGCATTTTGGATTGGACCGGATTGAAATACAAATTCTTAGATGAGCATGAGCCGACGGATGATTGGACTCATAGAAGAATTTCAGCTTGTTTAATAACTAAATTAAGTACCATAATTTTCGCACAACGCTCATTTAAGCATCATAACCTTTTTTTTTGTGACCCAGGATCCGCCAGGCCGGTCTTTTGCTTACGCTAATCGGCAACTCACGACTCGTACAATACGCGGTGCACCTCGGACCAAGTGTCAATACCTGAGATGGAAGTTAGCTCAAGACACCACCATAGCCCTCACTTAAGACTTGTTAGTAACATCTATGATGAAGTGCCCAAAATTGAACCAACTCAGCTACCCACTAGTGGATATTATAACCATTTTTTTTTTTGTTCACTTAAATGCCACAAATTTAAAAAAGCAATTACTTGAGTGCCATGAGCGATCTGTCTCGTCAGAAAACCTGATGTAAAAGCTAGTCATCTTATATGATTTTGCCAGCACTAAGATGGACAATTAAAAAATACTTTTTTAATTATGTTTAATTTTTCAATTTCTTTTTTGAATTTTTATTTTTCCTTTGCCCTTTGTAGGGTCGGTGACCCTTGCTTGAGGGCCACCTCGCCTTCCACCACGAAGGTCACCAAACTTGGGTGGCAGTGGGCAAGGTTGCCTTCATGTCCACACCAGGCGAGGGCCGCCTTGCCCAGATCTAGTGAGGGCCTTTGTGGTCGAGGCTGAGGCGGCCCTCACCTAATTTGGGTGAGCGTTTCACAGTTAGCAAGGATCATTAGTGACCCACGCTAGCCTTGGAACAAAAAGGAAAACAAAAACAAAAACAAAAATAATAATTCAAAAAAGTAAATCAAATATTTAAAAATTCAAAAATTAAAGAATTAAAGAAAATTCATGTTGGCTAGGAAATTAATTATAAAAAAAAATCCGCGTAGGATGATTTGCCAAAAATGATACTCACATGATCCATTTTACTCTGAGAAGTGAGTGAAAGAAAAAAGTTATGACACATGAGTAAGGGTTAATACCCTAAAAAATCATAAACTGATACACTTGGAACAAATTTATCTTAAACTATTTTTTTTACCACCAAAAACCCCAAATTGATATATTTTTGACAAATTTATCCCAAACTGGTATACTTGTGACAAATTTACCCTATCTTAGTTTTCGTTAAATTTTAATTAAGTTAAATAACACGTGACAGTTGATTGGTATATTAATTTAAGATTTTACACTTCGTTTGTCACAATTTACAATTTTTGTGATTTTTTTGTGGTATTAATCTAATTTAACGAATGGTATAATTGTCACAAATTTACCAGTTTATGGTTTTTTGTAGTCGAATAAATTAGTTTGTGGGTAAATTTATCATAAATGTACAGGTTTATGGTTATTTATGGTCAGTCGATGTAAATTTGTCACAGATATACCGGTTTGGGATTTTTCATGTTAAAAAAAATAGTTTGGGGTAAACTTGTTATAGATGTAACAGTTTGGGATTTTTCATGGTATCTTATGAAAGTTACGGCACTTATATTATTCTTTTCCTTATTAAATTAAGTGGAAAGAGAACCCTCCAGGTGCAGTGCACGTGAGGAATAGGAAGACCAGTTTTCTCGTGTTGCCATGAAAGTATGCAGAGTATGATTGTTCCCTGTACCATGGAATGCAAAAAATACTTATACCATCGAAACTGTCCACGAGCGGTTTTACATAAGCTTTTCAAGGACTGAGAAAACAAGAGGGCGGGCTAGAAAGACGATAGAACATGGTTTGTGCCTGTCATGCAAAACATCTTCGGCTAAGTTGAACCCTCCATTTATAGCCGCTCAATAGCCTTGCGGAATATACTTCTGCTTCTTTTTGAGTAGAAACTAATTTGTAGTTCAACGTCGATATTTAACCAACAGTTTGAATGAATGGAGAATATTGAGGAAACTTGGCATAATGATTTAATGGTGTATGTGTGCCGAACGATAGCTTTATTGCCTGTGCATAGCAGTAAAAAGGCAAGACTTTATACATTGGACTCGATGGACGTGGTGTTGATTTTGATGAATAGTAACCGCAGAATGCAAGTACACTCTTTGATTAATACACCTTGCATTACTTACACGTTAGAAATCAAAAAACTATTGAAGAAACACGTTGAAAGAATTGGAATAGAGATTCTCTGATGGAAAATATTATTCGCTTGAGAGGGCATTCAAACAAAGTTGTTTAGTACAAAAATGAAAAACATGAAGGTCTAGTTTGGTAACGTTTTTAATTTTTATTTTTTTGTTCTTTTGTTCTCTAAAATAAAAAAAGAATAAAAATACATTCGGTAACGTTAGCTAATTTTAATTCCCCGGAATAAAAACTTGGCTAAGGAATAATTTGGAATAGAAACAAGAAGAGGAAACCTACTTCTTTGTTCTCCAGTGCAATTTCTAAACCAAGTAATTTTCTTTTTAAAGTAGTTTGCCGACAAAGCTTCTTGAGGCCAGGCGATTGGCAATAGGAGGGAGAAGAAGGGAGGAAAACAAAAAGTAGATAGATCTCATAGAATTATTTAAAAAATTAAAAAAAACATTTTATGTCACAAAAACTTTTAAGGGCCGTACCAAATGCATTCCTTTTTTTTTTTTTTTCTATTTCAGAAACAAAAATTTTCTGCAATTATCAAACATGTTCAAATGCTCATAAACTTATATAGAAAATAGAAATATAAAAATAATTATCTCTAAAGAGAAATTGTTCTTGAGAATAAAATGTTACCAAACATTCCTTTTCAAACATACCCTAAGTCCGACCAAAAAAAAAAAAAAAAAAAAACATACCCTAAGTAACTTATATAACCTCATCTAAGTAAAGCATCCCATCAATTCCATGACGGTAAACAAAGAATCATCCTACCAACGCAACATTAAGAACGAGTCAAATCAAGCCTTGACTAACCACAGCATTTTGACTTGTCTCTTCGTGACCATCTTCCAGACGAACATACCCCGCTGCAACTCTACCTTTATCATGAGCCAGGCATTAACACCTTTCCTGGTATCTTCAACAAAACCATCACCATATGATGACATCGCACCCCGCAAACTATAGGGATGGGGGTGACATGGCCATTCCTTGAAGAATGTATCCTTAAACCATATTCGAAGTCCACTTCCAAAAGTCCTCATCAATAACGCTCTTGTTCTACTAGTTGCTAACCAAATGTCCTAAAAAAGTTGGAAAAGAGAATGTCGAGCAACTATAGCTCAGTAAGTAGTACATCTCTTGTCGAGCAACCATTATGCATATATATAAAGCATATATCAGAAACTCATAATCCAACTAATTAATATACAAATCAAATCATATACGTGGTGTTTCATTTCAATAAGCCTTATATAATTTAGAAAATACTCATTTAAAATGTCATCACAATTCAAACATCAATAGTCAAGTCCATTGATTAATCTCTATTGAAAGTCACATTAAAATGGTTGATCCATTGATCCATCTCATATCAAAGCACACTTTGACAATCCATCCATCAACCAATCTTTTGCACACTTGGTGATAAAGCCACTAAGATTCTCCCTTTGCTAAGGTCTTCACCTATAAAACCTATAACTCAGCCTTAAAGGATATCCTAAACCTGATATGCATACTTACAAGTCCCATAATGGGCTCATAGCAATATTGAGCACCAAACCCTTATCCTCCAATACCAACAATCAAATCCACAATCAATATCAATAATCGATTTCACAAAACAAAACGCATGATCTTTGTAAACGTCTTTCATCAAACTGAACACATTTCACAAGACATTCCTCACATCATTTCATGATTCTTCATAAAAAAAAAATTCACAAATCACTATTTATCACCTTTTGATACGTCTTTCATAAAAAGTTCTTCATAATGTCTTTCATAAAGCTTTCCGCAAACCATTCATAAGAATCAGCTCAAGCTATGTTCAAAATATATTTTGTCCTTTCCAACAGACAAAGGGGTAGTACATGCTCAAGTTAGTTGTATGCATCCAATATGCCCTAAGCACCACTTTTATTTGTTTTCAGAAGAATATCAAATCATATAATACTTATGTTACTCATAATATATCATCATATCATTTTCAAGACATGGATTTTACAAAACCAAAAAAGATATAGCACCACTCACCCTGGAATGCCTACAATCAAATAACAAATGTTACTTCAATCATCAAACTTGTGATCCTATCAACTAAGCGAGAAGCAACTTTAAAATTGAGTAACATACCACTTCAACTATGAAACAATTACACTTAGTCTAAATGCTAACGAAACAACTCTTATGTGTTAAAAAATTCCAAAGTGATTATTCAAGCTATTCACAACATGAAACTCGAGTGTCAAACTGGGTCACGCCATAACTCTTTCCACCGAATCCCGTTCTAAATGTACTTATAGTAAATAAAAAGCTTTACAATGTACAACAAAAACCCAAACTTGACCGACTCAAAATCGAGTGGAAAACCAACAAAATATGGCCCCAAAATCTCTAGATACACATTGTTCATCACACGAGGGAAACTTTAAAATTTTGTTTCGGGCAAATCCCAAACTCAAAACAAGTTTTGTATAATCCTATGGCTCCATCCATAAAATCCTACAACTCCACGACACCTTCAATTATCATTTTCATGAAATTTCATAGCTCAACAACTCAAATCGAGCTTCAACCTCACATAATTCAAATTTAAGGCCTAATCTCAAAAACTAGTCTAATTGAAAGAACAAGAGGCGTGAGCACTTACTGAGCATTGCATTACACAATTGAGTTGGCTTGGTGAGACATCCATGGCGAGTGCTCCTCTTCTTTCTTCCTTCTTGTTCTTCTTTTTCTTTCTTTCCCTGTCTTTCTCTTCTCTCTTCCCATCTCTTTTTGCAAACTCTCGGTCTTCTTCCCCTTCTGTTGACTTTTCAGCCTTTCCTTTTCTTTTATTTATTTTTTGCATCCCAAGTATTACGGCTAAGAACGCAAGGTGCAAGCAAAACTCAGATGATGCTAGGTCATCAGGCCACGAGTTCCCTAAAACATCATCTGAATCAATTGATTGGAAACCTTCCACCCTGTGATTGCCTTGAGGATGAGAAAGGGTACTGCTAGATTGTAAGCTTGATATCGCAGCGAGATTAACACTTTCATCAATTGAAAGCTTCATAGCATTTCCAGAATTGGTATTTTGCAACTGTACTGGCAATGCCAGAGCAGTTGCACCATCATGTCCTGGAGAAAGAACTAAAACATTAGTGTGGTTAGTAAACAGACGCCGATGTGAATACAGGTGTACATTCTTGTAAATAATTTTAGAATGACCATTGATGAGTTTTTACTATAATGGAAAGTGCTACTAATTTTTTTTCCTTAACCTACACACCTCTTTAATCTTTCTTGCCACTGGTCTTTGTTATCTTTTAGGTGCTTCAATTGACGAGGCCTTTTTTTTCCAATTTTGACATGTAAGTTTAACAAACCTTCTTTTCTAATATAAGATCTTCCGGTCACCATTTGATGGAAATACACATATAAACACATAGCTGTGTGCTTATTCCATCTGTTCATATCTACATAGTGACAGCAATATCTTGTTAATATCCACTTAGCATCACCAAATTGAAGTGTTCATGAGTATCTGCCCTCCGCCTCCCCCCAATCCCCACTCAAGATGGTACCTGTTACCACCTAGATTTTTTAGTTGCTTTTTAATTGCTTGGACAGAGCCCATAAATACATACGTATATGTACATACATACATGGCCGAATGGATAGAGCGAATTCAATGAGACTCATTTCGTAACAATCACAGCTTACGGAATGTATCTTTTCATGTACAATTAGCATTGGATATTGACTGTTCTCCACATTGTATGTCCTTATAGGTCATTTTGATACTTCAACTCTTGAATCTTTCATGTCCAAATTGAAGTCGCACCTCTTAAATTGAACCCTGATAAATTACTGCTTTTGGTAGTAACTGGTAATAATCTCCTCTTCTTGTTGTTCATCATTGGTAAAAACTATTTCTGAGCATTTTCGGTTGCATCTAGTGACAAACTGAAGCCTAACTTGCAAATGGGAATCCTTTACGTATAGCTTCTATGTCAGTGCCAAAGAGGGAGCAAATTTAGTAAAATTTCCTTGGATGAAAGTTCATTTGAAGGGTGGCTGGGCAAATAAACTTTTCATGTTATGTGGAACCCAAATCATAAGGATCTGGAATGCATTGGTTTAATTTATCAAAGCTCAACAATCTAGTGGAAAGTCCTATATTCATTGCTATTTCCCTGGCCACATCTTTGTATGTGCTTAGAGGAAGAGAAAATATTGTGCTTTAGAGCACGTACCTTCAGCAGTCAAGCCCACATTTGCCAGAGGAGCTTCCGAACCACATGCAGCAGCCCAGTCTCTTGGAGCTAAATTACTTTGAACAGGGGTGAGATTTTCAATTTGTCCTTCAAATGCTTTACATGGAATGGAGCTCGAGCTGTCCTTTTGTATTGAAGGAGAAAAGGTCTCACCGTTGAACTCCATAACATCATTCTTGTTACCAAGGGCCTTTTTCACGATTGTATCTCCATGCTCCTGGAAGGAAAATCACTTGGTATATCGCTCAAGTTGGACTAATTGAGGTATTTATCTCCACTATTGAAGGTACAGGCTCTGCTTCAATCGACACCATATTTTTTCGGCAAGTGATGTTGCATTCCAATGAATGAACTTGTACTCGGAGTAAGTACGTAAGTGCAGCACAAAGAAAGAAGAATAAAAGAAATATCGAAAGAACCTTAATTCACTTAACGCCTATTGCGCCCATTTCTCCACCGCAAAAAGTTCAGGTGCTCCAAAAATGTTATGGAGAGTACAATCAGCGCAAGTGTAAAGATGCAAAGTTGATCGAGAAAGGACCCGTGAAGAAGTAAAACACCCATCAACTTGTATTGTGCAAGTAATAAAGATCTTCATAGCTTTATACTTGGAAAGTGACGGTTGCAACGTGAACATGTCCATCGCTCAAACGACAATACCATGATAAGTGCCACTTCGATACACAAGGTCACTATCCTCAACTTTGCATTGCAACGAGCAAAAACTCAAATCAATCTATTAACAAAAAGTCTCAACTATGAATCTAGAAAAAAGCATCTAGATTTTCTTTTAATTCACTCCACAGTCATTTCATATTGCTTTACTGATAAAAAAACCAAAAACGAAAGCATCTAGGATGCATTTAGTAATGTTTCTGTTTCGGAGAAAAAATTTTGAATAGAAAAAGTTTTTTTTTTTTGTTTCTGTTCCCGGGAACAATTTTTGAGTATAAGAACGTGCTTGGTAATAGCAAAAAATTTCTACTGCAGAATAGAAATGTTTTTGGTAAACTTGTATAATTTTGTTATTTCTTTTAGTTTTTCAATATTTTTTATTATATTTTTCTTTTTCTTTTTTCCCTTCTTTCTCTTTACGGCCGGTTGCCTACCACGGCGACGACCGGCGACCGGCTAGGCGAGCTCCCACGAGCTCACCAGAGCCTCGCTAGGCCACCGCGAGAGCCAGCGAGCTTGTCGGAGCCTCGCCAAGCCACCACAAGGCTTGGCCTCGCCAAATCTGGGCGAGGCTAAGCCTCGCCGGTGGCCTCGGTGGCCAAGCGAGCCTTGCGCCGACCGGCGAGGCTAACCTCGCGCCACCTGGGGGAGGTCAAGCCTTGCCAGTGGCCTCGCGAGGCTCACCTAGCCACTGAGGCCTCGCGTTGGCCGGCGAGGCTCGACCTCCCCCAGGCGGTGCGAGGTCGGCCTTGCCTAGCCTAGGTGAGGCCGAGCCTCGCCATGGCTCGGCGTCTCCGAGGGCTGGTGATGCTCTGGCGAGGTCACTAGCCCTCATCTGGCCGATCGCCTGTGCCAGCCATTGCCAAGGCTAGTGACCAGCAAAAGGAAGAAGATAAAGAAGAAAAAGAAGAAGAAAAGAAAGAGAAGAAAAAAGAGGAGAGAGAAAAATTGTTTCTCAGAATTGTTTCGAGCAACAGGAAACAACTTTTTTCTATTTCTTATTTATGTTCCAAATCTATTCCTGGGAATTAAAAAAATAGATATTTTGTTCCTAGAAATAAAAAAAATTATCAAACACGTTTCTGTTCTTTTTTTATTCCCGGAACGAAAGAATCGGGAATGAAAACAAAAATAAACAAACAAGACCTAGATGTCCAACCAACTCCTCATTTCAAATTTCCATATATCTGATCAATACTAAAACCTATTAAGCCACAAAGCTACAAGTAAACATCAAATTGCAAATTACATGGATAATGTGGGACAAATTATATGAATTAAGCATGATGGTACGAAGCACATGAACTGGCTTGACAAAACTTTGTAGGAACTCCTAGTTACTCACCAGATCATCGGCAGAAAGTCCATCAGAGGCACAATATAGCCTATCTTTGATTAGGCCAATTAGCTGATGATCAGTGTTGAATACAGCGCCATGCTTCCTCGTGCCATCAGTATAGTACAAATAAAGTTTCCAATTTATCTTGCAACTCTTTGCATGATTTTCAAGGGTATCCCAGTTTGTCGAATTCGTGCTCATTCCAAGAATCTACAATGAGTGAACACGCAAGACTTACATTAGGGGTAGTCAATCAAACCCTAATTGAGGATCATTAAGTGCTTACCTCTTTCAGTTTCATGGGATCCGTAAACAATTGAAGGAGAAAGTCCCCCACTTTATGTATTCCGACTTCACTCAGTTTTCGGTGATATTTCCCATCCTTGGCAATCATCTTCAACCTCCAGATCTCATCCTCGAATGCAGGTATATCATGTTTCTTGGATGCTGTAAATGGACAGAAAAAATACAGCAACGTTCCAGTTACTACTAGATTGACGAGTAGAAACGAACTTCTGTAGGCGTGCAGACTCTCTCCTGAAACTGATCCAAAGTGTCAATGTTTGCTAATGACAAAGAAGCCGATCGTTTTTTATCAGAACTTTCGATGGAGAAGTAAAGGTTTGTAGGAAATAAGCTCTCAATTAAAAAATTGAAGACTGGATATCCAAAACCATGTTTATGGTCCCTCATAAAGGAAGGACAAGGTTTCTATGTACTGTAACGAACTATGAAAGACTTACATTCTCCTCTATGTTCTTTGACACGGAAGGCATCTGTTTTGGCTTCTCTGATTCGCGCATTCCCACAATAACCGGATGCCTTCTTAAGCCCTATCCTAAATCTTTTACTCCTATTCCAGCTAGAATTGTCAGTAAATATCAGTTCTCCCAGCTCCCCAACACCTGCATTGAGCGTCACTTGGAGATCCCCCGTCAAAAGCAGCCCCTTTTGTTGACGCTCTTTAACCACGAAGTTCTCGAACTCTTCATGAGCCCAGTCATCCTCATCATCTTTGTTGAAGTCACCTTCAAGCACGACGACGTCCAACTTAATGGAGGATTCCAGGCCTGATGTAACAACATCCCCTGTATTTGCATCGATCAATGCAACAGAAATGCGAGCACCCCCAACTCCTCGTAGTTTCCTTCCAGTAAACAGAGGATCCGACAGTTTGGTTTGAAATTGAAGCCGTAAATTCCTCACATCATTTTTTCCTATAGATCTAGCACCAACCCTGCATTCCCTCCGGCAGCCAACCGATAGAAATAAGAACGGGTATAGAAGCAGAAAAATTGGAAGTAGTGACACAGAGAGACAAACCTGCCAGACATCTCACTTGGACAATAAATTGGTGCATGGTCTCAGAGAGCATAACAATGCAATTTTTTTAAAAAATAAAACTAAACAAAATTAAATGTTGCACTGCTCTCAAGCTACAAATAATTATGTTCTAAATTGGAGCATTGACAATTTGGCGCAAGACCTAGTCATTCTGGCCGGACTTTCACTGAGCTATGACTGCTTGCTTTGGGGTGTTAGTGGTAAGTCGGACAATTATTCCCCAAAAAATCAACAATGCATAACCGGTCAATACTACACAGAAAGCCTTTCTCAATTGTCATCACGAGGGAAGTGCATTCTTACCTTCCAAGGTAGGGAGAGTGAATAATTGCAAGCTCCACCAGTTCCTTCTGTTCAATGTACCAACAGAAGAATTGCCAAAATTAAAAATACATCAAAAAATTGAAGTAGAAGTTTATACAAAACAATCCATTCGTTCAATAGGAGTTGAAAATTATATCATTTGTTCTCAAAAGCAACTTATCGAACACCTTATTGAGCTAAGTTCTTCGGGCACATTTGAAATCACAGTGTTCATCAAACAACAGTTTCATACATAACTTATATGAAAAACTTGTTTCATTCCAAGTCTATGCAAAAATTTACATGTGATTTAGAATGGTTATGATTCAGCTTTAGGTAATGAGGCCACAGTTGCAGATGTTATCAAGGCAAATGAATGGAGACAGTCTCCAGCAAGGTCTGATGATCTGCTTGAAACTTAGATGGCTTTGTGTGGGTTGATTTCTCCATATTCTGGCTCTGTAGAGAAAGCGGTATTCACTGGATCATCTAGGGGTTCTTTCTCTGTAAACGAGGCTTGGAAACTAGTGAGGAAACGTGGAACAAAAACATGGTGCGATATTTATAGCACTTGTGTGCTATGCTGACAACATGAAGAATCTTGAATGCACTACTTTCTTTAGTGAGTATTCGCAAAGCAGATTTTGGTAACAAGGTTAGAGCTGCTCTTGTGTCCTAGACCTGCAAGTGACTGGAAGGATGAGTTTACTTGGGCCTTGCAGAAATGAAAGACAATAGTGTGAAGGTACTGGTGGACATTAGCCTGTAATGCAACAATTTATTATCTCTAGCGAGAGAGTAACTTAGTGAAGTATGAACAGGTGTCCCCTCTAGCTTCTTGTGTCCTTGATGCAGTTGTTTTTTAGTTTTCCCTGTAAAAGTCCCTTCAGATGATTCAGGAAAGAGATGAGACAATTACTGCTGATGTTAAGTGTTTGTGTAGAAATTGGAAGTTCATGTTGACTAACTTTAATGTAATCTGGTGGCGTGCTTTTGAGTTTTCATCTTGTTTTGTGGGTAGCATTTTGCTGTTGGTACTGGAAGTGTAGATGCGTGAGACTATGATGTAATCTTGTCATTTGGTGTGTGGTACCATTAGATTGAAAGTCAACTTGATGAATTAATATCGAGATATAAGGCTTTCTAAAATCATGTTCAAAAGGATCTCTCGTTCTTCTGATCAAGCAGGAAGAAAGTCTGCCTGGGTGATCAGACAGTGGCGAATGAAGGACCGTCACTCAATGGTTTAAAATTACTCAAGTGATGACAGATTAATCAACCACCAAAAGTTCACATCAATGGGAAGGTTCAGCACCTCGATGTCAGCTGAATATGTGGTACGCTATGCCGTAATGGACTTGTATGGGATGTAGTCCTCCCATGTTTTTCTTTCCACAGGTTATGCAATAAAATGAATGTTTGTTTGTAAGAGAAAAAAGTTAAGCAAAGTTCATGCTCAATAGATGCCGTTCAAACGGTAAACATAAATCAATTATCTAGCAACGGATTTATTGGACAATAAGTTCATTCAATCAATTCTTGACATGCACAGAGAAAAAAAAATCATATCTTTAATGTTGATGGAGACATGCTTGAGAAAAGTACAAATTTTATAAATTCTGTTTGTCTTACCAGTTTCCGAAAAGAATTCTCCATTGAATGAATCCTGTGCATTATATCTTTGAGAGCATTCCCTGTACTACTACACCATGAAAATTAACACCATAAGCAACTGCTGTACTGTGGACTTATTCGAATTAAATAGACATATATCTATATGGAACATATTAGTTACTTGTACAAATGAATGTCAGACCTCATTACCGTGTAAAAAGATAGATATCAGACTCATCAAATGCATTCCCTTAATATAAGGTGCCACGGAAAATTCAATGTAAAGCTGGTCTATATGGTACTTACAGAAGCACGTAAAGTTAATTAGCAGCTATCAGTAAATGCACCGTCCTTTAGGTGGTTAACAGAAAAATGTATGTGCAGGTACATGATGCTCGATGACTTTTTTAGTTGGCGAGACAATGCACGTGGAAATTCTACTGGAGGTTTCAACTGTTGTGGAAAAGATACTACCAACAAGCCAAATGAAATATATTTACCTTTGACAATATTCGGCTGAGTGAGATTTTGTAGGTGCTGGCTCTTCTTCGCACTGTCCAGCAAAGAGCAATAGCAAAGAATTACATCGCAAGAAAAATCTGTGACGTATTCATCCCATTCAATCCTTCTACGTGCAAATTGAAATTGTCATAGACCACATTTTCCAAGATTCAAGGAGACATTTATATCCAGGGTACCTTGTGTCTTTTCATGATCCAACTTTACAAAACGACATGAAAAACCTAAATCATGTTCTTAGTGCAATTCCTTCACATGAAAAGCTTACCACTCAAACGGGACTTCTCTTTACATCTCACTGCAATTTCTAATGCGGATTTCTATCAGGAAACTGACCAGAAGGTCAGAAATGATCCAACCGCTTCTAATTAAAGAGATCAGCAATTGAAATACAATGAAGACCATATAATCTATGTCCAAGCTGGCTACTTTACTCATCTTACCACTCTCTGGGCATCCTCCTCCGTCAAGCAGCTCCACAGCTCGAGATTCCTCTTGGATCCGTTCCGTGGTTGACTGTGTGAAGATCAGCACAAAAACACAAGCAAGATAGGATAATTTGGCAAACAGGACAGCAAAGTAACCAGATGACGATAACAGCTCGCTTACTAGGTAAAAGCCTTAATAGAGTTTAATTGAAATAAGAAAGAATACTGCCATTGGCTAACACAAATTCGCATAACAGATTCGAGACAACACCATTTGGAGCCTTTAAGATGTGTTTAGTAATATTTTTGTTTCAATGAACAATTTCTTTTTAGAAATAACCTTTTTTTATTTCTATTACCTTGAACAATTTTTAAGTAGAAGAATGCGTTAACTACATAAAATTTATATTTTTGGAATAGAAAAAGAGTAGGAATGTGTTTGGTGCGATCCACAAATTTTTTTGTGACGTAAAATTTCTTTTAATTTTTTAATAATTTTTTTAGAGTTTTCTTTTTTTCCCCTCTCTTCTTCTTGCTTCTCCTCCAGCCAGTTGCTAGGGTAAGAAATTACTTTTTATAGAAAATGACTTATTTATAGAAATTATTCTCAGAAACAAAAAGTTACTTTTTTTCTACTTATTGTTTCTGTTTTAAATTTATGCTCCGTATAATTTTATATTCCGATGAATAGAAAAATTAATTGCTATTATCAAATAGATTTGTGTTCATTTTTTGTTCCGAGAAATAAAAGAACATAAATTAAGAGAAATAGGAACGTTATTAAACAGAATCTCAGTAGTTCACATTGAAGCCATAGCACAAACCCGAAAACAAAAGATTGAATGAAAGCAATTCATAATAGTCACGAGGCAAAAGCTAATCAATGTCATACTTCGACGCATGCTTTGCCACGCTACTCATTTCAAGAACCTTCAACTCGAGAACCCTTCAAAGGATTTCCCACAAGTAAAGCTAAAAACTAACAAACGATCATCAAACTTACTCGGTTGGAGCGAAGCGTGGCCTCTTGGGTTGATTTCGTTGACCTGAAGAAGAGGAGGCCGAATCTCTCTTCGCCATGGATGCGACCTTTCTGTTCTTCTGTGGAGCTTATCAAGAAACAGGGGAAGTGTCTGAATCTTGGGCAATGTTTGGCAGCCAAAAGAAAGTGGCAGAGAAAGGAATCAGACGGGGCAGTTTTATTTTATCGACGAACTTGAAGTCGAAGGTGATGACTTGACCCTAGTCGCGAAGGAGTTGGCACGTGCATTTCCAAGAAAAGTGACTTCATGCGCATTTCCGCCAAACGTTGCCGATTTTAAAAGGAAAATGACTGGCTCACGGTACCGTCAACCAAGGAAAAAGACGGTCAAACATCAGCCAAGCGTTTTCCACCTTAGTCACGGTGCCGTTAACAGGTTTTTTATTTTTATTATTTAATCACGCATTTTCCATATAAAAAAATTATTGTCTTATTTAAAGAAACAAATCAAAATGATAATATTCAAATAAAAGAAATATATAAAAACACTCAATTGCAACTTTTAAAATAGTGTATATTATTCTCTGCTAAAAAAAAAAATTGATTGAGAATTTTTTTTATTTATTTCAACTTTAGTTTTGACTCATGTGATCTTAAGATTGATTTTGTAATGTTTTAGGTCCTTGTACATCATCTATGAGATTTGGATCAATGGAGAAATTTTTTTCTTTACTAATTCATTATTCTTATATTGATTGTTTCTTTACTTCTATCTTTCATTCTTAATTTTAGGTTACCAAATAGTCCTTCTAGAGCAATTTAATTTGCAAAATGAATAATAATTTATTTCATTACACAATGATTTCATTATTAATTGCAAAGCCAACGTTTTAAGTATTTTTTTCATCTTTTAAATTTAATAGATTTATATAATGATATTAACGCTTTCTTTTTAGTAAGTGATAATATTTTCAATTTGTAATTATTTGTATTTTGATATCAAATTTAATTTTTCTTTCTTTATAAGAAAGAAAATTAATTATGTTGGTCCTCTCATGAGTTTTTGTCTCTCAATTTGAGCCTGTAATAAGAAAACATAGAAATAATTAGAAAAAAATACATGGAGTCAAAATTGAAACCAGGTGAATTTTGCGGCTGGCCTCAGACCGTCCTACTGTCGCTCTGCAAAGGACGGTCAGGCTGGCAGCGTCCATTTATATTCCTTTTCTTCGATTTTACTAATTCGCCGCCTTTCAACCTTATTAAGCCGCAAACCACTGGGGTTCGCCCCAGTGGCCACCCTTCCAACATGGAAGGGGGAGGTGAGGGGTTCAAATCCCCACCTCCTCAGGGGGGGATGGGATAGGGACGCGAAAGTTTCGAGAGTGGGTTGCGACTCCCACGCCCTGCAAGAGGCAGTGTAGAGTAGGAATAGAGTAGGACTGACCAAAAAAAAAACCTTATTAAGCCGCATGTACAATTTTTTTTTTCCATTTCTTTTTTTGTTGGGCTTTTTCACGTTTTTACCTATTAAATAATTTGAACTATATTTTCCTTTAACGCGGAGTTTAAGGCAAATCGATTTAGTCCAATCCCGGATCCATAGGTAACACGTTTGAAGATTAGTTATCTATGTGCCGCTTTAAACAAGCAATTGAAAATTCAATTAACCACTTCTGAGCAATTGAAACAGTTAAAGAATGCGTACTATAATAAATAATTTGATATATATATATATATATATATATATATATATATGTACGGTATATCGAATTGATGATGCCGAAATGATTTATTGCTGCCAGATTTGATATGTATGTATATATATCTTGTTTAATACTATTGATGTAAAATCATGACAACATCATTTTATAATTTGGTTAATACCACGAAAATCTCAAACTGATACACTTGTAATAAATTTATCACAAACTAATTTTTTTACCGCAAAAACTCCCAAATTAATTCAATTAAATTAATACAGCAAAAAAACCACAAAAGTGGTACAATTGTGATGAACGAAAAGTAAAATTCTAAATTTGTACATAAGTCAAGTCAACTATTACATATCATCCAACTCAACAATTTGACAAGACAATTTAACGAAAACTAATATAAAGTAAATTTGTCACAAGTGTACAAGTCTGAGGTGAACTTGAGATTTAGTTTAGAGTAAATTTATCATAGACATACTAATTTAAGATTTGTTGTGATATTAAATCATGGGAAAATTCCAAAAAAAGAAAAAAAGAAGCACCTTTATTTTCTCAAATAAATGCCCAAAGTGGACTATATTTTAAATAAAGACCTGAAGTGATCTTGGTTATTTCAAATAAGGTTTTAAAGCAGCCATGGTTGTTTAAAATAAGGGTTTGACCTCACCAGTCGCCAATCGACTAAATTTTCCGATCAGTCAAGGGCATTTTCATCCAAATTTTTCTTTTTTCTTGTTTTTTTCTTTTTCAGCATCAGCCGGCAATCGCTAGCAAAGGTCGATGAGGGCCAACCTCACGAATGGTCGCGAGGAACGGCCTCGCCTCGTCACCCAGGCGAGGCCATCCTTCGTTGAATCAGGCGAGGGCAATCCCTCGCCCAGCCCTCTGTGGGCATCGGCCACGGTTGAAGAGGAAGAAGAAGAACCAGGAAAAAAAGGGAAAGAAAAAAGGGAAAATGGTAAATGATGAAAATTCCCTTGATTGTTGGAAAGTCAAGTCCTTATTCAAAACAAACTTAGCCACTTCAAATTCTTATGTGAAGTAAATATAACCACTTTAGATCCTTGTTTTAAAACAAGATTCACTTCAAGTCTTTATTTAAGAAAGTGGTAGCACTTCAAATTATTATTCAAAATAAGGCCCACTTTGAATTCTTATTTGAAAAAATGAAGACACTTTGGGTTAGAGGGTATGCTTAATAAAAATCTAAAGTTTAGGCTATAAAAGATATTATTTCTTTAAAATTTGTAATTCATCTTTTATCATCATCATCATCATCATCATCATCATCATCATCATCATCATCATCATGTGAAGGTCCAATATTATGTCCGATCGCCATTTATAAACATGAAGGACAGAACCTGCAACAGAAAGTCCCGAATTTTCCGAGAAGAAAATTAATTTTATAAAACCTTTCACCAAATGAATATAATAACAAAGTTCATAGTGTTGCAGACTAATCAAATCGAGAGTTTCATAAAATCTCAATTAATTGCTTTTACTCAAGTAACTTAAGATAGAGTCCCATCCCATATTACTCTTTTATACAACTCAATTAAGGGTGCATTTATTTGAGAAAAAATATTTTTCGGGAATTGATTTTTCAGACTTTCATCCACTTGGTGCACAACTAGAAAATGAGTTAATTGAAAACACTTTTTAATCAACAAAAATATTCATTCTTAAATTTAGGAAAGCGAATTCATAAATCTAAAAAGGTGAAAGCACTTCCCGAAAATTGCTCATCTCTAAAATTTTTATATTTTAATTTAACTTAATTATTTTATTTTATTTCTAATTTTTCATTTTCCTCCTCCTTCTTTTGCCAATCACCGATCATCAATTGGCCACAAGCAATCTTGAGTTTCGATGGTCGATTTTGCTAACCTCAAGCAATCTAGACATCGTTGGCCTCGGCTTGCAACCGGTAACTAGCCATCAGAGAGGCTCAGCGATCAGCAAAAGGGAAGGAAAAAAAATTTAAAAATTTGAATTGTTTTTGTCATAAGATTGGAATTATTGAATCAAATACCAGAAAACGTTTTCGATTATATATTAGCAAATAAAGGAAAATTATCCACCTTTTGAAACATTATCTCTCAAAAAGTTTTTTTTTTTTATCATGAAATTTTCTACGGAACAGATTCACTCTAAGCTTCTTCGTGCTTTGTTACAAAAGGGACGAGCCAAATGTCGCGAAATGATGCGGATGTTGCATCAATTGTGCAGCACATAGCCAGGACAATCACATTATTAAGATTTCCTCTCATGTTGCGAAGTTTGGACTGGGGGTTGTTGTCGCCGTCGTGTGTCCGCGCGAGCAAGAAGGGCGACTGACACATGTAATTTTTGGGGAAAAATCAGGTCCTGGTAATTTTAAAGGAATCAGACGGGGCAGTTTTATCGACGAACTGGAACTCGAACTCGAACTTGAAAGTGATGAGATGACCTTCGTCACGAAGGCTAGGCACATGCATTTCCGAGAGTGACTTCGTGCGCATTTCCGCGAAACCTTGCCGATTTTAAAAGGAAAATGCTTGGCTCACGCTGCCGTCAACCAAGAAAAAGACGGTCAAACATCAGCCAGGCGTTTTCCGTCTTCAAAGGGGGAGACTTGGTTAACAAGTTTTTTATTTTTATTATATAATAATGCATTTTCCATATAAAAAAATTTCTTGTCTTATTTAAAGAAACAAATCAAAGTGATAATATTTAAATAATAAGAAATATATGAAAAACTCAATTGCAACTTTTAAAATAGTATATATTATTCTCCAAACAAAAAAAAAAATGACCGAGAATTTTTTTTTTTTTTTTAACTTTAGCTTTGACTTGTGTGATCTTAAGATTGATTTTATAGTGTTTGAGGTCCATATACATCATCTACCAGATTTGGATCAATGGAGAAATCTTTTTTCTCTACTAATTCATTGTTCTTATCTTGATTATTCTTTACTTCAATTGTTTTATGCACAATCAATAATGGTATTAATTCTAGGTTACCACTAGAGCAATTTAATTTGAGCGAAATAAATAAGAAGCCATTTCATTGCGCAATGATTTCGTTATTAATTGCAAAGCCAATGTTTTAAGTTTTTTTTTCATCTTTTAAATTTAGTAGATCTATATAATGATATTAACAGTTTCTTTTTAATAAGTGATAATATTTTCAACTTGTAATTATTTATATTTCACATATCAAATATTTCTTTCTTTATATTCAATAAAATTAATTATGTAGATCCTCTCATGATTTTTTGTCTCTCAATTTGAGCTTGCAATAAGGAAACATGGTAGAAAAAATACATTGAGTCAAAATTGAAACGGGCGAGAAGGTCTATCGATTTCCTCCAAAACATTTTAACCGGGTGAGTTGGTCTACCGGTTTCCCCTAAAACATTTTGTGGCGGGCCTTAGACCATCCTACTGTCATTCTGCAGAGGACGGTCAAGCTAGCAGCGTCCATTTTAAAAATATTCCTTTTCTCTGATTTATTAATTTGCCCCCTTTTAACTTATTAAGCCGCATGTACAAATTTTATTTTATTTTTTTGCTTTTTTTTTTGGGCTTTTTCACGCTTTTACCTATTAAATAATTTGAACTACTTTTCCCTTTAACGCAGATTTTAAGGTGAATCATTTTAGTCCGATCCCTGATCCATAGGTAACACATTTGAAGATTAGTTATCTATGTGTGGCTTTAAACAAGCAGCAGAAAATTCAATTAACCACTTATGATCACACTTGATTATAACTTATGAAATGTGTATTATACTAATTAATTTGCAATATATATTTGTGAACAATATATTTAATTGATGTCGAATTGATTTATTGCTGCCAGATTTGATATGTAAATATATCTTGTTTAATACTATTGATGTAAAATCATGACAACACCATTTTACAATATGGTTAATATCATGAAAAAGAAAATTAATACACTTGTAACAAATTTACCATAAATTAATTTTTTTACCATCAAAAATCCCAAATTAGTACATTTATGACAAATTTACCATTTGTCAAATTGAATTAATATAACAAAAAATCATAAAATTGATACAACTATGATCAACGGAGAGTAAAATCTCAAACTAATATATAAGTCAACTGTCATGTGTCATCCAACTCAACAATTTAATAATAAAATTTAGCGAAAACTAATATAGAATAAATTTATCACAAATGTACTAGTGTAGGTTAAATTTGGGATTTTTTATAATTAAAAAAAATTAATTTATGGTAAATTTATTACATATGTATAAATTTATGGTTTTTCGTGATATTAACTCTTTATAATTATACTCATAGTAACACCGAATCTTTTTGACACATTTCAAACAAAAATATAGCAGCATTTCATGATACTATATATTCCTTAAAAATTAGAAATTTAATTGTAGGCTATGGAAAAGCACGGATGAAATCCTTTGATGCCGTAAACTATTTTCCTATTTAGGAGGAATAATTGCAAAATAAAAATTGAGAGAGAGAATGCGTGTGGAGAACTTTATCGGAGAACTTTTTTTTTTTTTTTTTTTTTTTTTGGGGGGGGGGGGGTCGAAATCGGAGAACTTTCTCGGTAGTAGAGTGATTAAATTAAAAGATTTGCAAACCAAAGCAAGCGAAGTGGGGCCAACAGCAGACCCAAAAAAAAAAAAAAAGTGGGGTCAATTCCAAAAGCTTTCTTGGAATTTAAGCTTATTCCTCATACGCACTCGTGGCGCGTAATAGGTGACGCAAAAGTATTTCGACAAAGTCCCCCAATTTGTTGAAAATTGAAATTGCACCCCTCATCCAGTTAGAGGGTGAGCGGGATAAAAATCTAAAGTTTAGGCTGTAAAGGATATTGTTTCTTTAAAACTTTGTAATTCGTATTTTTTTTCTTTCTTTTGGTCTACATTTTAAAGGTCCAATATTATGTCCGATCGCCATTTATAGAGATGAAGGATGGAACCTTCAACCGCAAGTCCCGATTTTTTCAAGAAGAAAATTAATTTGATAAAACCTTTAACTAAACGAATATAATAACAAAATTCGTAGTGTTGCAGAATAATCAAATCAAGAGTTTTGTAAAATCTCAATGAACAGCCTTCACTCAAGTAATTTAAGATAGAGTCCCATCCCATATTACTCTTTTATGTGACTCAATTAAGGATGCATTTGTTTGAGGGAAAGTGTTTTTTGAGAAATTTTTCCAAATTTTCACCTATTTGGTACACGGTTGGAAAATGATTTAACTGCAAACACTTTTTGGTCAACGAAAATATTCATGCATAAATTTAAAAAAATGAATTTCTAAATCTAAAATGGTGAAAACACTTTTTGAAATTACTCATCTCAAATATTTTAATATTTTAATTTTACATAATTATTTTATTTTATTTGTACTTTGTCATTTTCTCCTTCTACCAATCGCAGGTCGGCAACCAGCCACAAGTGATCTTGAGCATCACCACAGATTGGCGATCCTCGAGCTTGCCAACCTCAAGTGATCTCGACCTCGTTGGCCCGGGCCTATGGACGGTAGCCAGCCATCACCAAGGCCCAATGATCGATGGAAGGGAAAAAAATTCAAAAATTCAAAATTCATTTTTTTTTTGTCATAAGTTTGAAATTACTGATATCTAATATCATAAAACGTTTTACGTATTAGGAAAAAAAGGAAAATCCACCTTTTCTGAAAAATGATCTCTTGGAAAATATTTTTCTTTATCATAAAGTTTTTCCTTAAATAAATGCACCCTAAGTTTTTTCATGCTTTCTTACGAAAACGGATGAGCCAAAAATCATGAAATGATGCGGATGTTGCATCGATTGTGCAGCACATAGCCAGAGCATGACAATCACATTATTAAGATTTCCTCTTGAGTGTGACTTTCTTCGGCGGAAGAAGCACCATCCGTTGGTCGCTCTCCCTTGTCTCGTCGTGGGTGGTAGAGATCGAACTTCTGTCTCTCACCGAGTCGAGTCTCCTCGCAAATTTTGGACGGGTCGTTGTCGTCGCCGTCGTATGTACGCAAAGGGGGGGAGGGGAAAAGCGCAATACTGACGCATGCAATTTTTTCCGGGAAAAATCTGGTAATTTTCCTGGGAAAATGCTGCATGCTCCTTCGGCACTTTCGGCGCATGACTGACACATGCAATTTTTTTCCGGGAAAAATCTGGTAATTTTCCTGGAAAATGCTGCGTGCTGCTTCCGCACTTTCGGCTTCCATATGATTTCACGCCTCGTCAGACGTGCACGACAAGCTAAAAAACCAGCGTGTTCTGCTGCCCGGTCGGTAACTACTAGTCTACTCCTGCTGCCAAAGAAATAAATAAGCTTTGGTCGGACCTGGAAAATGGCAAATGATTTGTAGGACTTTTGGATCGTACCGGATCGAATTACGAATTCTTAGATGAGCATCAGCCGGCGGATGATTGGACTCATAAGGGAATTTCGGTTTGTCTGATAACAAAATTAAGTGCCGAAATATTAAAAATTCAATCCTTTAATGAGATTAAACACGTCTCCTAACTTAAAAAAAGGGTAAATATCAAAAAAAAGATCACTAGTACAACAGTAACAAATTTATCTTAAATTAATTTTTCATCACAAAAAAATTCAAACTTATACATTTATGACAAATTTACATTTCGTTAATCTCCATTAAATTTTACAGTAAAATTATTGAGTTGAATAATACATGAAGTTGATTAATGTATTAGTTTGTGGTTTTACCTTCCGTTCGTCGCAGGTATACAGGTTTTTTTTTTCGTGATATTTATCCAATTTAACATAAACTAAATGATTGTAAATTTGTTGCAAATGTTAAAAAAAAAAAATTAATTTGAGGGTATTTTTGTCACTATTGTAGTAGTTTGAAGTTTTTCTTTTTCTTTTTTTTTTTTCAAAAAATTAGTCTAAAGTAAACTCATCATGAATGTACCAACTTGGGATTTTTGGTGATACTAATCGTAAATAAAATTGATTTACATGATTCCATTTAGTCAAGAATCCACTTTATCCGGTAAGTAATGGAGGAGCAAATTAATTCGCTCAAATGAAAATAATCACTGATAATGATAATCTTGCCAAATGTAGTTATGAAACCTGAAAATAATTCTGGGGTTCTACACTCTGGGGCAATATTTATCATGCACTTTTAGGCTCAGAGACTCTTAAAGAATTTTTTCCAATCTTTGGTAAAGTATGGAAAGATATAAATAAAATGACTGCAAATTTGGATATTCACTTAATCCTATTAGGTATAGGTGCTTTTTTATAGTATTCAAGGGTCTTTATTTTGAAGGTGTACGGATCAAAAACGAGAATTTCTGTGAAATCTCACTTAATATCGCCTTTATTCAAGTAATCTAAGATACACTTGCATTCCGTATCACTTTTTTATGTGACTCAACTAAGTTTCCTCATGTGCAAAACCCAAAAGCGAAATGAAAGGGATGAACCCAACAATGGCGAAATGATGCGGAAGTAGTATCAATTTCGCAGCACACAGCAGTAGCACGACAATCGAATTTTCTGCCATTTATCGCTCATTTTTGTGCTGTCGTCGTGATGGTCAAATTTTGTCTTTCACCAACTCGAGTCTCCTCACAAGTTTGGACTGGTCGTTTGTCGTCGTCGTGTGTAGGCGCACGTGCGTGTCACAGAGAGGGGGGAGGTGGGGGGCGGCGTGACAGACATGTTGACGGGTAATTTCCAAGAAAATCAGGTCCTGGTAATTCCCAGCAAAATGCCGCATAATTTTTAGAATTTTCGGCTTTCATATGATTTCACACCTCCTCAAACGTGGGGAGGGAGTGTGTGGCATGACAGACATGCTGACGGGTAATTTCCAAGAAAATCAGGTCCTATTAATTTCCCTACAAAATGCCGCATAATTTTTAGAATTTTCGGCTTTCATATGATTTCACACCTCCTCAAACGTGGGGAGGGAGTGTGTGGCATGACAGACATGCTGACGGGTAATTTCCAAGAAAATCAGGTCCTATTAATTTCCCTACAAAATGCCGCATAATTTTTAGAATTTTCGGCTTTCATATGATTTCACACCTCCTCAGATGTGGGGAGGGAGTGTGTGGGATGATAGACATGCTAACGGGTAATTTCCAAGAAAATCAGGTCCTGATAATTTCCCTGCAAAATGCCACATAATATTTAGAATTTTTGACTTTCATATGATTTCACACCTCCTCAGACGTGGGGAGGGAGTGTGTGGCGTGACAGACATGCTAATGGGTAATTTCCAAGAAAATCAGGTCCTGTTAATTTCCCTACAAAATGCTGCATAATTTTTAGAATTTTCGGCCTTCATATGATTTCACACCTCCTCCAACGTGGGGAGGGAGTGTGTGGCTGACGGGTAATTTCCAAGAAAATCAGGTCCTAGTAATTCCCTACAAAATGCCGCATAATTTTTAGAATTTTCGGCTTTCATATGATTTCACACCTCCTCAGACGTGGGGAGGGAGTATGTGGCTGATGGGTAATTTCCAAGAAAATCAAGTCCTAGTAATTTCCCTACAAAATGCCGCATAATTTTTAGAATTTTCGGCTTTCATATGATTTCACACCTCCTCAGAAGTGGGGAGGGAGTGTGTGGCTGACGGGTAATTTCCAAGAAAATCAGGTCCTAGTAATTTCCCTACAAAATGCCGCATAATTTTTAGAATTTTCGGCTTTCATATGATTTCACACCTCCTCAAACGTGGGGAGGGAGTGTGTGGCATGATAGACATGCTAACGGGTAATTTCCAAGAAAATCAAGTCCTGGTAATTTCCCTGCAAAATGCCACATAATTTTTAGAATTTTCGACTTTCATATGATTTCACACCTCCTCAGACGTGGGGAGGGAGTGTGTGGCGTGACAGACATTCTGACGGGTAATTTCCAAGAAAATCAGGTTCTAGTAATTTCCCTGCAAAATGCTGCATAATTTTTAGAATTTTCGACTTTCATATGATTTCACACCTCCTCAGACGTGGGGAGGGAGTGTGTGGCATGACAGACATGCTGACAGGTAATTTCGAAGAAAATCAAGTCCTGGTAATTTCCCTACAAAATGCCGCATAATTTTTAGAATTTTTGGCTTTCATATGATTTCACACCTCCTCGGACATGGGGAGGGAGTGTGTGGCGTGACAGACACGCTAACGAGTAATTTCCAAGAAAATCAGGTCCTAGTAATTTCCCTGCAAAATGCCGCATAATTTTTAGAATCTTTGGCTTTCATATGACTTCACACCTCCTTAGATGTGGGGAGGGAGTGTGTGGCGTGACAGACATGTTGATGGGTAATTTCCAAGAAAATCAGGTCCCGGTAATTTTCCTGCAAAATGCCGCATAATTTTTACAAACGTGCACAACGAGCTAAAAAACCAGCATGTTTGGTTTATAGGCCTTTTGGATCAGACCGGATCAAATTATATACTCCTAGGCAAGCACGAACTAGAGGGTGATTGGACTCACGGGGAAAATTCAAAGGTAAAAAGTATCAAGCTTATTTATTAATCAAAAGAGTTAATATTACAAAGAATCTCAAAGTAATGTACCTATGACATATTTACTCAAAATTAATATTTTTTTACTCCAAAAATCCCCAAATTGGTACTTACAGTGAAATTACTTAATTAGATAATACGCGACAGCTGATGAATGTTTTACTCTCCATTTGTTACATGCGTACCGGTTTAATATTAATCAAATTTAATGGAAGCTAATATATAGTAAATTTGTGATAAATGCACCAGTTTGAAGTTTTTAGTTGTCAAAATTTAATTTTAGATAAATTTGTAACATAAGTATCGGTTTGGAGCTTTTTTTATTAGAGTAAATTTGTCACAATTGCATTAATTTAGGATAATTAAAAATCCAGTGCTCTAATGAGATTAAACTTATTTGCTAGCTTTAAATAAAATTGAATTAAATGAATGCATTTAGTCAAAAATCCATCTTATCAGTAAGTAAATGATAAGTTACTTGATTCCTTTGAATAGAAAATAATTTATGCTAATGGTCATTTTTCAGTGATTGTTAAGGATCCATAATATTCAACTAGCGATTTTCAGTTATCATCAAACCTTTCGTTCCTACTTTTGGCATATTCAACACTTAAAATAAAATATTTTCAATACTTAGGTTCCGTATATTTCACAAAAAAATTTTCTCAAAAAAATTTCTCATTTTTCTGGCATTTGGAAAAGATTTTCCTACCAAAACTTAAATTCTAGAAGGGTTAATACTACAAAAAAATTTCGCCTATAATTAATTATTTGACTACTAAAACTCCTAAACTAGTACACTTATGACAAATTTTCATTACAAATAGCCAAACTTCAGTACCACCCGTGATGGCGGCATCGTGATTGAGCGCAGATTCCTTTCGGAAGAGGTCCTGAATTCGAATCGCTGTGTCGTCTGCTTTATGAGAAAGGAACCCACGACTTACTCGGGGCATAGTAAAAAGTTTCTTGAAATCCGACTTTCTCAATTTTGTGACCTATGCCCATCATAATGCGCCGCGTTGCATGGCGGGATGAACCGCCGTATATACTCTCAATCTTATAATGTGATTCGTGTGGACAAGCACAGTGAGTATGAGAGAGAGCGTTGCAATCGACGTCCCGAAAAGAGAGAGGACAAAAAAAAGAAAGAAACGAAGTGGTTAGGTGTTGACCTAGGAGAAGGCCACGTGTCCTACAATGGTCTCTAAATAGAGCACCACCTTACTATCACAGTATCAGATTATATACCGGAAATGCTGACTATGACTAATAAACTTCCATTTGGCAAGAAAAAAAATCATGACTAGTTTCAAAGGTTAAATATTACTCATGTAAATTTTCATAAATATGTTTTGCCTGAAAGTAATCTCAAGTAGATGTTGCCTACGGGAAAGAGAGTGCAAGCGAGGAATAGGAAGACCGGGTTTTCTTGTATTGCCATGAAAGGATCATTTCAAATACTGCATGCAAAGAATGATTGGTCCCTGTACGGTGGAAGGCAAACACTACTCTATTTTTGGGTTTATTTGGATAGTCTATGGAAAATGGTGATACTTGAAGGCAAACTATAAATAGTTTAGGACATAAAAGATGCTAATGATTATCATTCTTATTAGAAATTAATTTTTGGAACATAAATAGATTATTTTATTTCTATTTCCATATGAGTTTGTGGAGTAAAAATACGCATTTGATAATAATATAAAATTTATGTTCCTGGTAAAGACACAAAATTTCTCCCTCCCCAGCAATGGCGAATGACGGTGGTGAGCGGCAGCAGCAAGTGGTGGTGGATTGGCGGCCGGTTAGTAGAGAAGATGGGCGATGAGAAGAGTTTTATTTCTCATTTTTGTTCTAGGAATAAAAACATTGAAAATTTTTACTTCTTTCTCTTCTAAATCTATCTCTAGACTAATAATTTGTTCCAAAGATTGAAAAATGAAATTGCGTTACTAAATAGATTTTATAAAATAAAAATAGAATGATTATCATGCACAGGAAAGGAGACACCTAAAATAAAAGATTTAAACTCCATCCTATATTAGAAGGATCAAATTTCAGTGCAAACCCCCTACTAAATCAAACTATCTGTGAGCCGTCTTACACAAGCTCATTTTGGAGAAATTACAATTAAAGTTTTCAAGGACCGAGAAAACGAGAATAGACGGCCAAAAAGAAAAATGCAGGACTATTTGTGTTTGTCGCACAAAACACTTTTAGCTAAACCCTCTATTTATATCTGTTGTATAGTCGATTTATTTCTACTACTTAATCTTTCTGGGATCGAAAATGTAAGTATTATAGAGCATATGAAGTACGACAGTTTAGGGGCATCCCCGACATTATAAATAATGCTAATAATTCAAAAAAATAGAGGTAAAAAGTCTCTACATAGCAGCCAATACAACATTTGACTGGAAAGGTTTAAATTTTCAGTAAAGCAAAGCTTTATCTCTTGCATTTTTCTAGTATTTTTTCAATAGTAGTAGAAATAATTATGATTTGTAACTACATTATCAAATGAACAGTCTGAATAAATGGAGAATATCGAGGGAACTCAGCACAATAATTTAATTGTGTATGTTGTCTAAGAAATAGCTCTATTGCCTGTAGATCGTGGCAAACAGGCAAGACTTGACTCCTAGGACTCGAAGCACGTCGTCAATTCCATGCATGGTAAGTACAGAAACCCTACGAGTTAGAGAACTTTGAAGAAATGTCGAGAGAAGTGAAGAAGACAGACACTTTCTGATGGAAAAAGCTAGTTGCTTAACAAGGCGTTAACCAAAGCTGATCTATACCCAAATGAATAACATTATCAATGAACAGGGTCTCATATAGATAGGAAACTGATATGCCCTAATCTAAGAAAAAATATACAATCAGTTCTATCAGACAGTAAATGGAGAATCAACTTATGCCACAGTAAGAACAACAAAGTCAAGCCTGGACTTCCATCAGGGGTTCATCTAACTGCACAACTCTGACACGTCTCTTCCTGATGTGGCAAAACCGCCTGAGCACTAGAAATATCCTTATCCAGCGTGCAAAAGCATCTCCAGTAGGAAAATTGACATAACATCGCGATGTCTGAAGGGTGTCATCATGTGGTGGATTCTGAAAACCAGCCAACCGGTTTGCAGTACTATCATCTGAATCGGTTGATCGGAAATCTTCCATCCCGCGATTGCCTGCACACAGAGGAAGTGTACTCCTAGATTGGACGCTTAATGCTGAGGCATAGTTTGGTCCAGAGGGGAGACCATGCTCATTTACTAAGCTGCCCATTGGGTTCCAGGAATTGATCACTTGGCTAGGCATGGGAAATTGTAAATTGACATCATGGTTCTGTGCTAGCAATCCGACATTAGTCATACCAATATCTCCTGGAAAAATACCATTCATGCTGTCTCCAATTATGGACTCCCATTCAGCGAGAAATTCATCAAATGAAGCCTCCATGCCATTTCCAGGATGGGTATTTGGAGGCTGTACTGGCAATGCCAAAGCAGCTACATCATTGTGTCCTGGAGAAATAACTAGAACATATAGGCTGACATGAGCACCAGCTTATAAAAAATCTTGCAATGAATTGTTGTGAGCTTTTACTATTCAGATATCAAGGAAAGTTATACTAATATTTTTTTCCCTCACCCTGCACATTTCTTTAGTTTTTCTTGCCACTGGTCTCTGTAATCCTATAATTGCTTGAATTGACAATGCCCTTTCTGTTCACAGATTGAACACATCATGTCTCAATTTCTAAGTTCTAAGTTTAATCAATCAACCTTCTTTTCTAATATGATCTTCCAGTCACATTTGATAAAGTAGAACATATAAATACGTTGCCATGTACTTATTACATCTTTTTATATACCCAGTGACAGCAATATCTAGTCAATATCCACTTAGCGTACCTAAGTGCAGGTGTTCATGAGTATCTGCCCTCTCCATCCCCCAGTCGCCCACTAAAATAGGCACATGCTTTTAGCCAGATTTTTAGTTGCTTTTTAATTGCTTGGACAGAACACACACACACACATACATACATATATATACAAGGCGGCTTAATTTGCAATAATCACAGCTTACAGAATGTATCTTTTTTGTGTATAATTAGCATCAGCTATTGAATGTTCTCCACATTGCACGTCCTTATAGGTCATTTTGATACTTCAACTCTTAAATCTTTAATGTCATTTTGTCACATCTCTTAAATTAAACCCTGATAACATGAAGTAATTAATTATTACCCTTGTTTCTTTGTACTGATAGCCTAGAATTACTGCTCTTGGTAGTAACTAGCAATAACCTCCTCCCTTGTTTGTTCGTCATCAGTAAAAACTATTTCTGAGCATTTTCGGTTGCATCTAGAGACAAACTAAAGCCTAACTTGCAAATGGGAATCTTTTAGGTATAGCTCCTATGTCAGTGCCAAAGAGGGAGCAAATTTAGTAAAATTTCCTTGGATGCAAATTCATTTGAAGGGTAGCTGGACAAATAAACTCTTCATACCGTGTGGAACCCAAACCATAAGGATCTGTAACACATTGGTTTAATTTATTAAAGCTCAACAATCATGTGGAAAGTCCTATATTCATCGCTATTTCCCAGGCCACATCTTTTTATGTGCTTAAATGGGGAGAAATATTGTGCTTTAGAGCACGTACCTTCGGCAGTCAAGCCCACATTTGTCAGAGGAGCTTCCGGACAATCTGGAGCAGCCCAGATTTGTGGAGCCAAATTACTTTGAACAGGGGCAAGATTTTCAATTTGTTCTTCAAATACTTGACATGGAATGGAGCTTGAGCTCTTCTTTTGCAATGAAGGACAAAAGGTCTCACCATTGAACACCATAACATCATTCTTGTTATGAAGGGCCTTTTTCCTGATTGTATCTCCATGTTCCTGGAAGAAAATAACTTGATATATCGCTCAAGCTAATAGAAGTTTTTATCTCCACTATTGAAGGTACATGCTCTGATTTCAATAAACAGTGTCGTTTTTTGGCAAGTGATGTTGCATTCCAATGGATGAACTTGCACTCAGAGTAAGTACGTAAGTCTAGCACAGAGAAAGAATAAAAGAAACATTGAAAGAACCTCAATTCACTTTGCGCCTCTCGGTGCTCATATCTCCACCGCAAAACGTTCAGGAGCTTGAAAGATGTTATGAAGAGTACAATCAAGGCAAGGGTAAAGATGCAAAGTTGATCAAGAAAGCACCAATGAAGAAATAAAACACCCATCAACTTGTATTGTGCAGGTAATAAAGATCTTCATAGCTTTATCCTTGGAAAGTAATAGTTGCAACGTGAATGTTTTAATCGCTCAAACCACAATACCATGATAAGTGCCTCACATTTTCATGGATGACGCCAAATCAACTGCAGAAAGTCCTCTCCAAGTTACTCATGCTTTTTTGTATAATTTTAACTGCAGCGTATAGAGGGCCACTTCGATACACAAGATCACTATCCTCAACTTTGCATTGCAACAAGTGAAAACCCAAATCAATCTATTAACAAAATGTCTCTACTATGATTCTAGACAAAACATCTAGATTTTCTTTCAATTCTCTCCACAGGCACTTCATATTACTTTTAATGATAAAAAACCAAAAACAAAAGCATCTAGATGTCCAACCAACTCCTTTTTTCAAGTTTCCATATCTGTGATCAACTTTAAAACCTAAGCCACACAGCTACAAGTAAACATCAAATTGCAAATTACACAGATAATATGGGACAAATTATATGAATTAAGCATGATGGTATGAAGCACATGAACTGGCTGGCTTGACAAAACTTCGTAGGAACTCCTAGTTACTCACCAGATCATCGGCAGAAAGTCCATCAGAAGCACAATATACTCTATCTTTGATTAGGCCAATTAGCTGATAATTGGTGTTGAATACAGCACCATGCTTCCCCGTGCCATCAGTATGGTACAAATAAAGTTTCCCATTTATCTTGCAACTCTTTGCATGATTTACAAGGGTATCCCAGTTCGTTGAATTTGAGCTCATTCCAACAATCTACAATGAGTGACCACGCAAGACTTACATTAGGGGTACTCAATCAAACCCTAATTGAGGATCATTAAGTGCTTACCTCTTTCAGTTTCATGGGATCCGTAAACAGTTGAAGGAGAAAGTCCCCCACTTTATGTATTCCGACTTCACTCAGTTTTCGGTGATATTTTCCATCCTTGGCAATCATCTTCAACCTCCAGATCTCATCCTCGAATGCAGGTATATCATGTTTCTTGGATGCTGTAAATGGACAGAAAAAATACAGTAAGGTTCCAGTCACTATTAGATTGACGAGTAGGAGCGAACTTCTGCACACATGCAGACTCTCTCCTGAAACTGATCCAAAGTGTCAACGTTTGCTAATGACAAAGAAGCCAATCGTTTTTTATCAGAATTTTCGTTGGAGAAGTAAAGGTTCGTAGGAAATGAAGCCCTCAGTTAAAAAATTGAAAACTGGATATCAAAAACCATGTTTGTGGTCACTCATAAAGGAAGGACAAGGTTTCTATGTACTGTAACGAACTATGAAAGACTTACATTCTCCTCTATGTTCCTTGACACGGAAGGCATCTGTTTTGGCTTCTCTGACTCGGGTATTCCCACAATAACCCGATGCCTTCTTAAGCCCTATCCTAAATCTTTTACTCCTATTCCAGCTAGAATTGTCAGTAAATATCAGTTCGCCCAGCTCCCCAATACCTCCATTGAGCATCACTTGGAGATCTCCCATCAAAAGAAGCCCCTTTTGTTGACGCTCTTTAACCACAAAGTTCTCGAACTCTTCATGAGCCCAGTCATCCTCATCATCTTTGTTGAAGTCACCTTCAAGCACGACGACGTCCAACTTAATGGAGGATTCCAGGCCTGATGTAACGACATGCCCTGTATTCGCATCGATCAAGGCAACAGAAATGCGAGCACCCCCAACTCCTCGTAGTTTCCTTCCAGTAAACACAGGATCTGACAGTTTGGTTCGAAATTGAAGCCGTAAATTCCTCACATCATTTATTCCCGTAGATCTAGCACCAACCCTACATTCCCTCCGGAAGCCAACCGTTAGAAATAAGAACAGGTATAGAAGCAGATAAATTGGAAAAGTAATGAGAAGGAGAGACAAACTGCCAAATATCTCACTTGGACAAGTCTTACTGCTAGGTAAAGTACAAGGATAAATAGATGCATAGTCTCAGAGGGTATAAAAATGCAAATTTTTAAAAAAATAAAACTAAACAAAATGAAATGAAATGCTGCACCGCTCTCAAGCTACAAATGATCATGTTCTAAATTGGGGCATTGACAATTTGGCGCAAGACCTAGTCATTCTGGCCAGACTTTTACTGAGCTCTGGCTGCTTGCTTTGGGGTGTTAGTGGTAAGTCGGACCATTATTTCCCAAAAAAAATCAACAACGCATAACCGGTCAATACTACACAGAAAGCCTTTCTCAATTGGCATCACAAGGGAAATGCATTCATACCTTCTGAGGTGGGGACAGTGAATAATTGCAAGCTCCACCAGTTCCTTCTGTTCAATTTTACCAGCAGTAGAATTGCCAAAATTAAAAAGACATCAAAAAAATGAAGCATAACTCTATACAAAACAATCCATTCGTTCAATAGGAGTTGAAAAATCTGTTATATCATTTGTTCTCGAAAGCAATTGTTGGAAATGGTGATCCATTTTCTAGAATTTCCTAGAGTTGCTAAACTTCTAGAATTCGCTAGATGAAGTTTTTGGAAGAAAGAGAAAAATGTAGAAGCACATGTGTACATCTCTCTAGAAGAAGAGAGGATAAACTACAATCTAGAACTCTCTAGATTAAGCCAAAGTGGACAACATTTTACACAAATCTAGAATGTTGGTAGAGCACCCTATAAATAGGAAAGAGGGGAGACATAGTAGAACAACAAATGTAAATGTAAGAGGGTGAAAGGAGCATGAGATAATACTCCACATCATGTAGCTCCCTCACCAACACCTCCTTCAACTATTGTAAAAAAAAAAAAAAAGACTGGGGGTGTTTCTGCGGAAGCGTGTGTGTGCAAGTGTTATGTGTGAAAAAAAGGACTACAATCTACATGCACTCCTTCCTTTGTAATAAAAACTTTCATAATAAAAGCTCTCTTTTTTTTATCCATTCTCCCTTTGCCATTGTAGTCCTTTTTTTCACACATAACACTTGCAAACACACACGCTTCCGCAAAAACACCAACAGCAACTTATTGAACACCTTATCGAGCTAAAGTTCTTCAGGCACATTTGAAATCACAGTGTTCATCAAACAACAGCTGTATACATAGCTTATATGAACAACTTGTTTCATTCAAAGTCTGCAAAAATTTACACGTACTTTAGAATAGTTATGATTCAGCTTCAGGTAATAAGGCCACAGTTGCAGATGTTGTTAAGGCAAATGAATGAAGACGGCCCAAAGCAAGGTCTGATGATCTGCTTGAAAATTAGATGGCTTTGTGCGAGTTGATTTCTCCATACTCTGGCTCTGTAGACAAAGTGGTATTTACTGGATAACCTAGGGGCTCTTTCTCTGTAAAGGAGGCTTGGAAACTAGTGAGGAAATATGGGAACAAAGTGACTCAGGACTCATTGGACAGGATGAAACTTGGTGCGCTATTTATAGCACCTGTGTGCTATGCTGACAACACGAAGAATCTTGAATGCACTAGTTCTTTAGTGAGTATTCTCAAAGCAGATTTTGGTAAAAAGTTTAGAGCTGTTCTTGTGTCCTAGATCTGCAAGTGACTGGAAGGACGAATTTACTTGAGCCTTGCAGAAATGGAGGACAATAGTTTGAAGGTACCAGTGAGGACATTAGCCTGGAATGCAACGATTTATTGTCTCTAGAGAGAGAGTATCTTAGTGAAGTATGCAGGTGTGCTCTCTAGCTTCTTGCGTCCTTGATGCAGTTGTTTTTATCTACTGTAAATTCCCTTAATTCAGGACAGAGATAAGACAATTACTGCTGATGTTAAGTGTTTGTGCAGAAATTGGAAGTTCACGTTGACTAACTTTGCTGTAATATGGTGGCGTGCTTTTGAGTTTTCATCTTGTTTTTGTGGGTAGCATTTTGCTGCTGGTATTGGAAGTGTAGATGTGTGAGACTATGATGTAATGTTGTTGTTTGGTGTGTGGTGCCATTAGATTGAAAGTGAACTTGATGAATTAGATTCAAGAAATAAGGCTTTCTAACATTTGTTCAAAAAGATCTCCCATTCTTCTGATCAAACAGGAAGAAAGTCTGCCTTGGTAATCAGACAGTGGCAAATGGAAGGACTGTTGCTCAATGGTTTAAAGTTACTCAAGGGATGACAGATTAATCAACCACCAAAAGTTCACATTAATGGGAAGGTTCGGCACCTTGACGTCAGCCAAATATGTGGTACACTATGCAGTAATGGACTTGTAGGGGATGTAGTCCTCCTGTGTTTTTCTTTACAGGTTATGCAATAAAATGAATTCTTGCTTATAAGAGAAAGAAGTTGTGCAAAGTTCATGCTCAATAAATGCCATTCAAACAGTAAACATAAATCAATTATCTAGCAATGGATTTCTTGGTCAATAAGTTCATTCAATCAATTCTTGACATTCACAGGGAAATAAAAAACCTGATTTCTGAAGTGTTGATGGAGGCATGTTTGAGAAAAGTGCAAATTTTATAAATTTCTGTTTGTCTTACCAGTTTTTGAAAAGAATTCTCCATTGAATGCATCCGTTGCACTATATCTTGGAGAGCATTCCCAGTGCAACTACACCATGTAAAGTGACAGCGTCAACAACTACTATCTTGTGGATCTATTTGTGACAAAGAGATAAATATCTATATGGAACATACTAGCTACTTGCACAAATAAATGTCATACCTAATTACCGTGTAAAATGATAAGGTAACAGGCAGACTCATCTAATGCATTCCCTTAATCTAAGGCACTGCAGAAAAGTCAATGTACAGTCGGTCTATCTGATACTTACAGAAGCACATAAAGTTAATTAGCAGCTATTTGCAAATGCACCGTCCTTTTAGTGATTAACAGAAAAATGTACGCACTTTGCCGAATGGAATCATGGATGGATGGCATATGATACTCAATAGTATTTTTAGTTGGCAAGACAATGCACATGAAAATTCTACTAAAGGTATCAATTGTTGCAGAGAAGATACTACCAACAAACGAAATGAATTATATTCACCTTTGACAATAATATGCAGCCGAGTGAGATTTTGCACATCCCGGCTCTTCTCCGCACTGTCCACCAAAGAGCAATAGCAAAGAATTACATTGCAAGAAAAATATGTCACGTATTCATTGCATTCAAGTTTTACATCACAGGTATCTTTATTGTTCTCCTTCTAAGGACAAATTAAAATTGTCATAGATCACAATATCCAAGATTCAAGGAGACGATTATGTCCAAGGCACTTAACTGAAAATTTGTCTTTTGTTGATCCATCTGCACAAAATGACATGAAAAACCTAAATCATGTTCTTAGTGGAATTGCTTCACAGGAAAAGCCTTGAACAATTAGCAGGTCATTTTTACCACTCAAACAATACTTCTCTATACATCTCGCAGCAATTTCTAATGCGGATTTCTATCAGGAAACCGACTAGAAGGTCAGAGATGCATCCAACAGCTTCTAATCAAAGAGATCAACAAATGAAATACAATGAAGACTGTACAATCTATGTCCAGGTTGGCTACTTTACTCATCTTACCACTCTCTGGGCATCCTCCTCTGTCGAGCAGCTCCCCAGCATGAAACTCCTATTGGATCCGTTCCATGGTTGACTGTGTGAAGATCAGCACAAAAACACAAGCAAGATAGGATAATATAGCAACAGGACAGCAAAGTAGCCCGATGTCAATAACAGCTCACTCGCTAGGTAAGAACCTTGACAGAGTTTAATTGGAATAAGGAGGAAGTACTGCGATTGGCCAACGCGAAATTGCACAAAAGATTCAAGACGACAACATTTGGGGTCTTTAGTAGTTCGCATTGAAGCCACAGCACAAACCCACAAACAAGAAACTGAACGAAAGCGATTCCGAATGATCACGAGGCAAAAGCTAATCGATGTCGTACTTCAACGCACGCTTTGCCGTACTACTCATTTCAAGAACCTCCAACTCAAGAACCCTTCACCGAATTTCCGTCGAGTAAAGCTAAAAACCAACACCATCATCGAACTTACTCGGTTGGAGCGACGCACGGCCTCTTGGGTTGACTTGGTTGACCTGAAGAAGAGGAGGCCGAAGCTCTCTTCGACATCGAAGCTCTCCTCGACATGGACACGACCTTTCTGTTCTGCTGCGGAGCTTATCAAGAAACAGGGAAAGCGTCTGGAATCTTGGGAGCGCTTTCGGCTGCCGATAGAGAGTAGCAGAGAAAGGAATGAGACAGAAGACAGATTTACCAACGAACTCAAACTGAAACTGATGACGACCTTTTTAATCATTGGATTTTGTTCCGAATGTCGTGAAAGGCAGATGCATTTCCAAGAAAAGTGACCTCATGCGAATTTCCGCGAAACGTCGCCGGTTTAGAAATTTTATTTTCCCCGATTTTACTAATTTTCCCCCCTTGACCTTGTTATGCCGCATGCACAATATTTTGTGTTCTTTCTTTCTTCCTTTTTGTGGCTTTTTCCCGCTTTTCCCTATTAAATAATTGTACTATTTTTGCATTTAATGCTAGTTTAAGGTAAATCTTTTTAGCCCTAGACGACATTCTCCAAGATTAGTTATCTATGCGTGGCTTTAAACAAGTGAGAGAAAACTAAATTAATCATTTCTAATCACATGTGATTATAACTTATGAATTGGAACAACTAAAAACTGATGAATGCATATCATAATAATTAATTTAAAATATATATATGAATATGTATAATTTATCAAACTGATAATGTGAAAATGATTTATTATTACCTGATTTGACATATTAATATACTTTGTTTAGTACTATTGATGTAAAATCATGATAACATCATTTTATAATTCTACTCATAGTAACATTGAATCTTTTTGACACACTTCAAACAAAAATTCTGTATTTCATAAAATTAAAAATTCCTAAAAATTAGAAATATAACTATAGGCAACGGAATTGTACGGATAAAATTTATTGCCTTCGTAAACTATTTTTCTATTTTATGATGAGGAAAATTTTCAAAATCAAAATTGAGAGAGAGAGAGTGCGTGTGAAGAACTTTCTTGGTAGTTTAGTGAGAGAGAGAGAGAGAGAGTGAATGCGTGTGGAGAACTTTCTCGGATGTAGAGTGATTAAATTAAAAGATTTTGCAAACTTAAGCAAGTGAAGTGGGGTCAAGGCTTTTTGGGAGTTCAAGCTTATCCTCGTACGCGCTCCGTGCTACGGTGACGTGTAATAGGTGACGTGAAAATATTTCGACAAAGTCTATCAATTTGTTGAAAATTAAAATTGCACCCCTCATCCATTTAGAAGATGTGCTGGATAAAAATCTAAAGTTTAGGCTATAAACCATTGAGGTCCAGATGGAGATTTGAATTCTTATCTTCTTGAGGAATTGTAATGGAAAAGTTTAATTTCATGTGTGAATTTCGACTTTCATGTTACACAAAAAAAGCAAGACAAATGTCTAAGAGTAAGTCAAGAGTTGCAGTAGAACAAACAAAAGAATTTTTTTTTTAATATTCTGTAATTCGCCTTTATTTTTTTTTCTTTGGTCGACATTTTGAAGGTCCAGTATGATGTCCATTTTATTAAAAAGCGCGTGATCGCACATGCACACAAATGACACCCAGCCATATCAATACCAAGAATTTAGGCAGTGTCCAATTGCCCTTAATAAAAACAAAGGACGAACCCTTCAACTAAAAGCCTCGATTTTTTCGAGAAGAACGTTAATTTGATAAAACCTTTCTCTGAACAAATATAATAACAAAGTCCAAAGTGTTGCAGAATACAGACTGATCAAATCAAGAGTTTTGTAAAATCTTAATTAATAGCCTTTACTTGAGTAATCTACTATATAGTCCCATCCCGTATTACTCTTTCATGCAACTCAATTAAGGGTACGTTTACTTGAGGGAAAGTGTTTTTCGAGAATTGATTTTTCAAACTTTCTCAAAAAAAGAGTCAACCGAAAGCACTTTTCAATCAACGAAAATATTCAAACATAAATTTAAGAAAATGATTTCCTAACTCTAAAAAGATGAAAACACTTTTCAGAATTACTCATACCAAATATTTTAATATTTTAATTTCATTATTTTATTTTTCTAATTTTTCATTTTCCTTGTTCTTCGACACATTGCCGACCAGCAATCGGCCACAAAGGAGCTTGAGCCTTACCACAGGCTGAATGGGCTCAAGCTTGTTGTTGGCCTCAAGCGATCTGAGCCTGCACCTATGGTTGATGGAACCAACAGAGGAGAAGAAAAAAAATATAGTATAATATAAAAATTTTAAAAATCGATTTTTTTCAATAAGATTGTAATTATTGATATCTAAATATCAGAAATTGTCTTCAATCACATATCACCAAAATAAAAGGAAAACTATCCACCTTTTTGAAAAATGATCTTTCATAAAGTATTTTTCTTTATCACCAAGTTTTTCCACCCTAAGTTTCTTCCCTGCTTTGGAATTGAAAGGGATGAGCCACAAATCGTGAAATGATGCGGATGTTGCATCAGCTGAGCAGCACATAGGCAGTAGCACGATGATCACATTTTCAATCACATTATTAAGATTTCCTCTCTGGGGTTGACTTTCTTCGGCGGAAGAAGCATCTCCCATCCGTCCGTCACTTTGTTTCAGTCTCGTGGTCGTGGCGATCGTACTTTTGTCTCTCACCGACTCGAGTCTCCATGCAAAGTTTGGACTGGTTGTCTTGTCGTCGCTGTCGGGGTGTGTACGCGCACTTGTGTGTCCCACAAAGAGAGGAGAACGACATCCAGACAGTAGCGTGACCGGGTGATTTTCTAGGAAAATCAAGGTAATTTTCCTGGAAAATGTTGCTTCCGTATTTTCAGTTTTCATATGATTTCATGCCTCGTCAGACACGTGCAACGAGGTAAAAAATCAGCGCTTGTTTCTATTCTTTTACTTCTCAAAAAAAAAAAAAAAACAGAACATAAATCTATTTGGTAACTTTTTAATTTTTAGGAACAAATTTGTTGTTGAGAATAGATTTAGAATAAATTCAAGCAGTAAAAAAAATGTTGTTTCTTTGTTTGCAAGAATAACTTCAAATCAAGCCAAAATCATTTTCTTTTCTTCTTTTTCTCTTCCTCCTCTTCTTCCTCTAGTCAGACATTGGCCATGGCAATCCATGTGACCAACCAAATGAGGTCCACGAGCCTTGCTAACGGCTAGGCAAGGCTTGACCTCATCAGCGTCAATGAGGCTGTAGCCAACAATTGGCCAAACGAGGTCTAGTGAGCCTCATCAGTACCTAGTCAAGGCTCAACATCACTGAGGACCGATGAGGCTCCCTCAAGGCTGATGACCAACAAGAGAAAGAAGAAAAGAAGGTAAAAGAAAAAATAGAAAAAAAAGAAAAGAAAAAAGTAATAAAATTATTTAAAAATCAAAAGAAATTCTTAAGTCAAAAAAAAAAAAATGAGGGTCATACCAAATGCATTTTCTATTTCGAGAATAAAAAATTTTCATAGTTACCAAACGAATTCAAACACTCAAAAGCTTATCTAGGAAACAAAATTAAAAAAAAAAATATTTACGAGCATAAAGTGTTCTTGAGAATACAATGGTTACCAAACGTATCCCTAGTAACCACTACGTTGAAGATGTAGTAAAAGTTCAAGGATCACATTATATATTGGGTTAAAGTTCATGGACTATATTGAACAAATTAAAAGTTCATTGACCAAATTACATATTGGGCCAAAGTTTAAGGATTATTTTTGTCAATTTCCCCAATAACAAAGTCCGTAGTTTTGTGGACTGATTAAATTGAGAGTTTTGTAAAATCTCAATTAACAGCCTTTACTTGAAAAATCTAAGATAAAGTCCCATCCCGCTGTAGTTTTACAGACTGATCAAATCAAGAGTTTTGTAAAATCTCAATTAACAACCTTTACTTGAGTAATCTAAGATAGAGTCCCATCTCATGTTACCCTTTTATACAACTCAATTAAGGGTGTTTTTATTTGATGGAAGGTGTTTTTCTGAAATTGATTTTCCAAAGTTTCATGGTCAGAAAATGAGTCAACCGAAAGCACATTTTGGTCGACAAAAATATTCATGCATAAATTTAGAAAATGAATTCTCAGATCTAAGAAAGTGAAAACACTTTTCCAAATTACTTATCTTGAATATTTAATATTTAATTTCTTTTTTTCCTTTTTCTTTTTCTTCTTCTTCTTCTTCTTCGACCAATCACTTACCAGCGACTAGCCATAGGCAATCTTGAGCCTTGCCATAGGCCGGCAAGGCTTGCTTGCTGGCCTCAAGTGATCTTGAACTCGCTAGCTCATGCTTATGGTTGATAACTACTCATTGTCAAGGCCGAGCGACTAGTAGAGGGGAAAAAGTTAAAATAAAATTAAATTTAAAAATTTGAATTTTTTTCCCCATAAGATTGAAATTACTAATATCCAACACCAAAAAATATGTTTGGTCACATACCAACAAACAAAGGAACACTATCTATTTTTCTGAAAAATTATCTCTCAGAAAGTATTTTTTTTAATCAAGAAATTTTTCCTGTAATAAATGCATCTTAAGATTTTTTGGGCTTTGTAATGAAAGGAATGAGCCACGAGCGGATGTTGCATCAATTGTGCAGCACATAGCCAGCAGCACAACAATCGCATTATTAAGATTTCCTCCGAGGTTGACTTTCTTCGGCGGAAGAAGCGCCATTCATTGGTCACGCTCTTTCGTGTCGTCGTGCTAGCGATCGAACTTTTCTCTCGCAAATTTTGGACGGGTCGTTGTCGTCGCCTTCATGCGTACGCCTGTCCCACAGAAGGGGGGGCGGGGGAAGAGAGGGGTAATTTTTTCCGGGAAAAATCTGGTAATTTTCCTGGAAAATGCTGCGCGCTGCTTCCGCACTTTCGGCTTTCACATGTTTTCACGCCTCGTGAGATGTGCTCAACTAGCGAAAAAACCAGCGCGTTTAGCTGCCCGGTCGGTATGTACGAGTCTGCTCCTCCTGCCAAAGCAATAAAGAAGCTTTGGTCGGACCGGGAAAGGGGCAATGTTTTATAGGCCTCTTTGGATCGGACCGGATCGAATATACAAATTCTTAGACGGGCATGAGCCGGCTGATGATTGGACTAGTAGTAGAATTTTGACTTGTTGGATAACTAAATTTAGTGCTGAAAAATTTAAAATTCAACGTAAATGTCATAACTTTCGTACAACGCTAACTTAAATATTAATTTTCTTTTTAGTTCACTTGAATATCAAAATTTTAAAAAATTAATTGTTTAAGTGTCATCAACAATTTGCCTTGCTAGAAAATCCGACATGGAAATCAGTCATCCTATGTGGCTTTGTCAGCAATGATGTGGACAATTTAAAAATGTTTTTTTATTTTCTTTTAATTTTTGTGTTTTTCTGAAATTTTATTTCTCTTTTGCCCTTTTATAGGCCAGTGACCCTTGCTCAAGGGCCACCTCGCCTTCAGCCGCGAAGACTGTCTTCGAATCTGGGTAGCCTTGGGGAAGGTTGCCTTCATAGCCACACCAAGGGTGGGCCTTCACGGCCAAGTGTGAGGCGGCCCTCACCTAATCTGGGTGAGAGTTTCACAATCAACGAGGATCGTCAGTGACCCTTGTCGGCTTTGAAAAAAAAAGGAAAAGAAAAAAATAAATAATTTTTTTTTTGGTCGGTCATACTCTATTCTTACTCTAATTCTCACTCTCAAACTTTTGCCCTGCCTCCTTATAGGGCGTGGGAGTCAAAACCCACACCTAAAATTATATTGTCTCCACCCTAACCCCTTTTGAGAATGTGGGGATTCGAACCCCCCACTTTTCTCTTCCAACATGGAATGGACGAAAATAATAATTCAAAAAGAGTAAATCAAATATTGAAAAAATTCAAAATATCCACATCAGATGGGAAATTAATAAAAAAGTTTCACGTAGGATGATTTACTAGAAATGTGTTGGAAGATATGCAGGATCTATTTTTGGTTATGATCGTGCATTAGATCAATTAGGGATTAGATTGATATTGATTCGATTGTAAAAATATTTCCTTTCCCTTTATTCATGTATCTACTGTATTATATTTACAGTGTAATCAACATTGAATGATACAGAGAAAAATACAGAAAAATTCCCTAAAAGCTCTACGTTTCCCTCTTCCCTTCGTCTTGCTCTTTGCTTCTCTACGCCTTCTGACATGGTATCAGAGCTTTGCTCTTGATTCCGCTTCCGCATACATTGATTGCCTATCGGAGCTTCTTGATCTGCAAAACCAGATCAAAGCAGAAAAGGAATCAAATATCTATTAGAGAAGAAAGAAGCAGAGGAGGTTACTCACCATGAATCCACCAGAAAATTCATCCTCTGGCATGGATACGCAACCAACAGGAGAGGCCACATCTGCACAACAAATTCAAACCACGATTCCAGCAATTCAACAGCAAACTCAAGTTCCAATTCTGCCATGGCAGTATCACCCGGCTCAGTCAAATATGGGGTTGCCTGTCTCTGGGCATCCTTACCATTGGGTACCATATCCTTGGTACGTTGGGGGAGCCCCAAATACATCATCGCCGGGGACTGGGAGCAGTCTGAGCAACCCCCAGTCCGATGGGAGTCCGCCAACCACGAATGGGGCAAACTCAGCCATCGGTTCGGGACAAGTTAGCGGGTCGGGTGAACCGGGTTTAGGGTCGAATCCCTACCCGGAACCGGGTTCAGGGTCGAATCCCTACCCGGGTATTTCCAATGCGACTTATGGGTCCGGATTTAGCGGATCGGGTACAGGGGCGAACCCTTACCAAAATTTCGCACCAGGCTTCCTTCCGTTTCCGATCGCTGCCGTCACCGGCCGACCGGAACCTGGTGATCCTTTCTACGTATCAACCGCCGACGGTCCAGAAGTAAAATTAATCAGTCTACAACTTACCGGTTCAGAAAATTATTCCAAATGGTCGCAGGATTTCCGGCGGGCCCTTGTGACGAAGGACAAAGACGAATTTCTCGACGGATCAATACCCATACCGACGGACGAGCGGTTGGCCAGGCACTGGAGAAAATGCAACCACCTTATCCGAACATGGATCGGCAATTGCATTTCTCCAGAGGTGGCCGCCGGACTCCCTCCGACGGAAGATCCGAAGAAGATGTGGGATAGCATCAGAGAGATGTACGGGAAACTAGATCGGGCCAAGATTTTTTCCCTCACGCAAGAATTAAACGAGTTGAAACAGGGAAACATGACCATGACGGCCTGCTACAACAAATTGTCATCTCTCTGGAACCAACTCGAAGCAACGGAGGAGAAGCTCGAGGGACCAGCAGAGACGCTCCAACAGTACAGATCTATGAAGGAGAGGGAGAAGGCGACGCGATTTCTTTTGATTTTGAATGAAAACTATCTAACCTTTCGATCTCAGATCTTGGCGATGGATCCGGTGCCTCCCCTCGGACGAATCTTCCAACTGGCCGTTCAAGAGGAAAACCAGAGGCTCGCGGTTCCGGAGCAAACGCGAGGAAGCGACGCGCATCGCTCTCGCGATGCGCGGCGTCCGGCGAGACTCGGGACAAACCCTAGCCCGAGAGAGAGAGAATCGCGAAGGGGGGCTAGGGTTTCAACAAAATTTCGCACGCCCCCTTAAAAGAGAGGGGACGAGCGGCCCAGATCTTCCCTCAAAATCCGACGGTGCGCAGGGACCTCATCCGGTCGGTGAATCGGACGGTGGGTATTATCCCTTGATGAAGGGATCCGACGGTCAGATTTATTCTTCGCTAAAGGGATCGGACGGTCCGAATTATCCCTCATCAAAGGGATCGGACGGTCAAGTTTTTTTCGCATCTTTAAAGAATTTTGGTCAAAATTCAAAAGGGAGAGGTAAATTATATTGTGAATATTGCAAGCGTCCACATCATACCATAGATAATTGTTGGAAATTGCATGGTAAGCCAGGAGAAAAGGGAAAGAAAAAGGAGTATGCTGCAGCCTACCAAGTCACTGGACCTACTGGCCCCAATCATGATCAACCTATTACATATGGGCAGTATCAGCAGCTAATGCAGACTTTGCAGAAGGTTGATATTGGGAATAAAGGAGCAAGTTTTTCAGGTATTTCTTATTGCCTGATAAATTCTATTTCAAGAAAAGCATGGATAATTGATTCAGGGGCGAGCGATCATATTGTTTGTGATAGAGGACTTTTTTCCAATATGCACAAGAAATTAGATACACCTATTTCTGTGCAATTGCCAAACGGGAACATTACTCATGTCACTTTGACAGGCACCGTCCAATTAAGTCATCAAATTACCCTTCAAAATGTTCTATATGTCCCACAATTCCAATTCAATTTGATCTCTGTCTCCAAAGTCTACAGAGAAAATTCATGTCAAATATTCTTTGATTCTGACATCTGTTTTTTCCAGGCCCGTTCGACTGGCAAACTGATGGGCTTGGGTAATCTATCTGAAGGGCTTTATTTTTGGATCAGTTATCCTAGTCATTTTGATTTATCTTCCCTGAATAAAAAATCATTGTGTAATCTGTCTACCAATGATAATAGTTTCCTTATGCATTCACGAATGGGTCATAGTGCATTCTTTCCTTACTCTAAATGTGAAATCTGCCCACTTGCAAAACAATCCAGAATTCCTTTCCCTCACAGTACAACTCGTTCTACTGAAATTTTTTCTCTGATTCACATGGATGTTTGGGGACCTTATCACACCCCACATCGGGATGGTTCACGATATTTTCTCACAATTGTGGACGATTACTCTCGTGCCACATGGGTGTTCCTAATGCAGTCGAAAGCACAGGTTATCTCTCATTTAAGGACGTTTCTAGTCCTGACAAAAAATCAGTTCAAAAGGTCGATCCAACGGATTCGCACTGATAATGGGACAGAATTCTTCAATAATGATTGCCGCTCACTTTTTCTGTCCCATGGCATTCTTCATGAAAGCTCCTGTGTTTATACCCCGCAACAGAATGGAGTAGTAGAGCGAAAACATCGCCATCTATTGGAAGTCACCAGAGCACTAAAATTTCAGGGATCTATCCCAGACAGTTATTGGGGAGATTGTGTTCTTACTGCAGCTTATTTGATCAACCGGATGCCAACACGAATACTGGATGGCAAATCGCCTTTCGAATTACTTTACAAGAAAAGGCCGACCTTAGATCATCTGAGGGTCTTCGGCTGCTTGTGTTATGCTGCAGTGATGGGGCCTCGGGACAAAATGAGTCCCCGTGCCAGGAGATGTATATTCATGGGTTATCCAAATTTGCAAAAGGGATATCGGGTTCTTGATATAAGAACAGGAGATTTTTTTATTAGTCGAGATGTTATTTTTCATGAAAATGTCCTTCCTTTTCGTGAAAAATCATCTTTTCAAGACGACTTGAATGCTCCAACGAGTTCCCGCCAAATCCTAAATGAAGAAGAAGAATCACCTGGATTTATCTTCACCATGCCACCGAAGCAGATTTTCCTCCAACGTTACCTAATTCTCCTCCCGAAAGAATTTCCGGACAAAGGCTCTTGAGAATTCAAACAATACGGAGGATACTCCCGAGACACATGCGAGGAACAATCTTCACCACCAACAAATCATCCACGTCGCTCGGGACGAGCCACAAGACCGCCAACCTGGACTAAAGATTATGTCGTGCTTCACTTAACTCACCAGGTATTCGCTATCCAATATCTTCTTACGCATGCTTTGATAAGCTTTCGTCGGATCATAGATGTTGTATTAGCCGTATTTCGATGAAAAAGAACCCTCTAGTTATGATGAAGCATCTAGAGATCCAAGGTGGCAACAAGCCATGGCGGCAGAATTACAGGCCTTGACTGATAACCACACATGGGAATTAGTCACTCTTCCTGAAAATAGAAAATCCATAGGATGTAAATGGGTTTATAAGATCAAATATAGGTCTGATGGATCAATTGAGCGTTACAAGGCTAGGTTGGTGGCTAAAGGATATACGCAACGGGAAGGTTTCGATTATCACGAGACTTTTTCTCCTGTTGCTAAGGACGTCCACGATTCGTTCCTTTTTATCGAGCAGCTGTTCATAATTGGTCCTTACATCAGATGGATGTTCACAACGCCTTTCTTCATGGCGATCTAGACGAGGAGATTTATATGGATATTCCTCAGGGTTTACGGAGACAGGGGGAGAATAAAGTATGTCGTCTCCGCAAATCCCTTTATGGATTGAAACAAGCTTCAAGGCAATGGTATGCAAAGTTTGCGAATGCTCTCACAACTGCAGGCTTCAAACAATCCAAGTATGATTACGCCCTGTTCACATGGAATAAAGGTATGTCGTCTATCTATTTGATGATATATGTTGATGATATCCTCATCATGGGCAACGATGACACTGCAATAGGGAGTCTTAAGAAGTATTTGCATGCTACATTTCATATAAAGGACCTGGGAGCACCAAAATACTTCCTTGGTATTGAGATTGCTCGATCCGACCAAGGGATTTCTCTTAGTCAGCGAAAGTTTGTATTGGAGATCATTTCGGAAGCTGGATTATCAGGATGCAAACCGGCAGCTATTCCTATCGAGCAGAACACCAAATTAACCACGGCGGATTTTCTTGGAGGGATATCTCAGGATGATGATCCTATACTCAAAGATCCGACAGGTTATCAAAGGCTTGTTGGAAAACTCATATATCTGACTATGACCAGACCTGATATTTCATATGCCGTGCAGACTCTCAGCCAATTTATGCATAGCCCGAAAGAGTCTCACATGAATGCAGCCTTGAAGGTTGTGAAGTATCTGAAGAAATGCCCAGGACTCGGAATACTTCTGTCTAGAAGGTGTAATATGGAATTGACGGGATACTGTGATGCAGATTATGCGACTTGCCCGATGAGTCGAAGATCGATTACTGGCTTCTGTATTAAATTTGGGGAATCTCTCCTTTCATGGAAGACCAAGAAACAGGCGACAGTCTCCTTATCTTCAGCTGAAGCTGAATATCGGGCCATGGCGAAAATCACATGTGAAATTGTTTGGCTGCGGGGGTTACTTGGAGATCTTGGGATTAAACTGAAAGGAGCAACGAAGTTGTTTTGCGACAATGATGCTGCTCTCAAACTTGCAGCAAATCCCGTGATGCATGAAAGAACAAAGCATATAGAAGTGGACTGCCACTTCACACGAGAGAAGATTCAAGAAGGTATCATTGAGACAAGAGGGATTGGAACCGCAGAACAACCTGCAGACATCTTCACCAAACCTCTATGTCAAAGACAGCATGCATATCTTCTAAGCAAGCTAGGAGTCTTGGATATCTACAAGCCACCAGCTTGAGGGGGAGTGTTGGAAGATATGCAGGATCTATTTTTGGTTATGATCGTGCATTAGATCAATTAGGGATTAGATTGATATTGATTCGATTGTAAAAATATTTCCTTTCCCTTTATTCATGTATCTACTGTATTATATTTACAGTGTAATCAACATTGAATGATACAGAGAAAAATACAGAAAAATTCCCTAAAAGCTCTACGTTTCCCTCTTCCCTTCGTCTTGCTCTTTGCTTCTCTACGCCTTCTGACAAAATGATATTCAAATGATCTACTTTACTTTGAGAATTAAGCAAAAGAAAAAAAAGTTATAACACACAAGTGAACACTTACGAAAGTTATGACACTTGCATTGTTCTTCTTCCTATTGAATTAAGTAATGCAAAAACTACTTTTAATACCATCGAAACTATCCACGAGCCGCTTTACATAAGCTTAAAACAAGAGGAGCAGGCCAGGAAGACGATAGAACATGGTCGTGTCTGTTACGCAAAACACTTTTGGCTAAGCTAAACCCTCCCTTTAAAGCCGCTGCATGGCCTTGCAGAATATAATTCTGCTTCTTTTTCAGTAGTTACTGATTTGTAGTTCGACGTTAATATTAAACTAACAATATGAATGAATGGAGAATATCGAGGGAATTTGGCATAATGATTTAATGGTGTGTGCGTTCCAAAGATAGCTTTATTGCCTGTGAATAGCAGCGAAAAGGCAAGACTTTATACATTGGACTCAATGGACGTGGTGCCAATTTCGATGAATAGTAACCGCATAATGGAAGTACACTCTTTGATTGATATACCTTACATTTCTTACATGTGAAAAAACACCTTTCGAAGAGACATGTTGAAAGAATTAGAGTGGAGAGACTCTATGACGAAAAAAATTATTTGATTGAGAAGGCATTCAAACAACGTTGTTCAGTACGAAAATGAATAATATTAACATTCCATTTCGTAATATTTTTATTTTTCCATTTTTTTGTTATTTTGTTCTCCGAATATAAGAAAAAAAAATTCATTTAATAACACCAGTCAATTTTTATTCCCCAGATAAAAAAATCGGCTAAGGAATAATCTGGAACAAAAATAAGATGTAGAAACCTACTTCTTTGTTCTCTCGTACAATTTCTAAAACAATTCATTCTCTTTTTAAAGTTGCTTACCAAAGCTCCCTGAGGGCAGGTGATTGGCTAGAGGAGGGACAAGAATGGAGGGAAAAAAAGTAGAAAAATATCATAAAATTATTAAAAAAACTAAAAAGACGTTTTATGTCCTAAAAACATTTAAGGGTCGTACCAAACGTATTCTTGTTCTTTTTCTATATTGGAAAAAAAATTATACAATTGCCAAACGCGTTTGAATGCTTAGAAAGTTATATAGATAATAGAAATGGAAAAAAAAAACTATTTATGGAAAAAAAAATTGTTCCCAAGAATAAAATGTTATCAAACATACCCCGAGGAACTAATATAACATCCTCTAAATAAAGAATCCCATCAATTTCATAAGACAGTAAATGGAGAATCATCTTAACTAATGCAACACTAAGAACAAATCAAATCAAGCCTGGACTAACTACATCATTCTGACTTGTTCCTTCGTGACCATCTTCCTGATGAAGATACCCCTCTGCAACACTGCCTTTATCTTGAGCCAGGCATTAACACCTTTGCTAGTATCTTTAACAAAACCATCATCATATGATGATGTCACACCCCAAAAGCTATAAGGATGGGGGTGACACGGCCATCCCTTGGAGAGTGTATTGTCAAACCTTATTAAAAGTCCACTTCCAAAAGTCCCCATTGATAACACTCTTGTTCTACTAGCTGCTAACCAAAAGATCTGAAAATGTTGGAAAAGAGAAATGTGAACAACCACAGCTCAATAAGTAGTTCATCTCTTATAAACAAATCAAGTAGTCACTATGCATATATATAAGTATAACGCACTACTAGAAACTCGTAATCCAACTCATTAATATACGAATCAAATCATGCACTATGTGTTTCATATAAAATTTAGAAAATACTCAGTTAAACCATCATCATAATTCAAACATCAATGGCCAAGTTCATTGATTAATCTCTATTAAAAACCACATTAATGATTTATCCATTGATCAATCACATGGCAAAACACATTTCGATAATCCATCCATTGACCAATCTTTTGCTTAATATCTTACTATGTCACGACAGAATGCCCGGTGATAAGGCGACCAATATTCTACTCTTGGCAAAGTCTTCACTTACAAAGCCGATGGCTAGGCCCAGAAAGATATCCTAAACCTAGTATGCATATCCTATGCACAAGTCCCTCAATGGGCTCACAACGATATTGAGCGCTAAAACTACATCATCCAATACCAACAATCAAATCCACAATCAATATCAATAATTGATTTCACAAAACAAAATGCATAATCTGTCTAAACTCCGTTCATCAAACTGAATACATTTCACAAGACATCCCTCACATTATTTCATGATTCTTCATAAAATAAATTCACAAATTGATAAGTATCAACTTTTGATACATCTTTCATAAAAAGTTCCTCAAAATGTCTTTCATAAAGCGTTTTGTGAACCATTCAAAATAATAAGCTCAAACTATGATTAAAATATATTTTGTCATTGGAAAGGATAGTATATGCTCGATCTACTTTTATGCATCCAATATGTCTTAAGCACCACTTTTATTTCTTTTCAAAAGAATATCAAATCATATAATACTTATTTAACTCATAATATATCATCCTATCATTTTCAAGACATAGGTTTTATAAAACTAAAGAAGATATATTACTACTCACCTTGGAATGCCTACAAACAAATAACAAACTTTATTTGAATTGTCAAACTTGGGGTCTTTTCAACTCGTGAGAAGCAACTTTAAAATTGAGTAATACACTACCTCAATTACGAAATGACTATACTAAGTCTAAACGCTAATGAAACAACTCTTACACACTAAAAAATCCCAAAACAATTATTCAAGCTATTCACAATGTAAAATTCAAGTGCCAAATTTGGTCATGCCATAACTTTTTTCTCCGAACCCTATTAAAACGTGCTTATAGTCAATAGAAAGCATTTTCAACATATGACGAAAACCCTAACTTGACCAGCTCAAAATCGAGTGGAAAATTGACAAAATATGGCCCCAAAGTCTCTGGATGCACATTATTCATCACATGTGGGAAACTTTCAAAAAAAAATTTCAAGCAACCTTTAAGCTCAAAACAAGCTTTGTAAAATCCTACGGTTCCACGACACCCTAAACTATCATTTTCATGAAACTTCATAGCTCAACAACTCAAAAATCGAGCTTCACAGCTCGAGTCTAACATAATTTCGAATTTAAGCTCTAACCTCGAAAACTAATCTGATTGAAAGAGCAAGGGGCGTGAGCACTTACGGAGCATTGCATTGCACATTTGAGTCGGCTTAAGGAGACACCCATGGCAAGTGCCCCTCTTCTTTCTTCCTTCTTCTTGTTCTTCTTTTTATTTATTTCCTTGTCTTTCTCTTCTCTCTTCCCTTCTCTTTCTGCAAATTCTCGGCCTTCTTCCCCTCTTATTGACTTTTCAACCTTTCCGTTTTTTTTCTTTGTTTTGTGTATCACAAGTTTTACAGATGAGATTTGAAGGTTCAAGCATAACTCAGACGATGCTGGGTTATCAGGCCACCGGTTCCCCATAATATCATCCGAATCAATTGATTGGAAACCTTCCACCACGTGATTGCCTTGAGGATGAGGAAGTTTACTGCTAGATCGGAAGCTTGATATTGGGTCAGGGAGTGGTTCAGAGGGGGGACCATTCTCATTCACCGTATTGTCCATCTGCCTCGAAGAATGAATATCTCCCTGAGGAATTAGAACATTCATGGAGTCTGTAGATATGAGCTTCTGTGCAGTGAGATGAACACTTTCATCAAGTGAAAGCTTCACGGCATTTCTAGAATTGGTATTTTGCAATTGTACTGGCAATGCCAAAGCAGGTGCACCATCATGTTCTGGAGAAAGAACTAAAATATTAGTGTGATTAGTAAACAGAGGCCAACGTAAGCTCAAGTTTATATTCTTATAAAGAATTTTAGGATGAACGGTTATGAGTTTTTACTATGATGGAAAGTGCCACTAATTTTTTTTCCTCACCCTACGCATCTCTTTAGCTTTTCCTTGCCACTTGTCTTTGTTATCTTTAAGTGCTTCAATTGAGAAGGCTCTTTTCAATTTTGACATATAAGTTTAACAAACCAACCTTCTTTCCTAACATATGATCTTCCAATCACCATTTGATGAAAAAGCACATATAAACACATTGATGTGTGCTTATTCCATCTATTCATGTCTACCTAATAATAGTGATATCTTGTCAATATTCACTTAGCATCACCAAAGTGAAGTGCTCATGAGTATCTGCCCTCCCCCTCCCCCCAATGCCCCACTCAAGATGGTCCTACCACCTAATTTTTTTAGTTGCCTTTTAATTGCTTGGACAGGGCCTATAGATACATACGTACGTATGTACATACATATATTGACCGAATGGCTGGAGTGTATTGAATGAGGCTCATTTTGCAACAATCACACCTTAAGGAATTTATCTTTTCATGTACAATTGGCATTAAAAGTTGATTGTTCTCTACATTGCATATCCTTATAGGTCATTTTGATACTTCAACTCGTGTCCAAATTGAAGGTGCATCTCTTAAATTGAATCCTGATTTTACTGCTTTTGGTAGTAACTAGCAATAACCTCTTGTTTGTTTGTCATTGGTAAAAACTATTTCTAAGCATTTTCTGTTGCATCTAGTGACAAACTGAAGCCTAACTTGCAAATGGGAATCCTTTACGCATAGCTTCTATGTCAGTGCCAAAGAGGGAGCAAATTTAGTAAAATTTCGTTCTTTTGATGGATAGCTGGATAAATAAACTCTTCATATTCTGTACCAAATCATAAGGATCTGAAAAGCATTGGTTTAATTTATGGAAGCTCGACAAAGTACTATATTCATCGCTATTTCCCAGGCCACATCTTCGTATATGCTTAAAAAAAGAAAATATTGTGCTTTAGAGCACGTACCTTCAGCAGTCAAGCCCACATTTGCGAGAGGAGCTTCCGAAACACCTGGAGCAGCCCAGATCCGTGGAGCCAAATTACTTTGAACGGGGCCTTGATTTTCAACTTGATCTTCAAGTACTTGACATGGAATGGAGCTCGAGCTCTTCTTTTGCACTGAAGGAGAAAAGGTCTCACCATTGAACTCCATAACATCATTCTTGTTATCAAGGGCCTTTTTCACGATTGCATCTCCATGTTCCTGGAAGAAAATCACTAGGTATATCGCTCAAGTTGGACTGATTGAAGTTTTTATCTCCACTATTGAAGGTACACGCTCTGACTTCAATAAACACTATCTTTTTTTGGCAAGTGATGTTGCATTCCAATGGATGAACTTGTAGTCAAAGTACGGAAGTCCAGCGCAGAGAAAGAAGAATAAAAGAAACATTGAAAGAGCCTCAATTCATTTTACGCCTATTGCCGCCCATTTCTCCACCACAAAAAGTTCAGGCACTCGAAAGATGTTATGGAGAGTACAATCAAGGCAAGGGTTAAGATGCAAAGTTGATTGAGAAAGGACCAGCGAAGAAATAAAACACCCATCAACTTGTATTGTGCAAGTACTGAAGATCTTCATAGCTTTATACTTGGAAAGTAATAGTTGCAACTTGAATGTGTTAATATGATGAGCGCCTCACATTTTCATAGATGACGCCAAATCAACTGCTGAAAGTGCTTGCCAAGTTACTCGTGCTTTTTTGTATAATTTTAACTGCAGAGTATAGAGGGCCACTTCGATACACGAGGTCACTATCCTCAACTTTGCATTGCAACAAGTGAAAATGGAAATTATTCTATTAACAAAAAGTCTCAACTATTGATCTAGAAAAAGCATCTAGATTTTCTTTTAATTCTCCCCACAGGCACTTCATATTACTTTTACTGATAAAAAACCAAAAACAAAAGCATCTAGATGTCCAACCAACTCCTTGTTTCAAGTTTCCATATCTCTGATCAATTCTAAAACCTAAGCCACACAGCTACAAGTAAACATCAAATTGCAAATTACACAGATAATATGGGACAAATTATATGAATTATGCATGATGGTATGCAGCAAATGAACTGGCTTGACAAAACTTCGTACGAACTCCTACTTACTTACCAGATCATCGGCAGAAAGTTGATCAGTAGCACAATATACTCTATCTTTGATTAGGCCAATTAGCTGACGATCAGTGTTGAATACAGCACCATGCTTCCTCGTGCCATCAGTACAGTACAAATAAAGTTTCCAATCTATCTTGCAACTCCTTGCATGATTTTCTAGGGTATCCCACTTCGTCGAATTTGAGCTTATTCCAAGAATCTACAATGAGAAAACCCGCAAGACTTACATTCAAGGTAGTCAATCAAGCCCTAATTGAGAATCATTCACTAAGTGCTTACCTCCTTCAGTTTCATGGGGTCCGTAAACAATTGAAGTAGAAAGTCCCCCACTTTATGTATTCCGGCTTCACTCAGTTTTTGGTGATATTTCCCATCCTTGGCAATCATCTTCAACCTCCAGATCTCATCGTCGAATGCAGGTATGTCATGTTTCTTGGATGCTGTAAATGGTCAGAACAAATACAGTAAGGTTCCAGTCACTATTAGATTGACAAGTAGAAGCAAACTTCTATAGGCATGCAGACTCTCTCCTGAAACTGATCGAAAGTGTCAACGTTTGCTAATGACAAAGAAGCCACATTTTTCATTTATCAGAATTTTCGTTGGAGATGTAAAGGTTCGTAGGAAATGAAGCTCTCAATTAAAAGTTGAAGACTGGATATCCAAAACCATGTTTATGGCCACTCATAAAGGAAGGACAAGGTTTATATGTACTGTAACAAACTATGAAAGACTTACATTCTCCTCTATGTTCCTTGACACGGAAGGCATCTGTTTTGGCTTCTCGGATTTGTGTATTCCCACAATAACCTGATGCCTTTTTAAGCCCCATCCTAAATCTTTTACTCCTATTCCAGCTAGAATTGTCAGTAAATATCAGTTCTCCCAGCTCCCCAATACCTCCCTTGAGTGTCACTTGGAGATCTCCCGTCAAAAGCAGCCCCTTTTGTTGACGCTCTTTAACCACGAATTTCTCGAACTCTTCATGAGCCCAGTCATCCTCATCATCTTTGTTGAAGTCACCTTCAAGCACGACGACATCCAACTTAATGGAGGATTCCAGGCCTGATGTAATGACATCCCCTGTATTCGCATCGATCAAGGCAACGGAAATGCGAGCACCCCCAACTCCTCGTAGTTTCCTTCCAGTAAACAGAGGATCTGACAGTTTGGTTTGAAATTGAAGCCGTAAGTTCCTCACATCATTTATTCCCGTAGATCTAGCATCAATCCTGCATTCCCTTCAGAAGCCAACCATTAGAAATAAGAACAGGTATAGAAGCAGAAAAATTGGAAAACTAATGACACAGAGTGACAAAATGCCAAATACCTCACTTGGACAAGTCTTACTGCCAGGTGAAGTACAAGGATAAATAGATGCATAGTCTCAGAGAGTATAACAATCCAAATTTTTGAAAAAATAAAACTAAACAAAGTTAAATGCTGCACTGCTATCCTGCTAAAAATGATTATGTTCTAAATTGGAGCATCGACAATTTGGCGAAAGACCTAGTCATTCTCGCCTGACTTTCACTGAGCTCTGACCGCTTGCTTTGGGGTGTTAGTGGTAAGTCGGACCATTATTCCCCCATTAAAAATAAAAATAAAAATCAACAATGCATAACCGATCAATACTAAACAGAAAGCCTTTCTCAATTGGCATCACCAGGGAAATGCATTCATACCTTCCGAAGTGGGGAGAGTGAATAATTGAAAGCTCCACCAGTTCCTTCTGTTCAATTCCACCAACAGAAGAATTGCCAAAATTAAAAAGACATCAAAAAAATGAAGCAGAAGTTTATACAAAACAATCCATTCAATCAAAAGGAGTTGAAAAACTTGTTATATCATTTGTTCTCAAAAGCAACTTATGAAACACCTTATTGAGCTAAGTTTTCAGGCACATTTGAAATCATAGTGTCCATCAAACAATAGCTTTATACATAGCTTACACAAACAACTTGTTTCATTCCAAGTCTATGCAAAAATTTACACGTGCTTTAGGATGGTTATGATTCAGCTTTAGGTTATAAGGCCACAGGTGCAGATGATATTAAAGCAAATGAATGGAGATGGCCTCCAGCAAGGTCTGATGACCTGCTTGAAACTCAGATGGCTTTGTGTGGGTTGATTTCTCCATATTCTGGCTCTGTGGACAAAGTGGTATTTACTGGATCATCTAGGGGCTCTTTCTCTGTAAAGGAGGCTTGGAAACTAGTGAGGAAATGTGGGAACAAAGTGACTTAGGACCCATTGGACAGGATGAAACTTGGTGAGATATTTATTGCACTTGCGTGCTATGCTGACAACATGAAGAATGTTGAATGCACTAGTTCTTTAGTGAGTATTCTCAAAGTAGATTTTGGTAACAAGTTTAGAGCTGCTTTTGTGTCCTAGATCTGCAAGTGACTGGAAGGATGAATTTACTTGGGCCTTGCAGAGCATGAAGGACAATAGTTTGAAGGTACAAGTGAGGAAATTAGCCTGGAATGCAACAATTTAGTATCTCTGGAGAGAGAGTAAATGAAGTATGAACAGGTGTCCCCTGTAGCTCCCCCCCCCCCGGGTAAGACAATTACTGCTGATGTCAAGTGCTTGTGCAGAAATTGGAAGTTCATGTTGCCTAACTTTGCTGTAATCTGGTGGCATGCTTTTGAGTTTTCATCTTGTTTTTGTGGGTAGCATTTTGCTGTTGGTGCTAGAAGTGTAGATGCATGAGACTAAAATGTAATGTTGTCATTTGGTGTGTGGTACCATTATATTGATGGTCAACTTGATGAATTAATTTCGAGATATAAGGCTTTCTAACAGGTTTTTCAAAAGGATCTCCCGTTCTTCTGATCCAGCAGGAAGAACGTCTGCCTTGGTAATCACACAGTGGCGAATGGAAGGACCGTCACTCAATGGTTTAAAGTTACTCAAGGGATGACAGATTAATGAACTACCAAAAGTTCACATCAATGGGAAGGTTTGGAAGCTTGATGTCGGCTGAATATGTGGTACAATATGCTGTAATGGACTTGTATGGGATGTAGTCCTCCCATGTTTTTCTTTCCACAGGTTATGCAATGAAATGAATGTTTGCTTATAGGAGAAAAAAGTTGTGCAAAGTTCATGCTCAATAGATACCGTTCAAACAGTAAACATAAATCAATTATCTAACAACGGAATTGTTGGTCAATAAGTTCATTCAATCAATTCTTGACATGCACAGGGAAAAAAAAAACTCACATCTGAAGTGTTGATGGAGACATGTTTGAGAAAGTGCAAATTTTATAAATTCTGTTTGTCTTACCAGTTTCTGAAAAGAATTCTCCATTGAATGCATCCGTTGCACTATAGCTTTGAGAGAATTCCCAGTACAACTACATGAAAAATAACACCATGAGCAACTGCTGTCCTGTGGACTAATTCAAAAGAAATAGACATATAAATAGACATATGGAACATTTTAGTTACTTGTACAAATGAATGGTAGACCTCATTACTGTGTAAAAAGATAGGTATCAGACTCACCAAATGCATTCCCTCAATCTAAGGTGCCACAGAAAATTCAATGTAAAGCTGGTCTATCTGGTACTTACGGAAGCACGTAAAGTTAATTAGCAGCTATCAGCAAATGCACCGACCTTTTGGTGTTTGACAGAAAAATGTATGTGCAGGTATATGATACTCAATTGTTTTTGTTAGCGACACAGTACACGTGGAAATTCTACTGGAGGAATTAACTGTTCTGGAAAAGATACTACCAACAAACCAAATGAAATATATTTACCTTTGACAATATTCGGTTGAGTGAGATTTCGCAGGCTCAGGCTCTTCTCCGCACTGTCCAGGAAAGAGCAATAGCAAAGAATTACATTGCAAGAAAAATCTGTGACGTATTCATTCCATTCAATCCTTCTACATGCAAATTGAAATTGTCATAGACCGCATTTTCCAAGATTCAAGGAGACATTTATATCCAGGGCACTTCACTGAAAATTTGTGTCTTTTCGTGTTCCATCTTTACAAAACGACATGAAAAACCTAAGTCGTGTTCTTAGTGCAATTACTTCACGTGAAAAGCCTAGAACGGTCAGCAAGCCATTTCTACCACTCAAACGAGACTTCTCTTTACATCTCACAGCAATTTCTAATGCGAATTTCTATCAGGAAACTGACTAGAAGGTCAGAAATGATCCAACCGCTTCTAATTAAAGAGATCAGCAATTGAAATACGATGAAAGACCATATAATCTATGTCCAAGCTGGCTACGTTACTCATCTTACCACTCTCTGGGCATCCTCCTCCGTCGAGCAGCTCCCCAGCACGAGATTCCTCTTGGATCTGTTCCATGATTGACTGTGTGAAGATCATCATAAAAACACAAGCAAGATAGGATAATTTGGCAAACAGGACAGCAAAGTAACCCGATGACAATAACAGCTCGCTTACTAGGTAAAAAGCCTTAACAGAGTTTAATTGAAATAAGAAGGAAGTACTGTGATCGGCTAATGCGAATTCGCATAACAGATTAGAGACGACACCATTTCAAGCCTTTAAGATACATATGATAACATTACTGTTCTGAAAAATAATTTATTTTCACAAATAATATTTTTCGATTTTTATTGCCTAGAATAATTTATGAGGAAAAAAACCAGTACAAAATTCCTATTCTCGGAATAGAAAAAGAATAAAAATACATTTGATATGACTTACAAATTTGTTTATAACGTAGAATTTCTTTTAATTTAAAAAAAATAGATTTTTCTTTTTTTTCCTCTCTTCTTCTTCGTCCTCCTCCTTGAGCCAGTGGCCGGTGCCAAGGAAGAAGATACTTTTTATAGAAAATGACTTATTTATATAAATTGTTCCCAAGAACAAGTAGTTACTCTTTTTTTTTTTATTATTTCTTATTTTTGTTCTAAATCTATTACCTGAGTTCCAGATAATAGAAAAATTAATTGACATTATCAAATGGATTTATGTTTTTTTTTTTTTGGGAAACAGAAAAAACATAAATTATGAGAAATGGGAACATTATCAAATGGAGCCTTAGTAGCACAAATTCACAAACAAAAAACTGAACCAAAGCAATTCGAAACAATCACGAGGCAAAAGCTAATCGATATCATACTTCAACACACGCTTCGCCACATTACTCATTTCTAGAACCTTCAACTCAAGAACCCTTCAAAGGATTTCCCGCAAGCAAAGCTAAAAACTAACACACTATCATCAAACTTACTCGGTTGGAGTGAAGCGTGGCCTCTTGAATTGAGTCGGTTGACCTGAAGAAGAGGAGGCCGAAGCTCTCTTCGCCATGGACGCGACCTTTCTGTTCTTCTGTGGAGCTTCTCAAGAGCAGGGAAAGTGTCTGAATCTTGGGCAATGTTTGGTAGCCGAAAGAAAGTGGCAGAGAAAGGAATCAGACGGGGCAGTTATATCGACGAACCCGAACTCAAAGGTGATGAGATGACCCTCGTCATGAAGGAGTTGGAACATGCATTTCTTTTCTTTCTTTCTTTCTTTTTTTTTTTTTTTTGGGTCGGTGGCACTGCATTTCCAAGAAAGTGACTTCGTGCGCATTTCCGCGAAACGTTGCCGACTTTAAAATATTCCTTTTCTCCGATTTTACTAACTTGCACACTTTTAACTTTATTAAGCCGCATGTAAAATTTTGTTTTTTTTGTTTTTTTCCTTTTCACGTTTTTACCTATTAAATAATTTGAACTATTTTTCCTTTAACGTGGAGTTTAAGGTAAATCTTTTCAGCTTGATCCTTAATCCATAGATAACACACTTGAAGATTAGTTATCTATGTGTGGCTTTAAACAAGCGGCAGAAAATTCAATTAATCACTTCTAAGTACACTTCATTATAACTTATGAATTGAAAAAACTAACGAATGCGCATTATAATAATTAAGTTGAAATATATAAGTGTATGAGATATTGAATTGATGATGTCGAATGATTTATTGCTGCCAGATTTACATATCTTTTTTGATACTATTATGTAAAATCATGACGACACAATTTTATAATTGGGTTAATACCACGAAAAACTCCAAACCGATACACATATAACAAATTTATTTAAAATAACTACAAGAAACTCAAAATTGGTATATGTGTGACAAATATATTGCCACAAAATTGAAACGAAGAGTAAAATCGCAAATTAATACACAAGTCAATGGTCACATGTCATCCAACACAATAATTCGATAGTAAAATTTAATGGAAACTAATATAAGGTAATTTATTACAAGTGTATCAGTTTAGACTAAATTTTGGATTTTTGGTAGTTCAAAAATTAATTTATGATCTTTACCAAAAAAAAAAATTAATTTATGATGCAAAAGAGCTTTATAAAGAGAGTTGCTTACTACGAACAGCAAGATGCCTGCCCCACTAGTATGATTTTATTGATCACTAGTCCTTACTTTCAGTTACTAGCATACTAATTTAGAATTTGTGCAGTATTAACCCTTTACAATTATACTTACAGCGACACCAAATCTTTTTGATACACTTCAAACAAAATTTCAGTGTTTCGTAAAACTATATATTCCTTGATTTAATTGTAGGCGACGGAATTGTATGGATAAAATTCTTAGACGCCGTAAACTATTTTTCTATTTATGAGGAGGAATACTTTCAAAATAAGAGAGAGAGAGTTCAGTAGTAGAGTGATTAAATTAAAAGATTTGAAAACCTAAGCCAGCGAAATGGGGTCAATAATAGATCATAAAAATAAAAAAGTGGGGTCAATGCCAAAGGCTTTCTTGGAGTTGAAGCTCATCCTCACATGTGCTCCAGTGGCGTGCAACAGGTGACATGAAAATATTTCGACAAATATCCCCAATTTGTTGAAAATTGAAATTGCAACCCTCATCTAGTTAAAGGGTGTGCTGGATAAAATCAAAAGTTTAGGCTATAAAGGATATTATTTCTTTAAAATTTTGTAATTCATCAACTTCTTCTTCTTTTTTTCTTTTGGTCAACATTTTGAAGGTCCGATATTATGTCCATTTCGTTAAAAAGCGCGCACACGAACCCACGAACGACACCCACCCATATGGATACCTTGAATTCAGGGAATGTCCGATCGCCCTTTATAAACATGAAGGACAGACCCTTCAACCGAAAGTCCCGATTTTCTCAAGAAAAAATTTAAATTAATAATATCTGTCGCCGAACAAATATAGTAACAAAGTTCTTAGGATCGTGGACTGGTCAAATCGAGAGTTTCGTAAAATCTCAATTAGCAGCCTTTAGTTGAGTAATTTAAGATAGAATCCCATCCCATATTACGCTTTTATGTGACTTAATTAAGGATGTGTTTATTTGAGAGAGAGTATTTTTTGGGAATTTATTTTTCAGACTTTCAACTGTTTGGTGTGCAATTGGAAATGAGTTAATCGAAAATACTTTTCGGTTAACGAATATATTAATGCATAAATTTAAGGAAATGAATTCCTCAATGTTTAAAGATGAAAACACTTTCTAGAATTGCTTATCTCAAATATTTTAATATTTTAATTTCATTTTTTTCTTTTGATTTATTTTTTCTAGTTTTTCATTTTCCTTTTTCTTCATCTTCTACCAATCATTAGCCAGGCAATCTCGACCTTGCTGGCCCACTACTATGACCGATAACCAACTCATAGCCAAAGCTTAGCAACCGGCAGAAGGGAAGAAAAAATAAAATTGATCAAAATATTGATTTTTTTTTATCATAACATTAAAGTTACTATATCTTCTTGGTTACATATCATCAAATAAAGAAAAACTGTCAACCTTATTAAAAAATTATATTTTGAAAAGTATTTTCTTTTATCACGAAATCCTCCCAGAATAAATTCACTCCTAGATTTTTCGTGTTTTGTTACGAAAAGGAAGACCCCAAAAACGCGAAATGACGCGGATGTTGCATCAATTGTGCAGATCCAGGAGCACGATAGCCCCCTTATTAAGATTCCCTCTCAGGTTGAGTTTCTCCAGCGGAAGAAGCATCTCGATCCATCCATCGCTCTCTTTCGTCTTGTCATTGTGGCGATCGAACTTTGTTTTCCTCCCAAGTTTGGACAAGTAGTTTGTCGTCGCCGTCGTGTGTACGCGCGTGCGTGTCCCGCGGAGAGAGAGAGAGAGAGAGAAAAGCGCGTGACTGACACATGTAATTTTCCGGAAAAATATGGCAATTTTCCTAGAAACGCTGCAGGCTGCTTCCGCACTTTCGGCTTTCACAACGAGCCAAAAAGCCAGGCGTGTTTCTGTTGCCCGGTCACTATCAGCTAAGTAACATCCATACGTTACACGAAAATGCGACACAACATAACATGACATATCAATATATCATTTTTTAAAAAATAGAAAATTTCGACGTGTTAAAACACGTTATATATTAAATGAATATTTATATTTTTAATTAATTTGATTCAAATTCCTAATTAATTAATTAATTAATTAAAAAAGACTCGTAATGAATTTACATTAATAATATTAATAAATCAATTCATTGGAAATTCGAAAGATATATTCATAGTTAATACATATTCATATTTGGAAATATGTTTTTAACTTTAACAAAAGTTATTGATGAAACTAATGACTAATAAGAAATTAGAAATAAATCCACGGTCTTCTATGATGACCAAAATTTATCATCTTTCAAAATTCAATACTTTTATTTTTCAAAATTATTTTAAATTTTCATTTATTTATTTTTCCGATAAAAGAAGTCCCCCGGGGGGGGTCCACCCCCGACCCCCACTCCCTTCTTTCCTTCATCTATTTCCTCCCACCTCCAAATTTATTTCACTTTACTTTCCCCCTCCCCCACCTGATAGGCTGTCATTTCCCCCCTCCCTCCAAAATGAAAAATCTCACCATTAGAGTCCCCCCTTTTTATTTATTCCTTTTGAGTTTCCTTATCAAAAACCCTAGCTAGCGCTCTCCTTCTCATCCTCCTCCTTGTCGCTCGCCACACGACCCCCTTCCTCTCCTCTTCCTCTCGATGCTTCTCCTCCTCCTCTTGGTCACACAACCTCTCCTCTTCCTCTCAATCCTTCTCCTCCTCCTCTTGGTCACACGACCCCCCCTCCTCTCCTCTTCCTCTCGATCTGTGCGTGCTCTCGGTCCTCGTCACAATCGTTTACTACCTTGCCTTCGCCCATTCCTCCCTTGCAGCTACAGCCTCATCGTCGACCCATCATAGCATCACTCTGGCAGCCCTCGCCTCAATCTCTACTCTTTCTCTGGCCATCTCTCGCCATCGTGGGCTCACCGTCACTTGCGGCCTTGTCTCTACTCCCTCACCCTCACCTCGACCCTCTATCGTCTTTTGGACATGCGTGTCAAAACATGTTGAGAAAAGTTGATCATTTGTCAAAAAATCGGACACGCGGTCAACGCGTATCCGAGCATGTCGACGTGTCAAACACGCTTCGACACATGTCGGACATGACACGAAAGCACGTGCAACATGTCCGTGCTTCATAAACTACCAATATACTCCTACTGGCAAAAAAAAATAAAGAAGCTTTGGTCAAACCGAGAAATGGACAATGGTTTCTACTCTTTTTTGGATTGGATCAGACCGGATCGAATTACGAATTCTTAGACAAGCATGAGCCTACTAATGATTGGATTAGTAGAAGAATTTCAGCTTGTTTGATAACTAAATTAAGTGCTGAAATATTTAAAATTAGGCACAAGTGCCATAATTTTGGCGCGCTCAATAAGCATCATAACTTTTTTTCCCTCACTTGAGTGTTACAAATTTAAAAAATCAATCATTCGAATACCAATGCAATTTACCTTACCAAAAAAATCTAATGTAAACACTGTCGTCTTGTATGATTTGACCGACGTTGACGTATACAAATTTTATATATTTTATATATTTTTTTGAATTTGAATTTTTTATTTTTGCCTTTTTTTAGGGCCTGTGACCCTTGCCTTCAGCCACAAAGGCACTTGCCAGATCTAGGTGGTCATGGGCAAGGCTGCCTTTGCGGCCACACTAGCTGAGGGCCTTCACAGCTGAGGCCGACACAGCCCTCGCCTCTTTGCAATCAGTAAGGGTTGTCAGTGACCCTCGCTAGCCTTGAAAAAAATACAATAATAATTTAAAAAAAGTAAATCATAAAATTTTAAAAGTTTAAAAAATCCATGTCAGATGGAAAATTAATAAAAAAAAAAATCCACGTAGAATGATTTGCCAAAAATGTCACTAAAATGATCTATTTTACTTTGACGTAATACTTAAATGAGCGACTAAAAAAAGTTATGGTACACAGCGAGCGCTTACAAAGTTTTGGCACTTGCTTTGGTCTCTCCCTATTGAATTAAGTGGAAAGAGAACACTCCTGGTGCAGTGCAAGTAAGGAATAGAAAGACCAGTTTTCTTGTATTGCCGTAAAGGATGCAGAGTATGGTTGTTCCCTGTACCATGAAATGCAAAAGCTACTTTTTATACCATCGAAACTATCCACAAGCCGTTTTACATAAGTTTTTCAAGGACTCAGAAAACAAGAGGAGCAGACCAAGATGACGATAGGACACAATTTGTGTCTGTTACACAAAACACCTTCGGCTAAGCAAAAGCCTCCATTTATAACCTTCGTAAGTTCGTATGGCCTCATAGAATATACTTCTGCTACTATTTCAGTAGTTTACTGATTTGTAATTCAATATCAATATTAAACTAACAGTATGAATGAATGGAGAACGTCGAGGGAACTTAGCATAGTCATGTAACAGTGTGTGTGTTCTGAACAATAGCTTTATTGCCTGTGAATAGCAGCAAATAGGCAAGACTTTATACATAGGACTCAATGGATGAAGTGTCAATTTCTATGAATAATGAGCACAAAATGCACGTGATATCCCGAAATTTGGCCCATATTTTGAAATATATGAAATGTTTATTTCATCGACGCACTTGTGGTTATTTTACTCTGAACTGATCACTTAAGAGTTAACTAATCTATTAGATGAGTCCGTAAATGGTTAAAAACATGAAAGACTAAAGAATTCGATCAAAAATCGATCACTCGACCATAAAAATCGACAAGAATCAATACTATACTGTTATAAATCAATTAGTGAATAGATATAAGTTGATTCGATGGAAGTAAATAGTCGATTCGCGGATAATTTCACATGGTTACGATATTCGTGTCGACAATAAACTGATTTTTTATTAATATTATATTCATAGTACATAATTGAACCCTCATGATTACATGATAACAAAGGGTCGTCTACGATTTGAAGATGCACAAACGTGGGTCGAAAATTATCAACCACGGGTCAAACGAGCAAGAACCCCTAAAAGCTACCCAATAGATTAGGTAGTACTAAAGTCGCATTCGATCGATTTTTAATCACGAAGTTTAATTCGATTTCAGGTATCGAACTTTTAAGGGTTTCGAGATTTAATTATTGGACGTCATCTCATTATTCATCGAATTATTGACAAGTCTGATATTTTTCGAAAAAGGAATTATTGGACCCAAAAAAAAAAGGAAAAGGAAATTCGGATTAAGAGGCAAAATTGGAATTTTTGGATAAAAAATTATTGTTTCTAAGAAACTAGAATTAAGAAGATATTTGGGGACAAAATGCTTGGCATAGAGGGTTTTAGGGGCAAGTGGGTGAAGGATATGATGAGTTTTTGGGGAAATATCTTGGTAAACTTCTTTTATCTTCTTTCTTTTTCTTCTCTCTTCTCTCTCTCTTTCTCTTCTTCTTTTCTGTTGTTACCTAACCTCGAGTGAACTACCAAAGGTTTGGTTAATAGATTGTTAAGCCTAAATTTAACTCAGGATCTCCTAAACTCATACCAATTTGTGACTTATGTTCAAGTTCTTAACATACAATGAATTTTTTAATTAGGAGTCGTCACTAATCTATTTTTAGTGGGTCGATTAGAAACTCAAGTAAAGTAATGAGAGATTTACTTTACTCCTAAGAACTAGATTATGAGTTCGGGGACTTAGTTATACTATATTTCTCTAACGCCCTTTCGGTACATTTTTCTTTTGTTTTGAAAAAAAAAATGTTTTGCATGCAGTTTGAATTGATTTTATTTTACTTTCATAACATGTGAGGTGACCATGCAGGTGCGTAAACCACCAATTTAACACCCAAATAAAGCGACGAATGAATTATAAGACTCACTTCATGGCAATGAAAGCATCTGTAATGTTAAATCAGAATTCACATCGATAGTCCTAAATATGATTTTTAATTAACATGCAATTACTTTTTTGTTTTCACTTATTTAATGAGAACCATGATTTATGCAATGCATGCTACTAATTTAACATGAAATGACATGACATGGCAACATGACCTAGACTATACAACGTAAGTGAAATATTCTGTGTTTTCTTAATGAGCGTGCAATCTATCATAAATAATGAAATTAATATATTCAAAGATTTTTTTGGGTATTTTCCATGATATTCGAAATTAGAAAATCATGAAAATTATCTATCCAGATTAAGATATCATCCAACTTATATTAAAAATCAAGTTAAGCCAAATCTTAATTTAAATTATGATGTTATCTCAACTTGGTAATCCCTATCCTAAAATGTAACCTATCTATATCTAAACTTAATTAATTAGAAACTAAAAACTAAACATGCAATCTTATCATAATAAGCAATGACGTGCAAAGAATGCCTTAATTCTAGTTTTTTTTAATGAAATTCGAAATTAAAATTATCATATAATTAAACGTGCATCTTAAATTAATAAAAACAAACCAACATCCAAAATTATTATTTTTTTTTGGATTTTTTTTTTAATTCGAAATAAAAAATTTCCTATTCTAAATATGCAAAATAACCCTAAAACAAGAAATACTCTAACTCTAACATGAACCTAATTTGAACTCAAATATATTTTTTGGGTTTTCTTTTATGAAAACAAAATCAATTCAAATAACACGACAGCAAATCAAGCAAGATAAAATTGATATCCATAAATTAACAAATCATATCTCGCGCATGAGATCGGATTGGCCAATTTTAAACAAAATCGCGAATCAAATTTTGAGCGTAAGATCAGATTAGTAATTTTTTCGTGCGATTACGAGTCAGATTTTGAGTCAATCATATGCACTTTGTGAAATTGGAAAAATTTCCCAACTTAGAAGACTACTCAATATCTCAGCATATCGGGAATTTCAGTCATGTGCATCAACGGATATATCAAATAAGGAAACGGAATTTTTGGAAATTAATTTTTACCTATTCCGATTATTGACCACGGCTACTCACGACGTGATATAGTGATGCTTGGCGAAGCTCACAGCTTGGACTTGGCTGTCGGGACCAAATTTTTGTGGCGCTCGGCTAGATGTGGGGGACAGAGGCGGGTGTTGTAACGGCTCCTTTTCGTCGTTGGAGGTGGACACAGCAACTGCGACGCCTCGGTCCGGTGGTGCGATGAGGAGCGGAACGACAGTCCCAAGGAAGCGTGCAAGCTCGACAACGAGGTCAGCAACGCGTGGCAATGGGGCGTTGACAACGTCTGGAATGGGGCAGCTTGGTCGTGGTCCACCGAAGAAGAATTTCTTTCTCTGGTCTTTTCTTTTCCTTTCTTTTCCTCTGCGTGCCTACGTCCAGCAAGAGAAAAACCCTCTACTTTTGTTTCCTATTCATCGGTGGGCCCAAAAGAGACCACCCTTGTCACCTTTTCTCTCCACTCACATGCTCTCTCTTACGATTTTGCCGTGGGGGCCGGGTATTCTATAGTTTTTTTTTTTTTTTTGGGGTAAAGGGGTATTCTATAGTTTGCCTCCCCCTGTTGACTAAAAAGGACTCTCCGAAATAGAACCCTCCTCTGTTGTCCTCCTAGAATGAAAAAGGAACCCCCTTGTGTAGCCTTATTTTCAATGTGTGGCCTCCTCGCTTTCTATAGTGTAGCAACCTATATAAAGTGGACTAGGGCTTTATTTCCTTCTTTAAATCGACATCCACGAAGATCTCCTTCCGAATGCAACATTTCTTTTTATTTTCGACATCCCTTCTAGATTTCATTTGTATCTTTGGACTATGCAAAAAGGAATATTCTCGACCGATTTTATCACATATTGCTAAAGATTCAAGATTGTAATAGGATTTTTCTCAAATTTTAAATCTTGCAAATATGAGCTCGCAATATCTCTTCATATCACTGGAAATATCAAATCTCAATTTCTCACAAGATAATTTTCGATCAAAAAAATAAGCTCGGGCTAATTTGTTCTCTTCGCGGGTTTAGTCCAACTCATCAAATTAAAACTCAAAACTACTAATTCAAACCCATCTTAGCACCAGTCCAATGCGAATGTAATAGGGTTAATACCTTGAAAATCCCCAAACTAGTACACTTGTACCAAATTTACTCAAAACCATTTTTTTTATCACTAAAAACCCCAAACTGGTATATCTTTGATAAATTTACCACAAACTGGTATATTTGTGACAATTTCACCCTTTGTTAGTTTTTGTTAAATTTTAATTAAATTAAATGACATGTGACAGTTAACTGGTATACCAATTTGAGATTTTACACTTCGTTTGTCACAGTTTACAATTTTTTTGATTTTTTTGTGGTATTAATCAAATTTAGCGGAGGGTATAATTGTCACAAATTTATCAGTTTAGGGTTTTTTGTGGTCGAATAAATTAATTTGGGGTAAATTTGTCATAAATGTACCAGTTTATGGTTTTTTATGGTCAATCGGGGTAAATTTATCATATGTGTACCGGTGTAGGGTTTTTTATGGTTAAAAAAATAGTTTTGGGTAAATTTGTTACAAGTGTACCAGTTTGGGGTTTTTCAGGGTATTAACCCAATGTAATAATTAAAAAAATGCTTCTAAAACTATATGCTACGCAATTTAATTCTGTAATTATCTTTTTTTAGGGGTTAAGAATTAATCCTAATTTTTAGGTAATAAATAAATAATTGGGCTACCAAAATTTAGGTGTCAACAACTTTCTCTCTTTGAATGTGAGCTCGTAGAGGTTGCCTTCAAAGATAAATTGAGACCTAAATTTTAGGCATACACATGCATTGAATAATTTTTGTTGGAAAATGAATTCCATTTTTGAAAGCAATTTATGTAATGCATGGTAATGCTAATGCAAATGATAAAGGAAACTACCTAGAATAACTTACCTTCAAGGAGGGTAGAGTTATTCAAGATAATTAATGGTACATGTTCAGAACCCGTACCTTTCTATGGTTGCCCAAAATATCAATGAGACTTTGTAAGGATATTGTTTTTCTAGGACCCATACCTTTCGTCAGTCACCTTGATAGAAAAAATTATTTTTTCAGGATCTGTATATGTCTACAGTCGCCTAAATGAGAAACTACTTTTTCAGGACCCACAGCTTTCTACGGTCACATGTTAGAGTATTAAATATTATTTAGAACCAATACCTTTCTACGATCGCTTGAAGTAAGATTTTGGTTGGCTAGGACCCGAATCTTTTTTCGGTCGCCTAGCATTGCGGCATGAATCATTTGACCATATTCCAAACCTTTCTTCAGTTGCCTTAATCAGACTAAATCTGAAGAAAAATCTTTGGGGGAAAACTCGACCAAGTCGAATGTCGATACACCTGAAAGACAATACCTCTTAAACACACTGATTTGATAAGGGGCTTTAGGCTATAGAAGCATATGCCATGTCGATGAAAAGGTCTCTAGGCTACAAAAGCACGCCAGGTCAGGAATTTCAAGCTATAAGAGCACACCGTGTCATTTGAGAAAGACTTCAGGCTATGAAAGCACGTCGAGTCGATAAAAAAGACTTTAGGCTACGGAAGCACGTCGAGTCGATAAAAAAGACTTTAGGCTACGGAAGCACGCCAAGTCGATATAAAGGGACACCGGGCTAATGAAAGCATGCTAGGTCAATAAAGAGGGACATCAGGCTATGAAAGCACGCCAAGTCAATGAAAGGGACTCTGAGCTACAAAAGCACGCTAGGTCAATATAAAGGGACATCGGGCTATGGAAGCTCACTGGGTTGATGAAAGGAACTCTAAGCTACGGAAGTACACCAAGTCAGTATAAAGAAACACCGGGTATGGAAGCACGCTGAATCGATGAAAATGGACTATGGGCTACGAGAGCATGCCAAGTCACTATAAAGGGATACCGGGCTATGGAAGCACTCAAGGTCAGTAAATAGGACTTCAGGGTATGAAAGCACGTCAGATTGATGAAAAGGACACCGGGCTACAGAAGCATGCTGAATCAGTGAAAAGGGCTTTGGGCTACGAAAGCACGCTGAATCTCAAGGCTTCAAGGAGCAATTTGAACATAAAGTATTACTCAGTCTTCAAGGAAATATTATCTGTCAAACACGATTAGAATAAAAACTAGTATGCATTCATTAAAGAGGTAGCCAATCTAAGCTACTTTAAAATGCACATTTCAAAATTCAATGAGGTTTTCATCAATTTAATCAAGGTTTATGCATAATGACTCTACCATATTTGCATCATCCAAATTTTCACATGAGAGAATTGTCGTTCAAGACAATGACATGGATTTCTTAAGAATATTAAATGAGAGATTTTTAGTTAGAAATGACTTTCACTTACTCTCATTCAGAAATGCTATTTTAGGAGAATCATTCCATCTCACATCACCATACCAACAAGGGTTCGAGTATTCTTGCAAACAGTACGACCTTACCAATCTAGGAGGTCTTTAATAGGGAGCGTAATGTGAGCTTAGTTAACGGCTTGGCAAAGGGACTCTTTTCTTCTTCTTTTTTTGGGTAAATCTTGGCAAAATGACTCTTTGTGTCAAGACAATTGAAAAAATAATTCTGTAATCATCTCCGGGTTTACAAGTCAAAAACCTTGTAAAATGAAAAAAATAATAATCTTACTCGCACTTCTTCGAGTGATGCTTAAGACATGTGAACTCTTATGTTAATTCACATGCCCTAATCAGAAAAGATTTTGCAAAGGACGTAACGTAAGCTAGGTTCATGGGTTGAGAAACGAAAGATTGTTAGGCTCAAAGATACGTATAGAGGTCAAAGTTGATGATTATCTAGGCATTGTCACCAATCCTCTTCTTCATCGTCAAAGATTTTCTTCATATCAAAACTCCATTGATTGTAATATCTCGGCATTTGAGTTCTTTAGGCATTGTCACCAATCCTCTTCTTCATCGTCAAAGATTTTCTTCGTATCAAAACTCCATTGATTGTAACATCTCGGCATTTGAGTTCTTTATGTACCGTCTCACGAGGGATATGATTTTCTACAACCAATGCTTGATTTTTTTTTTTTGGCATTGACCTTGCTTTTACCAGGCACATTATTTTTTTGCCCCTAGTTTTTCCTTCACTTCTTTTTTCTTGGGCATTGGCCTTACTTTTATCAGGCACATTGTTTTTTCATATTCCTTAATCCTATTGAATGACCATATGGTGTTTTTTAACATTTGGACTCTTGGGAGATCTTCGTCTTCTGTCAACACTCCAGACCATACTGTTTGAACAATTGTCTTGTGCCTTGCCCTAGTGTGGGGGATGATCGTGGGAGATGATCACCAACTGGGTTTGAAGAAATGAAATTGCAATCTCAAGTGGGTTATACAAAGGATATAAGTATAATAGAAAAAGAAATACTCTTTGTCATCTTAAGGCACTTAAATTATCACATGAATTCAATGTAATAGCATAACTTGAAGATTGATGCAAGTGAGAGCAAAAAAAAATCTTTTAATTTTCCTCACCTCATAATGCCATCTTACTTCCAATTCACCCTAATGTGGGGTGGTTCTTGATGGGGATGATTTGAAAAAATTTCTACAAGTATATGAGGTTCAAAGGGGTTAAGTAATGGATCACCTGTAGTGTTTGAGATAGAGAAATGAATTGCCCCTTATCATTTCGGTCATCGTACATTTTGCGAGAGAACTTGCGAATATAGAACATTTTATACTCATCTCACAAGTGTATAGGTAAGGGACTATGTAAAAGATAAGGTTTGCATTTCATTATCCTGACTCGTCTCATTCAGCATTCTTAAACATGTGATGTCACTCCATTGAATTGACCATCTTCACATGAAATTGGTGAATTGAATAGATAAAATCACTATGGAAATTCTCTTTTAAAAAAAGTCCAGTAACTTTAAGCATGAAAAGCTTTTGAGACTTCAAAACAGACAATTTATCACACTCAAAACATGTTTTTAAGCATTCATTTAGGGTAATGCCCCCACAAAAGGATTGCCTCCTTGGATTGCCCCTATCAATCAAGACCGAAAACCCGATCTTTGATTTGATAAATACTCCATTCTTGCTTTTGCCCCAAAATATGCCATGCTCCCAATCTGTCATATTGACTCTTTAGAAATGTGTTCTCAAATTTGTTGAGTAATTGTTGAGCCAATTGATCTATTATTGCAACGTAATGTGCCTTTTTTAGATGCTTCCTCATCGAGCCAAGAAAATAATGCTTTAAAACATGAAGTAAAAGAGTCAAAAAATTAAATAGGACTAATTTAATGCATCCTTTTGGAAATGACTTCAAAAATAATTTTTTTTTTTGAATTTTTTTGATAAGGAAGTATGAAGGAGCCCAATCTTTAGAATTTCTCCATTGATGGTATTTTCTTTTCATTATTGGACATCGTCACCAAGCTAGTTTAGTATACCCCATCATACCCTCAAAATTGGAAATAAACTTGTAATTTCATTGAATATAATCAAATGAATTACATTATTGGAATGGAAATGCAAACAAGTAAACCTTAGAGACGAATGCAATAATTGAATCTTCAAAAAGTAGGAAATCCTATAAATAAATAAAAAAACTTGAAATCCTAGAAAGCACGAAAAAAGGCTTCTTCGTAGAGTATGAAGATAAGAACTTCTTCACTCAGTGACAGTATTTGCGCCTCTGTCATGATTGGGCAGAGGATTTTTCTAATTAGAACTAAAAGAAAATACCTTTGTATCCAAGAGGTCTTGGACCCTATGCTTCAAAACATAGCAATCATCAATAGCGTGACCAGCCTCTCCCATGTGATAGTCACACTTTTCGAAGGGATTATATGTAGGATAATACTCAGGATTTGGTCGCTTCGGCTCAGAAGAGAATTATCCATTCTTTTGGAGAACAAGTAAGACTTTGGATAGAGGTCTAGGAAGAGGTGTAAATTGTCTCCTAACATTACGTTGTCGACCAGAGAACCGATGTCCTTCGCCTTGTTGCTCAATAGAAATCTTATTTGTTGATGTGCGATTGGATGTATCACAATTTGGTTGAGAATAGGCCACATTAATCTCAGCTTCAAGGTCCTTCTCTTTCTTTGGGGTAAATCTTTTGCTTATAAAGGTTGGCTCATTAAACCATCCATCTCTCAACCCTATCTCAATCTGCTCACCCACAAGGATGAGTTGACTAAAGTTCTCAACATATGTGCTAACCATCTTATTGTGGAACTCAAATAGGAAGGTCTTGACGAACAACTTCCTCAATTCTTTATCAGCAGGCTCAAGACTAATTTGAGCTGCTAGATTTCGCCATCTAATGGCATACTCCTTAAATGATTCACTCCTCTTCTTCTTCATTTGCTCAAGACCTTCTCGGGAAGGTATGGTGTCCATATTAAACTTATATTGTTTGAAAAATGCATCAGCCACTTCATTTCAGGTGTCGAGAATGTTCACATCCTTCATCACATACCAGCTCAATGCGGGCCCGATCAAACATGCATGAAATGATTGGATCATGAGAGGCTCATTCTTGATATATTGGGCCATACGTATGTGGTATATCTGCAAATGAGCTTTTGGGCAGGAAGTACCATCGTATTTCTCAAACTTTGGCATTTTAAGCTTCTTTAGCATCTTGACCTTCTCATAAACTGACAAGTTGAATGAGAGTGAACTTTGCGACTCTTGCAATTGCTTCACTTTCTCTTCAAGCTTTGCGAAGTGTTTATCTTGCTCCGTCTCATCTTGCTCCATCTTAGGGACGTTGTCAAGCGTAACCTTTCCACAATGACTGGTAGTGGGTCATCTTCCAGCTCGGGCATGTCGACATCACCAATTTGGGCCTTGTTTGCCTGCTTTTGGACTGTTATCTCGGGGTGAGCAGGTGCATGAGTCGAATTCATTCGGAGGGATTGGATTTGAGCTATCATAAGTTACATAGAGGTGAGAAACTATGGAGTTGGTCTTCCATAGTAGAAATACGATCACGCATTTCAGTTTGGTCGGCCATCTTAGCTTTTGATTGTGTAATAATGGGCGAACGTAAGGGATCCGTTATCACCTAATTCGAATGAATGAAAATATGTAAGCACAAGGTGTAAATAGAAAGCCAATCCATGACAATGATCTGCTCGATTTTTTCATTTATTCATAAAAAGTTCGTATAAGAATGGATTTTCCGAAAAAAATAGCTAGAAAAATAAAAATAAACACCCTAGCAATACCAAATTTCTTAGACATAAATTGAAAACAAATTCTCTGAAGTTTTTTGTATTATTTTCCAAATGATTCATTGCATGACAATTTCCTCATTTCATTTCTAATTGACAAATGAATTAGACCAAATGACTGACCTCGATTGTAATGGACGTACCAAAAGTATGACAAAGTAAAAAAATTGCATAGTATAGGGATAAAAGACTTACTTCACTAAGGAAAATTGATGGCAAAAAAATAGACATGCACATGAGATGTAATGCTCGATTTCCACTTTAGACATGCTTAGAAAAATGAAGCCACAAGGATGATCGGACTAGCCGTGGGCGTACGGACTAAGTTTGGTCTTCATGACACCAGCTTGGTCAAAGAGCCAATCCGAGTCAGGGGCATGCAAACCGAGGTGGGTACTCTTGACTCCAAAATAGAAATTTCGAGATTGAGATCGGTGACTCATACCACGGGCGTGCAGTCAGAGTGGTATCCATCTCAATACCATTCTAGTTAATCCTATGCGGCTCAAGTTCGGCGGCAGGTTGTGTGTGCAAAAGTGTAGTGTAAATGCATAGGCATGCACAATAGTTTATATCAAACAATACTTCGTTCATAAAAATAAATCATACATTCCTACACTGCCCTGCAAAATAAAGATTAGCAAACACTTCCCCTTATACCTCACATATTCTAAGAACATTTAACACCTTAAATGTTAGGGACGTACTTAGGATCCTTAGTGCCAAATAGTTTTTCAGATAGAAGAAAAAATTGGCATAAATTGGATTTAGAGTTTCAACACAAGTCCCCAATGGAGTCGCCAAACTGTTGTGACCTTACCTCGGGTGAACCACCTCAGGTTTGGTTAATGGATTGCTAAGTCTAGACTTAACTTAGGCTTTCCCAAGCCCATACCAATTCGCGACTTAGGTTCAAGTTCTTAACATGCAATGGATTTTTTAATTAAGAGTCGCTACTAATTTATTTTTGGTGGGTCGATTAGAAACTTAAATAAAGTAATGTGAGATTTACTTTACTCCTACAAACTAGAGATTGTGAATTCAGGAACTTGGTTACCGTAGATTTCTCTAACGCCATTTCAGTACTTTTTTCTTTTATTTTGAAAAAAAAAAATGTTTTGTATGCAACTTGAATTGATTTTAATTTACTTCCTTAACATGTGAGGTGACCATGCAGGTATGCAAACCACCAATTTAACACACAAACAAAGCGATGAATGAATTACGAGACTCACCTCATGGCAATGGAAGCATCCACAATGTTAGATTAGAATTCACATCGACAGTCCTAAATATGATTTCTAATTAACACACAATTACTTTTTTGTTTTCACTTATTTAATGAGAACCATGTTTTATGTAATTCATACTATTAATCTAACATGAAATAATATGACATGACAACATGACTTGGACTATATGACGTAAGTGAAATATTTTGTGTTTTCTTAATGAGCATGCAATCTATCATCGAGAATGACATTAATTTATTCAAAGAACGAAATTAGAAAATCACGAAAATTATCTATTCAGATTAAGATATAATACAACTTATATTAATAATCAGGTTAGGCCAAATCTTAATTTAAATTAAGATGCTATCTCAACTTGATAATCTCTATCCTAAAATGTAACCTATCTATATCTAAACTTAATTAACTAGAAAATAAAAACTAAACATGCAATATTATCCTAATATGCAATGACGTGCAAAAAATGCTCTAATTATAGTTTTTTCTTTTTTTTTAATGAAATTCGAAATTAAAATTGTCACATAATTAAACATGCATCTTAAATTAATAAAGACAAACCAAAATGTTTTATTATTATTTTTTAAATTCGAAAAAATAAATGTTATATTCTAAATATGCAAAATAACCCTAAAACAAAAAAAAATACTCTAACGTGAACCTAATTTGAACTCAAATATATTTTTTGGGTTTTCTTTTACAAAAACAAAATCAATTCAAATAACACAACAACAAATCAAGCAAGATAAGATTGATATTCATAAATTGATGAATCATATCTCGCGTATGAGATCGGATTGACCAATTTTAAACAAAATTGCGAATCGAATATTAAGTGTGAGATCGTATTGGCAATTTTTTGGTTCAATTGTGAGTCAGATTTCGGGCATGAAAATCGGACTGTCAATCATATGCACGTTGTGAAATTGGAAAAGTTTCCCAACTTAGAAGACTACTCGAGATTACGGATATCTAAGCATGTCAGGAATTTCAATCATGTGCATCAATGAGTATATCAAATAAGGAAACGGAATTTTCGGAAATTAAAAAAAAAAGAAAATTTTTTTACCTATTCCGAATATTGACTTTCAAATTTGGAGATTGAACGGCTCCTCGCGATGCGATATAGCGATGCTTGGTGAAGCTCACAGCTTGGACTTGGCTGTCAGGATTGGATTTTGGTGGCGCTCGGCTAGCTATGGGGGACAAAGGCGGGTGTTGTAACAGCTCCTTGTCGTCGTTGGAGGTGGACACAGCAGCTGCGACGCCTCAGTCCGGTGGTGCGATGGGGAGCGGAACGACAGTATCAAGGAAGCCCCAAAGCCGCAAGCCTTAGCGGTGCAAGCTCGACGACGAGGTCAGCAACGCGTGGCAACGGGGCGTTGACAACGTCTGGAATGGGGCAGCTTAGTCGTGGTCCACCGAAGAAGAATTTCTTTCTCTGGTCTTTTCTTTTCCTCTGCGTGCGTACGTCCAGCAAGAGAAAACCCCTCTACTTTTCCTTCCTATTCATCGGTGGGCCCAAAAGAGACCACCCTTGTCACCTTTTCTCTCCATTCACATGCTCTCTCTAACGATTTTGCTTTGGTGGCCGGGTTTTCTATAGTGTGCCTCCCCTTGTTGACTAAAAAGGACTTCCGAAATAGAACCCTCCCCCGTTGTCCTCCGTAGAATGAAAAAGGAACCCCTCTTGTGCGGCCGTATATTCAACGTGTGGCCTCATTGCTTTTTAGAGTATATCAACCTTTTTATAGGTGAGTGAACTAGGACTTTATTTCCTTCTTCAAATCAACATCCACGAAGATCTCCTCCCGAATGCAATATTTCTTTTTATTTTTGACATCTCTTTAAGATTTCCTTTGTATCTTTGGATTATACAAAAATGAATATTCTCCACCGAATTTATCACATATTATCAAAGATTCAAGATTCTAATAGGATTTTTCTCAAATTTTAAATCTTACAAAGATGAGCTCACAATATCTCTTCAAGGATATTGAAAAATCCACCGTCATATTACCGAAAATATCAAATCTCATTTCTCAAAAGATAATTTTCGGTCAAAAAAAGGGACTCGGGTTAATTTACTCTCTTTGTAGGCTTAGTCCAACTCGTCAAATTAAAACTCAGAACTATCAATTCAAACCCATTTGTCACTAGTCCGATGCAAATGTAATAATGAAAAAAAAATGCTCCTAAAACTATATGGTACTCAATTTAATTCTATTATTATTATTATACTTTTTTTAGGGGTTAAGAATTAATCCCACTCACGTAGCCGTGGGTTGGGCTTCACCACCTCATCGCCAAGGGAACAAGTTCAAATCTCCAGATGCTCACCACTTAAATGGGGGTAATTTACTAACCTAGCCCCCCAAGTATTTACGTCTAAATAGCGGCTTGTGCCGAGACTTCACTGGTGCTACTGAGCACCGAAGGGTTGTGTGATTCCCGAAGGGTGATCTCCGGCGGTCTCTTGGTCATAAAAAAAAAAATTAATCCCTAATTTTTAGGCAATAAATAAATGACTGGGTCGTTAAAATTTAGATGTCAACATTCCCTCACATTTCTTCCCTCCCTCCTTTGCAAACCGCCCATCTCCTTTTCCTTTGCTCCCATTTTTCCCTCTTCATTTTTTTTTTCTTTTTCACCTTCTTCTTCTTCTTTTATTTTTCTTCCTCCCTCACTTTTCTTTCTCCCCCATTTGGCTGAAGCTTCATCCCCACTCCTCCCTCATTTTGCCATCCACCACCATCATCCACGCCACTTCACCACCACCCAACATCATCATCCCACCACCCTCGTCGTCCACCATCTCATCACCTTTGGCCGCACCACCATCACCGCCCCTTGCCACCGCCCACTCATGCCATCCGTGCCGCTGTTGCTTCGCCGTCACCACCGCCATCCGCCCAAGTCACCATTGCGGCCACCACCAAGCCAAACCACCCTAGGTAGCCATGAGCTTGAGGAGCCGCCACCACCACCGTCGAGCCTCCATTCGAGCCGCAAACGCCGTCGTGCCACTGTCATTGAAAATCCGTGAGTAAATTTCTTAATCGTGAATTATGGTGTTAATTATGTTTAGAGAGTGATTAGTTTAATATTAATGGCGGTTAGTATTAGTTAATCTTAATTTATTCTTAATTGCAATTAAGGATGGTTTAGATTAAGTTTAATTATGATTAGTTTAAATAATTGTGATTAGGTTAATTAATCGTGATTGGATTAATTAATTGAATTTAGTTTTTATTAATCGTGATTTATTTAATTAATGATGGATTAGCCGTTAAGTAGAATTTTATGCTCATTTTCCTGAATGAGATTGTGCGTAATTTCGGTTATTTGCATGTATGATGTTGTGCTATTGATTGCCAAATTGTAAATTTTGTTTAATATTTTCAAAAAGGGTTTTTGGATAAGAAAATAGAAAAATATGAGGTGTCAGATTTGGACGCCAAATTTTACGTGCTAAATAAAATAATTGGGTTTTAAAAAAGAAGTGTGCAAAGTTTGATGGGTTAATTTCAAATACCTGACCGCGTATGAATATTTTATTGGGATTTTTAAATATGAAAAATTGCCCAAGTTTATTATTTGAAAATGAAATATTGTGTTCTTGGCTAATTAACGACAATAAAAATTGGCTTAATTAATGGTGTGTTTGAGTGGTCATTTAATCGAACCTGTCACCTAATGGGAGTTTAGGGGAGATGCTTGATTTTTATCGGATGTCTAGCAGGAGTCTGGATGCCAAGTTGCGGTTGAAGTTAGACCGATGCACCTTTATATAATGTCGTTTAGGCGGGGGTTCTAAACGATGCCATACCCGATGGGACGAGACGATACCCGATCCTGCCGGAAGACCGTCGACTTTTATGTTGGCCGTGGCCTAAGGGGTCGTAATAATTGGGACACATGTGTTGGTAATGCGCATGAAATTTTAGTATGTATTATGATTGATATTTATGCATGTTGCACTATTATTACTGTGTGAGACGTGTTAATATGTAGGGGTGTGCGGAGGCGAGGTAAGTTTATATGTTATGCGTGTTGTTAAATTATGTCTCGAGTTTGAGCGTTTATCAAACGCAATTTGCTGGACTCTTGAAACTGCACAAAAGAGGAAATATAAAATAAAATTAAAAAAGGGAGGAAAGTTTGTTCTTTGTTAATCCGAAACGTGAAGATGAAGTCTGCAAGCGTGGAGACAAAAATGTGGTGGGCCCGCACATGTATAAAAGAAGAAACAATTGAAGGTCTTCTTTTCTTTTTAGGAAGATGCTGCCGAAGGAAGAAGCCCTGCACACAAAGAATCAAAAGTGGTGGGGCCCAAGGTCAAAGCACACATGCACGTAAAAGGGGAAACAAAACCCTTCGAAGCCGCTGAAGAAAAAAAACCAATGGAGAAAATGAGCCGCATGTCAAGCCAAAGATAGAGCCCCGCGCGCATTATACTTTGAGCCAAGGGACGTGCGATAATTTTGTGCGGTGAGTTTATGTCCAAGTGAATTGTTTATTTATAAACACTTTGGGTTTGAGGTTAAATCTAAGTGTGAGAAACACTCGAGCGTGTGAACGATTGTAAACTCTAATTCTCTGATTATAGTAAATTATTTGTTTTGGCTCTCCTCATGGATGTAGATACCGATACTCGAACTGAACCACGTAAATTTCTATTGTCCTTATTATTTCTCATTTATTTATCTAGCGATTTCACGTTGACGTAAATTATAAGATCATGTCATTTCCGTATATTATATCCCAACAAATTAGTATCAGAGCTTGGGATTGGATTTCTTGATTGTGATTTGGAGCTTTTGCTTATTTGATTATTATTTGGAAATATTGTTGTTGCAATTATGTCTAAGAGGAAATATGAAATTGAAAAGTTTAATGGGAGCAACAACTTTGTGTTATAGAGCATTAAGATGCGGGCTTTGTTGATAACCCAAAATTTGGCTAAGGCACTGGATGGTGAAGATGAGTTGCCTATTATAATGAAAGCCTCTGAGAGGATAGAGTTAATGGAAAAAGCAAAGAGTACAATCCTGTCAAATTTGTTGGATGAGGTATTCATAGAGGTTGCTGAGGAGAAAGATGTTGCAGCGTTATGGGCAAAACTTCAAGCACTCTATGTGAAGAAATGTTTGAACAATCACTTATACATGTTGAAGAAGATGTTTCAATTTAGATATACTGAAGATACGTCTATCAGAACCTACCTAGATGAATTTAATAAACTTATGATGAATCTGAAGAACGTTGAAAAAATACATGATGATGAAGAACATGGCATGATGTTGTTAGCCTCTTTACTAGAGTCATGGGAGCACTTTACTGATTCACTATTGCAGGGGCATACTGTAATTACCTCAGAAGAGGTAAAGTCTACCTTATTCTCTAAGGAATGGTAGAGAAAGTTATGAGATGATGGTTTGGCACAAGGAGTAACGCAAGCACTGACGATTCGGGGTAGAGAACAACATTGAGGGCCTAGTAGCAGTAGAGGTAAAAGCATATCAAAATCACGCCATGGAAAGTCCAAGGGACGTGTGAAGTGCTTTAAGTGTCACGAGGAGGGGCACATCAGAAGACATTGTCCAAAGTGGAGGAATAAAGCTGATAGGCAGAATGCCACAAGCAGTGTGGTGAACGTTGCCAAAGAGAGCAATAGTGATGCAGAAGCTGTCTTATGTGTGACTACTACTTTGTTAGAAGACAAATGAGTGCTAGATTCGGGGTGTTCTTATCATATGACATCTCATAAGAACTGGTTTACTACTTACTAGGCTGCATATGGTGGTAGAGTTCTTTTGGGGAATAATGCAATCTCTAAGGTTGTGGAGATAGGGAAAATTCGAATTCGAATGCATGATGGGGTAGTGCGCACATTGACAGATGTGAGGCATGTACTGGAGCTCAAGAAGAACCTTATTTCTCTGGGGACACTTGATGACATCGGATGTAGGTACACCGCTGAAGGTGGAGTACTGAACATCTCTCGAGGCACCATGACAGTGATGAAAAGGAAGAAAGTGAATATTCTTTATCATCTATAGGGAGAGATCGTGACTGGAACCGCTACAGTTTCATCAAATGAGTCAAACTCTAACTTGACTCAATTATGGCATATACATTTGGAGCACATGAGTGAGTCATGTATGACGATGCTGAGTGAAAGGGGGTTGTTGAAAGGTTAGAAGATAGAGAAGTTAGACTTATGTGAGCACTACATCTTTGAAAAGCGGTACTGAGTTAAGTTTACTACAGCTATTCATTCGACCAAACGCTTAGTTGAATATATTCATTCAGATGTCTGGGGCCCGTCTTCGGTTTCTTCAAAAGGAGATGCCCGATATATGCTGACATTTGTCGACGATTATTCGAGGAAGGTATAAGTATACTTTTTGAAGCACAAATATGAAGTATTTGATCTAATAAGAAATTTAATGAATTGATTGAGAAGTAATCAGATAAACAAATCAAGTGTCTGAGAACTGATAATGGTATAGAGTTCTGTGGTAAAGATTTTACTGAGCTCTACGAAAAAGAATGTATTGTGAGACACTACAAAGTATCTGGGACACCACGGCAGAACGGCGTGGCAGAACGGAAGAATAGAACTTTGCTAGAGCGAGCTCAATGCATGCTTTCGCATGCAATATTTGGCAAGGAATTTTGGGCCAAAGCAGTAAACATGGCATGTTACTTGGTTAATTGATCTCCATCATCTGCTATTGAGTGGAAGATTCCTAAGGAAGTATGGTAAGAGAAACTTGTTGATTATTCCGGATTAGGTATCTTCGGATGTCCTGCATATGCTCATAGGAGTGATGGTAAGCTTGAGCTGAGGGCAAAGAAGTGCATATTCATGGGTTATGCATATGGGGTGAAAAGCTACCGGCTGTGGTGCACCAATCCTAGATTACCCAATTTTCTAATTAGCAGATATGTGATCTTCGACAAGATTGCAATGCTTCGACGGAGGAGTTATGAGACACAACTAGCAGAGAAGACATATCATGGTGTCGTTAATGAGGTGGAGCTTCAAATGAAGACTCTAGAGACCTCAAAGGTAACTGAAGTTGAGACTACAGATGATGCCACAATTCCTGAAGTCGGTGATAATGAATAACCCGCAAAGCCGCATCACACTATAGCCGCAAATAGACAGAGAAGGCACATTAAATCATCGGTACGTTATGATTATACATATATTGCTTATGCATTGACTGTAGGTGATGAGGTGGAGACAGATGAGCCTTCGTCTTACTTTAAGGCAATGGCTAGTTCGAAATTGTCACAATGGCTAGGAATTATGAGTGAAGAGATGAAATCACTCTATCGAAATCAAACATGGGAGCTAGTTAAAGTACCTAAGAGCCAAAAGATTATCGGAAGTAAATGGGTTTTCAAATGGAAAGAGGGCATTCCCGATGTCAAGGCAGCAAGGTATAAGGCAAGACTTGTGGCGAAGACATATACATAGCATGAGGGCATTGACTACAATGAGGTGTTCTCTCTTGTGGTAAGACATACTTTTATTCATGTTTTACTTGCCTTAGTTGCTTTGTAGGATCTCGAGTTAAAGCAGTTAGATATGAAAATTGCATTTCTTCACAATGAGTTGGAAGAGTAGATTTACATGAGGCAACCAGAGGGATTTGTTATTCCGGATAAAGAATATCATGTTTGCTTGTTGAAGAAATCTTTATGGGCTGAACAGTCTCCTAGATAGTGATATAAACGTTTTGATACTTTCATGGCTAGTCAAGGCTATACAAAAAAGTTAGACGGATAGCTGTGTTTACTTTAGGAGATTGGAGAATGGTTCTTTGATTTATCTACTTTTATATATTGATGATATGCTAATAGCAATTAAGAATATGTCTGACATTGATGTGATTAAGATGCGGTTAAATATTGAATTTGAAATGAAAGATTTAAGTGTAGCAAAGAAAATATTGGGCATGGAGATTTTGCATGACAGGGCTATAGGAGTTTTACGTGTATCTAAAAAGAAATATATTGAGAAGATTATAGCACGTTTTAATATGCAGTCGGCAAAATCTGTAAGTACACCTTTAGCGAAACACTTTAAACTTTCAGATAAATTATCATCGCAGACTGAGGAAGAGGAGGAGCATATACCCCATGTTCCTTATTCTAGTGCCGTGGGTAGTATTATGTATGTTATAGTGTGCACTAAGCTTGATATTTCACAAGCTGTGAGTGTAGTTAGTCATTATATGAAGCTTCCTAGTAAAGCTCATTGGCAAGCTATGAAGTGGATTCTCAGATATTTGAAGGGGACAACAAACGTGGGTATAATGTACTGGAGGGATAGCAATGGCAGTGAGACCACTAGTTTTGTGGATTTGGATCACGCTGGAAACTTGGATAATCGCAGGTCTTTAGCAGGGTACGTGTTTACGCTAGCGAGTGGTGTAGTTAGTTAGAAAGTGTCCTTACAGGATCACATTGTCTTTTCTTCGACTAAGGTAGAGTACATGGCACTAACTTTTATAGCGAATGAGGCGATATGGTTACAAAGTTTGCTCTTGAACTTTGAGTTAGAACAGAAAAGTGTGGATATATACTGTGATAACCAATGTGCGATATATTTAGCATATAATCTAGTTTATCACGAGTGAACAAAGTATATCAACATCATGTACCACTTCATTCGAGATGTCTTAGCTAAGGGTAATGATACTGTTAAAAAGGTTGCTACAGTAGATAACCCGACAACCATAATGACTAAGTTTGTTTCTTTAGCAAAACTCAAGTTCTACTTGAGTTCTATTGGCGTTTGTGGAGAGTGAGCGCTTGTCGAGGCGCTAGGAAAGCAACATGGATGATGAGTACTATAACTTGGCTTTAAATATCGAGTAAATGTGGAGAATTGTTAAATTATGTCTCAAGTTTGAGCATTTACAAAATGCGATTCGTTGGACGCTTGAAGCTGCACAAAAGAGGAAATATAAAATAAAATAAAAAGGGAGGAAAGTTCGCTCTTTGCTGCGGAATCCGAAACGTGAAGATGAAGTCTGCAGGCGTGGAGACAAAAACGTGGTGGGCTCGCACACGTATAAAAGAAGAAACAATTGAAGGTCTTCTTTTCTTTTTAGGAAGATGCCGCCGAAGGAAGAAGCCTTGCACGTGAAGAATCAAAAGTGGTGGGGCCCAAGTTGGGCAAACACGCACGTAAAAGGGAAAACAAAACCCTTCGAAGCCGCTGAAGGAAAAAAAAAAAAAAAAAAACCTATGGAGAAAATGAGCCGCACGTCAAGTCGAAGATAGAACCGCACGCGCATTATCCTTTGAGCCAAGGGATGCCGATAATTTTGTGCCGTTAGTTTATGTCCAAGTGAGTTGTTTATTTATGAACACTTTGGGTTTGAGGTTAAATCTAAATGTGGGAAACACTTAAACGCGTGAGCGATCGTAAACTCTAGTTCTCTGATTATAGTAGATTATTTGCTGCTAACTCTCCTCATGGATGTAGGTACCGATACTCAAACCAAACCACATAAATTTTTGGTGTCCTTATTATTTTTCATTTCTTTCTCTAATGATTTCGCATTAATGTAAATTACAAGATTCTGTCGTTTCCGCGTATTATATCCGAACATGTGTTTAAGCTGTCCCTGAGGCGAGTCAGCTTCCTAATCGAGGTTTAGGTTATTAACTTGGCAGAAGAACAGCTCAAGTGCCATAATTTGGGAGGGTTATTTAAGTGCCAATTTCGAAGTAAAGTGGAACATTTGAGTGCCATTCCGACCAAAATCCGGCCAAATGGCTAACGTGACAATTTTCTGACAAATTGGATGCAAAACGGCTTCATTTTGCAAGCTGACGTGGTGAAAAAATGTAAAAACAACGTTGTTTTGTGTCTGATGTATAAATAATTAATATAAAAATTAATTAAATTAATTTTAAAATTAATTTTATTTAAGATATTCTAAAAAATAAAAAACTTAGAATTTAAAATAATTAAAATTTAAAAACTTAAAATCAAAAAATATAATTTTAAAAACTTAAAATTTAAAAAAAATTAAATTTAAAAAATTTAAAGCTTAAAAAAATTAAAATTTAAAATAAATTTAAATTAAAATAAATTAATTTAAAAAATTCCATATTTAAATTTTAATTTTTTAAAATTTAAGTTTTTTTTAAATTTTAATTTTTTTAATTTTAATTTTTTTAATTTTAAGTTTTTTAAATTTTAAGTTTTTTAATTTAATTTTTAATTTTTAATTTTTTTAGTTTATTTTAGTTTATTTTTTAAGTTTTTTTAATTTTAATTTTTTTAATTTTAAGTTTTTCTAATTTAAAGTTTTTAAATTTATTTTTTTAATTTAAAGTTTTTTAATTTAATTTTTTTAAATTTCAAGTTTTTAAAATTTTAATTTTTTAAATCTTAATTTTTTTAAATTTTAAGTTTTTTAAATTTTAATTTTTTTAATGTTAAGTTTTTAAAATTTTAAGTTTTTATTTTTTAATTTTTTTTGTAATTTTAAGTTTTTTAATTTCAATTTTTTTAATTTTAAGTTTTTTAATTTTTAAGTTTTTTATTTTTTAGAATATTTTAAATTAAATTAAAATTAAAGTAATTTAATTTAATTTTTATTAATTTAATTATTTACACATCAAACACAAAACGACATCATTTTTGCATTTTCTCGCCATGTCATCATGCGAAACGACGTCATTTAGCACCCAACTTGTCAAAAAATTACCAAGTTAGCCATTTGGCCGGATTTTGATCGGAGTGGCACTTAAGTATTTCACTTTACTCCAAAATTGACACTTAAATGTACCTTTTATGAAGTTATGGCTTTTAAGTATTCATCCGTGTCAAGTTATGGCACTCTAAGTATCCCAAACTCCTGTTAACTCGCTAAGATTTATATCTCACTTCGTTATTGTTAACTATTTTTTAGGGTCGTAGCATGGAGAACTGTTAGGTGCAATTGTGGTGAGCACAAGATGCGATACCTTTTTTGCTAGCCCTACCATTGGTGAAGTTTAGGTTAACTCTAATCCTTGAAGATTTTTGAGAGGATCGAAAGAAAATTATTAAACTTCCTAGAGGTAACGGTGGATAAATAAACATGTTGTTTTTGGCAATTTTTGTTGTGTTTTACTATCCTATTATTTGATTATTGACTTGGTGTTTATTTCAACTACTTCCGTATGTATTTAATTGAAAGATAAAAAGAATAGCTCGGCAACGCATCCTGGGACGTTGCATTTTTAATCGACGGTCGAGAAATGTTCGCACACTCAGGTTTGGGGCGTGACAATGCAAGTACTCCCTGTGAACAATTTACTTTGAATTCCTTACATGTGAAAAATCAAAGAACTTTAGAAGAAACATGTTCAAAGAACTAAAGTAGAGGGACTTGCTTATGAAAAAAGTATTCGCTTGAGAAGGGTTTCAACAACTCCGTTCTGCACACAAATGAATAACATTAAGTAATTAATATGCCCTCATCTAAGAAAAGAATTCCATCAATTCTATCACGCAATAAATGGAGAATCATCTTACCTATGCACATTAAGAGCAAATCAAATCAAGCCTGGACTTCAATCGGTAGTTTATTTGACTGCACAATTCTGACACATTTAATTGTAGCTATCTTCCTGACGAAGGTACCCCATCGCATCACTGCCTTTATCTTGAACCGGCCATTAACACATTTGCTGGTACCACTGACAGAACCATCATCACATACTGGGGTCTTAAGGAACTTGTCATCATATGGTGGGTTGTGACTTCACAAATTTTCCAACCGATAATTTATATCCTTTGAAAATTTCCCATCACAAGATTGCCTTCAGGAGGAGGAAGTGTACTACTAAATTGGAATCTTGATATCGCGGCTGAGGGTGGTTCAAAGGGGAGAGCATTCTCATTCACTGTATGGTGCATTTGGCTCAAAGATCAAATCTATGGGTGAACATGGTCCAGATTGAGTCGGTTCACTCTTTGACCCTAGAAATAACCCGCACAATGTTGATCCTCAATTTTTGAGATTGAGAACCGACCCTATTGAGCTTGAGACCGATGACCGAACCGACCCAATGGGTATAATTTGATTTCATAGTCAATCCGAGACTAATTGATAATTCTTTTATTTCATTTTTTGTACTTCTTAAAAAAGCGATTAAAGACCGAACTGATCCAATGGGTCCAGTCTGGTTTGTAGATCAACCTAGGACCAACCAATAATTTTTTATTTCATTTTTTATACTCCTTGAAAGGGTAACCGAGGATCGTATTGACCCAATGAGTTTGATGATGAGCGAGGTTAGCTAAGAAAGGCAAGTGATGAGAGTCAAATGGGGTGAGCGTCAAATAGAATAAGTATCAAATATTGAGCGAGGAGCAACAAGCCAAGCGAGCATCGAGCGACAAGCGGCACAATGACCCAAAGCAAGTGAGGCGAGTGTCAAATGGCAAGCGAATAAGTTTAATTTGATTTTGGCAAATTAAAGACTAAGAAAACAAATAAGACAAAAGAGAACGAATATTAGAGAAGGATGCCGTAAGGAACTGTTTATGCCTTTTTGGACACCGTGAAATCTCCTCACAAAAACATTTTACTCATTCGTAAATTATGACTATTGACACTATAAAAGATACTAAAAATCTAAGTTATTAAAAAATAATCTAAAATTATTTGAAATCATCACTAAATAGCTATTTATTGTTGTTGATGCTATTTAATTTAAGCTTTTCTCTATATAAAAAATTATAAAAAATATATTAGATATATATTTTATATATATATTTATATAGTTAGGGTTGGTCCGGGTTGAAAAAATCCAGAACTCTCATGACCGATTCGCACAGTGCTGGTTCAGAAATTTTAGAACCAAGGATCGACCCAGTCTCCTTAGGAATCGGACTAGGACAGGTAGGGTTGGGCCGATCCAGGATCAACCCTGGACTGATGCTAACCCCTAACCAGATTGAATGGCTTCACATGGCATATTGAAAATTGTTACCATGGGACTATATTGGCAATCTGCCAGTAGGGATGCCATTGGCCCTGTTTGGTTCAACATTTGGAATGCTCATTTTGGCTCTAAAGTCCCTTGGCCAAATACAAAGCTGTTTGGTTTGTTTTTTAGCGCGACTTTGGCGAGATGCAATTGTATCTCCAAGTGACTTTGAGGGCCTTTAGCCCAATACAGCTCTTGAGGTCCTTTGGCAAGTTGCATCTTCGGAATGCAACTTCCGGTATTGTTCATCTCTCCGGTGGAGAAACCAATTGGCCGCTGAATAAAAATAAATATAAATATAAATATGTTTATATTTTTATATTAAAATATATATTTTATATTTTATATAAATATATAAACATATCTATTTTTTTAATATTTTATGTTTATATATATTTTATATAGATATAAACATATCCATTTTTTATATAAATATATTTTATGTTTAATAAATATATATATAAATATAAACATATCTATTTTTTTCTCCAATTGTTTTTTATATAAATATATATTTATATAAACATATCTATTTTTATATATATTTTATGTTTATATTTTTATATTTTTATATAAAAATATGTTTATATAAAAAAATATAAACATATTTTTTATTCAAGCGGTTCGGCCACCGAATTTGGCGGTCCGGTATAAATATATAAACATATATTTTATGTTTAATAAATATATATTTATAAAAATATATAATATATATTTATATATTTTTTATATCTATATATTTTTATATATTATATATATATATATATATTTTATATAGATATAAACATATCTATTTTTTTCTCCAATTGTTTTTATATAAATATATATTTATATAAACATATCTATTTTTTATATATTTTTTATTTTTAATAAATATATTTTATGTTTATATTTTTATATAAAAAATATAAATATATTTTTGCTTTTTTAATTTAATAAAAGTTAATTACAAATGTAAATTTTACCAAACGGTATTTTGGCCAAAGTTGTTTCTCGATGCAAATTTTACCAAACGATATTTGCATTTCGGAAACCCTCCTTCAACCAAAGGTATTTGCATTTCTGTAAATGCATTCCCCAAAAGCCGAACCAAACGGGTTGTCTCCTTGAGAAATTAGAACATTCAAGGGGTCTGTAGATATGGGCTGCAATTCAACGGGACGAACACTTTCATCAACCGAAAGCTTCATGGTGGTTCCAAAATTAGTATTTTTCAACTGTACTGGCAATGTCAAAGCAATTGTACCATTATGCCCTGGAGAAAGAACTAAAACATCAGTGTGGATAGTAAATAGAGGCCGACGTGAGCACAGGTCTACATTCTTACAAAGAGCTTTAGAATGAATGGTTATGAGCTTTTGCTATAATGGAAACTGCTACTGATTTTTTTTTCCTTTACCCTACACATCTCTTAAGTTATTCTAGCCACTGGCTTTTGTTATCTTTTAAGTGCTTCAATTGGCAAGGCCCTTTTCAATTTCTGACATATGAGTTTAACCAACCAACCTTCTTTTCTAACATATGATCTTCCACTCACCATTTGATGAAAATGCACATATAAACACATTGCTGTGTGCTTATTCCATCTATGCGTGTCTACCTAGTGGTAGCAATATCTTGTCAATAACCACTTAGCATCACAAAAGTGAAGTGTTCAGGAGTCTCCGCCCCACAAAAACATCTCCCACTCAAGAAGGTACCGTTACAACCTAATTTTTTTTCAGCTGCTTTTTAATTGCTTGGACAAAGCCCATGTGGCCGAATGGATAGACCCATATCGAATGAGGCTCATTTTGCAATAATTAGAATGTTCTCCACATTGCATGTTCTTATAGGTCATTTTGATACTTCAACTCTTAAATCTTTCATGTCCAAATTGGAGTCACATCTCTTAAATTGAACCTTGATAAATTGAAGTACTTGATTATTGCCCTTGTGCATTTGTACTGATAGTCTATAAGATCACTGCTTTCGGTAATAACTGGCAATAACCTCCTCCTCTTGTTTGTTCATCATTGGTAAAAACTATTTCTAAGCATTTTCGGTTGCATCTAGAGACAAACTGAAGCCTACTTGCAAATGGGAATCCTTTATGTATAGCTTCTATGTCAGTGCCAAAGAGGGAGCAAATTTAGTAAAATTTCCTTGGAGCAAGTTCATTTGGAGGGTAGCTGGACAAGTAAACTCTTCATATTATGTGGAACCCAAGTCATAAGGATCTGGAAAGCATTGGTTTAATTTATCAAAGCTCGACAAGCAAGTGGAAAGTCCTATATTCATCGCTATTTCCCAGGCCACATCTTTGTATGTGCTTAAAGGGAGAGAAAATATTGTGCTTTAGAGCACGTACCTTCAGCAGTCAAGCCCACATTTGCCAGAGGAGCTTCCGGACCACCTGGAGCGGCCCAGATTCCTGGAGCCAGATTACTTTGAACTGGGGTGAGATTGTTAATTAGTCCTTCAAATACTTGACATGGAATGGAGCTCGAGCTCTTCTTTTGCATTGAAGAAGAAAAGGTCTCGCCGTTGAACTCCATAACATCATTCTTGTTGCCAAGGGCCTTTTTCACGAGTGTATCTCCATGTTCCTGGAAGAAAGATCACTTGCTATATCGCTCAAGTTGGACTAAATGAAGTATTTATCTCCACTATTGAAGGCACACACTCTGCTTCAATCAACACTATCTTTCTTCGGCAAGTGATGTTGCATTCCAACGGATGAACTTGTACTCAGAGTAAGTACGTAAGTGCAGCACAGAGAAAGAACAATAAAAGAAACATGGGAAGAACCTCAATTCACTTTACGCCTGTTGCCGCCCATTTCTCCACCACAAAAAGTTCAGGTGCTCGAAAGATGTTATGGAGAGTAAAATCAGGGCAAGGATAAAGATGCAAAGTTGATCGAGAAAGGACCAGTGAAGAAATAAAACACCCATCAACTTGTATTGTGCAAGTAATAAAGATCTTCATAGCTTTATACTTGGAAAGTAATAGTTGCAACGTGAATATGCTTATTGCTCAAACGACAAAACCATGATAAGTGCCTCACATTTTCATGGATGACACCAAATCAACTGCTGAAAGCGCTCTCCAAGTTACTCGTGCTTTTTTGTCTAATTTTAACCGCAGAGTATAGAGGGCCACTTCGATACACAAGGTCACTATCCTCAACTTTGCATTGCAATGAGCAAAAACTCAAATCAATCTATTAACAAAAAGTCTCAACTATGGATCTAAAAAAGCATCTAGATTTTCTTTTAATTCTCTCCACAGGCACTTCATATTGCTTTTACTGATAATAAACCAAAAACAAAAGCATCTAGATGTCCAACCAACTCCTTGTTTCAAGTTTCCATATCTCTGATCAATTCTAAAACCTAAGCCACACAGCTACGAGTAAACATCAAGTTGCAAATTACACGGATAATATGGGACAAATTATATGAATGACGCATGACGGTGTGAAGCACATGAACTGGCTTGACAAAACATCATAGGAACTCCTAGTTGCTTACCAGATCATTGTCAGAAAGTCGATCAGTAGCACAATATAATCTATCTTTGATTAGGCCAATTAGCTGACGATCAGTGTTGAATACAGCACCATGCTTCCTCATGCCATCGGTATAGTACAAATAAAGTTTCCAATTTATCTTGCAACTCCTTGCATGATTTTCAAGGGTATCCCAGTTAGTCGAATGTGAGCTCATTCCAAGAATCTACAATGAGTGAGCACGCAAGTCTTACATTCAACTTAGTCAATCAAACCCTAATTGAGAATCATTTTGTAAGTGTTTATGTCTTTCAGTTTCATGGGGTCCGTAAACAATTGCAGTAGAAAGTCCCCCACTTTATGTATTCCGGCTTCACTCAGTTTTTGGTCATATTTCCCATCCTTGGCAATCATCTTCAACCTCCAGATCTCAACGTTGAATGCAGGTATATCATGTTTCTTGGATGCTGTAAATGGACAGAACAAATACAGTAAGGTTCCAGTCGCTATTAGGTTGACGAGTAGAAGCGAACTTATGTAGGCGTGCAGACTCTCTCCTGAAACTGATCCAAAGTGTCAACATTTGCTAATGACAAAGAAGCCGATCGTTTTTTATTTATCAGAATTTTCATTGGAGATGTAAGGGTTCATATGAAATGAAGCTCTCAATTAAAAAATTGTATACTGGTTATCCAAAACCATGTTTATGGTCACTCATAAAGGAAGGACAAGATTTATATGTACTGTAACGGACTATGAAAGACTTACATTCTCCTCTATGTTCCTTGACACGAAAGGCATTTGTTTTGGCTTCTCGGATTCACGTATGCCCACAATAATGCGATGCCACCTTATGCCCTATCCTAAATTTTTTACTCCTATTCTAGCTGGAGTTGTCAGTAAATATCAGTTCTCCCAGCTCCCCAACACCTCCATTGAGCGTTTCTTGGAGATCTCCCATCAAAAGCAGCCCCTTTTGTTGACGTTCTTTAACCACGAAGTTCTCGAACTCTTCATGAGCCCAATCATCCTCATCATCTTTGTTGAAGTCACCTTCAAGCACAACGACGTCCAACTTAAGGGAGGATTCCAGGCCTGATGTAACGACATCCCCTGTATTCTCATCGATCAAGGCAACAGAAATGCGAGCACCCCCATCTCCTCGTAGTTTCTTTCCAGTAAACAGGGGATCTGACAGTTTGGTTTGAAATTGAAGCCATAAGTTCCTCACTTCATTTATTCTTGTAGATCTAGCATCAACCCTGCATTTCCTCCGGAAGCCAACCATTAGAAATAGGAACAGGTATAGAAGCAGAAAAATTGGAAAAGTAATGACACAGAGACAAACTGCCAAATATCTCACTTGGAAAATCTTACTGCCAGGTAAACTACAAGGATAAACAGATGCGTTGTCTCAGAGAGTATAACAATGCAATTTTTTTTCAAAAATTAAATTAAATGCTGCACTGATCTCAAGCTAGAAATTATTATGTTCTAAATTGGAGCATTGACAATTTGGCACAAGACCTGGTCATTCTGGCCTGACTTTCACTGAGCTCCGACTGCTTGCTTTGGGGTGTTAGTGGTAACCCAGACAATTATTCCCCAAAAAATCAACAATGCATAACCAGTCAATACTACACAGAAAGCCTTTCTCAATTGGCATCACGAGGGAAGTGCATTCATACTTTCCGAGGTGGGAAGAGTGAATAATTGCAAGCTCCACCAGTTCCTTCTGTTCAATTCCACCATCAGAAAAATTACCAAAATTAAAAAGACATCAAAAAAATGAAGCAGAAGTTTATGCAAAAAAATCCATCCTTTCAATAGGAGTTGAAAAACCTGTTATATCATTTGTTCTCAAAAGCAACTTATCCAACACCTTATTGAGCTAAGTCCTTCAAACACATTTGAAATCGTAGTGCTCATCAAACGACAGTTTTGTACATAGCTTATATGAAAAACTTGTTTCATTCCAAGTCTATGCAAAAATTTACATGTGCTCTAGAATGGTTATAATTCAGCTTTAGGTAACGAGGCCACAGTTGCAGATGTTATTAAGGCAAATGAATGGAGACAGCCTCCAGCAAGGTCTGATGATCTGCTTGAAACTTAGATGGCTTTGTGCAGGTTAATTTCTCCATATTCTGGCTCTGTAGACAAAGTGGTATTTACTGGATCATCTAAGGGTTCTTTCTCAGTAAAAGAGGCTTGGAAACTAGTGAGGAAATGTGGGAACAAAGTGACTTAGCACATATTGGACAGGATAAACTTGGTGCGATATTTATAGAACTTGTTTGCTATGCTGACAACATGAAGAATCTTGAATGCACTACTTTCTTTAGTAGTATTCACAAGCAGATTCCGGTAACGAGTTTAGAGCTGCTCGTGTCCTAGATCTGCGAGTGACTGGAGGGATGAGTTTACTTGGGCCTTGCAGTAACGAAGGACAATAGTTTGAAGGTACTGGTGAGGACATTAGCCTGGAATGCAACGATTTATTATCTCTAGAGAGAGAGAGTAACTTAGTGAAATATGAACAGGTGTCCCATCTGGCTTCTTGTGTCCTTGCTGCAGTTGTTTGGCTTTTTCCCCTAAGAGTCCCGTGCTTCAGGATAGAGATAAGACAATTACTGCTGATGTTAAGTATTTGTGTAGAAATTGGAATTTCATGTTGACTAACTTTGCTGTGATATGGTGGCGTGCTTCTGAGTTTTCATCTTGTTTTTGTGGGTGGCATTTCGCTGTGGGTACTGGAAGTGTAGATGCGTGAGACTATGATGTAATGTTGTCATTTGGTGCGTGGTGGCATTAGATTGAAAGTCAACTTGATGAATTAATTTCGAGAGATAAGGCTTTCTAACAGGTTGTTCAAAAGGATCTCCTGTTCTACTGATCAAGCAGGAACAAAGTCTGCCTTGGTAATTAGACAGTGCCAAGTGGAAGGACCGTTGCTTAATGGTTTAAAGTTACTCAAGGGATGACAGACTAATCAACCACCAAAAGTTCACATCAATCGGAAGGTTCGGCACCTTGATGTCAGCTGAATATGTGGTAAACTATGCTGTAATGGACTTGTACGGGATGTAGTCCCCCCATGTTTTTCTTTTTACAGGTTATGCGATAAAATGAATATTTGCTTATAAGAGAAAAATTGTGCAAAGTTCATGCTCAATAAATGCCGTTCAGACAGTCAACATAAATCAATTAGCTAGCAACGGATTTGTTGGTCAATAAGTTCATTCAATCACTTCTGGACATGCAAGAAAAAAAAAACTCATATTTGAAGTGTTGAGGACACACGTTTGAGAAAAGTGGAATTTTACGAACTCTGTTTATCTTACTAGTTCCTGAATAGATTTCTCAACTGAATATCTTTGAGAGCATTCCCAGTGCAACTACACCATGTAAAGTGACACCATCAACAACTACCATCTTGGGGATCTATACGTACCAAAGAGATGAATATCTATATGGAACATACTAGTTACTTGTACAAATAAATGTCAGACCTAGTTACCGTATTAAAAGATAAGATACCAGACTCATCAAATGCATTCATTTAAAGTCAATGTAAAGTTGGTCTATCTTATACTTACAGAAGCACATAAAGTTAATTAGCAGCTATTTCCAAATGCACCGTCCTTGTCGTGATTAACAGAAAAATGTATGCACTTTGCTGAACAGAATCATGGATTCAAATGATACTCGATGATATTTTTAGTTGGCAAGACACTGCGCATGAAAAATCTACTAAAGGTATCAATTGTTGCAGAAAAGATACTACCAACAAACGAAATGAATTATATTCACCTTTGACAGTATTCGGTCAAGTGAGATTTTGCACGTTCCGGCTCTTCTCCACACTGTCCGGCAAAGAGCAATAGCAAAGAATTACATTGCAAGAAAAATATGTCACATAGTCATTGCATTCAAGTTTTACATCACGGATATCTTTATTGTTCTCCTTCTACAGGCAAATTGAAATTGTCATAGACCACATTATCGAATATTCAAGGAGATGATTATGTTGAAGGCACTTAACTGAAAATTTGTGTCTTTTTGTGATCCATCTGTACCAAACGACATGAAAAACCTAAATCATGTTCTTAAAGGAATTACTTCACAGGAAAAACCTAGAACAGTCAACAGGTCATTTTTACCACTCAAATGATACTTCTCTATACATCTCACAGCAATTTCTAATGCAGATTTCTATCAGGAAACTGACTAGAAGGTCAGAGATGCATCCAACCGCTTCTAATCAAAGAGATCAGCAATTGAAGTACAATGAAGACTGTACAATCTATGTCCAGGTTGGCTACTTTACTGATCTTACCACTCTCTGGGCATCCTCCTCTGTCGAGCAGCTCCACAGCATGAGATTCCTCTTGGATCCGTTCCATGGTTGGCTGTGTGAAGATCAGCACAAAAACGCAACAGGACAGCAAAGTAGCCCGATGTCAATAACAGCTCACTCGCTAGGTAAGAACCTTAACAGAGTTTAATCGGATGCTATTGGCCAACGCGAAATTGCACAAAAGATTCAAGACGACAACATTTGGGGTCTTTAGTAGTTCGCATTGAAGCCCCAGCACAAACCCACAAACAAAAAACTGAACGAAAGCGATTCAGAACGATCACAAGGCAAAAGCTGATCGATGTCGTACTTCAACGCACGCTTCGCCGTACTACTCATTTCAAGAACCCCCAACTCGAGAACCCTTCACCGAATTTCCCTCAAGTAAAGCGAAAAACCAACACCATCATCGAATTTACTCGGTTGGAGCGACGCGCGGCCTCTTGGGTTGACTTGGTTGACCTGAATAAGAGGAGGCCGAAGCTCTCTTCGCCATGGACGCGACCTCTCTGTCCTTCTGTGCAGCTTACAAGAAACAGGGAAAGCGTCTGGAATCTTGGGAGCGCTTTTCGGTTGCCGACAGAGAGTAGCCGAGAAAGGAATGAGACAGAAGGCAGTTTACCAACGAACTCGGAACTCAAGTGAACGACCTTTGTAATCATTGGATTTTGCATAAATGTCGTGAAAGGCACATGCATTTCCAAGAAATGTGACCTCATGCGCATTTCGGTGTAATGTCGTCGATTTTAGAAATTTGCCTTTGCTCCCGATTTTAGTAATTTGCCCCCCATAACCTTAGTAAGTCGCATGTACAATGTTTTGTGTTTTTTCTTTCTTTGTTCTTCTTTTGCCTTTTCCCCACTTTTTTCCTATCAAATAATTGAACTCTTTTTTGCATTTAATCCAAGTTTAAGGTAAATTTTTTCAGCCCCATACTTGATGAATGGGTGACATGCTTGGAGATTTTATCTACGCATGGTTTTGAACAAGCGAGAGAAAATTCAATTAATTACTTGTAATCACATGTGATTGTAAGTTATGCATGGAAACAACTAAGAATAACGAATGCGTATGACAATAATTAATCAAGACTATATATATGTATATATATATATATATATATATATATATGTATGTATGTATGTATGTGTGTGTATAATATATCGAATTGATAATGTGAAAATGATTTATTGCTACCTGATTTGATATATAAAAACATCTCGTTTAATACTATTGATGTAAAATTATGATAACACCATTTTACAATTCTACTTATAATGATGCTAGATCTTTATGATATACTTTAAACAAAAATTTAACGTTTCATGAAACTAAAAATTCCTTCAAAATTATAAATTTGACTACAGGCGACGGAATTGCACGGATAAAATTTATTGACACCGTAAACTATTATTTATTTTTTTTTTTTTGGGGTGGGGGGGGGGGGGGCGGAGGACGAGAACTTCCTTGGTTGTGGAGTGATTAAATTAAAAGATCTGCAAACGTAAGCGAGCGAAGTGGGGTCAACGACGGACCAAAAACGTAAAAAGTGGGGTCAACGCCAAAGGTAATCTTGGAGTTCAAGCTTATCCTCATACGCGCTCCCGTGGCGTATAAAAAAGTCCCTTAATTTGTTGAAAATTGAAATTGCCCGCCTCATCCAGTTAGAAGGTGCGCTGGATAAAAATCTAAAGTGTTGGCTATAAAGGACATTTTCAATCACGTTATTAAGATTTCCGCTAACGTTGATATTCTTCGGCGAAAGAAGCGCCATCCATTGGTCGCTCTCTTTTGCCTCGTCGTGGCTGCGATCGATCTTTCGTCTCTCACCGATTCGAGTCTCCTCGCGAAGTTTGGACTGGTCGTTGTTGTCGTTGTTGTCGCCGTCGTGTGTACGCACACGTGCGTGTCCCAGAGAGAGAGAGAGAGAGAGAGAGAGAGAGAGAGAGAGAGGGGGGGGAGGGAAGAAGCGCATGACTGACACATGTAATTTTCCGGGAAAAAACAGGTTCCTGGTAATTTTCCTGGAAAATGCTGCAAGCTGCTTTCGCATTTTCGGCTTTCATATGATTTCAAGCCTCGTCAGACGTGCACGACGAGCCAAAGAAATAAAAGAAGCTTTGGTTGGACCGGGAAATGGGCAATGGTTTATAGGCCTTTTTGGATTGGACTGGATCGAATTACGAATTCGTGGATGAGCACGAGCCGGCGGATGATTGGGCTCTTAAGGGAGTTCCGGCTTGTTTGATAACTAAATTAAGTGCCGAAAAATTTAAAATTCAGTGCGAGTGCTATTATTTTCTTACGTATTATAATTTTTTTTCATTTATTTGAGTGTCAAAAATTTAAAAAATCAATCACTTAAGTATTATCAGTGATTTGCCTCACTAAAAAATCCGACATGGAAGCTAGTCATTCTACGTGACTTTGTTGGTGCTAACGTGGACAATTTAGAAATATTTTTTAATTATCTTTTAATTTTTGAATTTGTTTTCTTTTGCCCTTTTTTAGCATCAGTGACCCTTGTCGAGGGCCACCTTGCCTTTAGCCATGAAGGCCCTTGCCAGATTTGGGTGGCCGTGGGCAAGGTTGCCTTTGTGGCCCAACCAATCAAGGGCTTTTGCGGCCTAGGGCGACGTGGCCCTCACCTAATCTGGGTGAGGATTTCATAGTCAACGAGGGTTGTTAGTGATCCTCACTAGCTTTGAAAAAAAAAGGAAAAGAAAAAAAAAATAATTCAAAAAAATAAATCAAATATTTAAAATTTCAAAAAATTTAAAAAATTTCAACAAATCCACATTGGACAGGAAATTAATAAAAAAAAATCATGATTTACTAGAAATGACATTCAAATAATCTATTTTACTCTATAAAACGAAAGAAAAAAGTTATAATATACAAGTGAATACTTATGAAAGTTATAGCACTTGCATTTTTTTTTTCTCCCTATTGAATTAAGTGGAAAGAGAACACTCTAGGTGGAGTGCACGAAGAATAGGAAGGCCAGTTTTCTTGTATTGCCATGAAAGGATGCCGACTATTATTGTTCCATGTACCATGAAATGCAAAAGCTACTTTTTATACCATAACTTTTCACGAGCCATTTTACATAAGCTTTTCAAGAACTGAGAAAACAAGAGGAGCAGGCCATAAAGATGATAGAACACGATTTGTGCCTGTCCCGCAAAACACCTTCGGCTACGCTGAACCCTCCATTTATAACCGCTGCATAGCCTTGCAGAATATACTTCTGCTTCTTTTTAATTAGTATGTCAATATTATAAGTTTTGGTGCCGGGATTTTCTGTACATTTGTCTGTCCTCATTATAATTATTACCCTTTCTACCAAAAAAAAAAAAAAGAAGAAGAGAAGGCTAGGAAAGCGAGTACGACTAGAAAACGGAGAGAAGCTTTACTATCGATAGGAATGGATATAAAGTGATTCGTGTTGTTTAACACCTTTGGCTAAACCCTCCATTTATAGCCTCGTTGTTTAGTTTTGTAAAAATTTACTCCTGCAACTTTTTCCAGACGTAAAAGAACTAATTATCATATGAAACTCAACATCTCTGCTAAACTAACAGTCAGAATGAAAGGAGAATATCAAGGGAACTTAGCATCATGACGTCACAGAGCATGTATCTGGAAAAATAGCTCTATTGCCTATGGATAGCAGCAACAGACAAGCCTTAATACATAGGAGTTGACAGATGTGATTGCACTGATGCATAATAAGTGCAGAATCAGTACTCTTTGACATTCCTTGCATTCCTTACATGTTAAAACTCAAAACTTCTGAAGAACGATGTTAAAAGAACTTGAGAGAAACTGTCTGATTGAAAAAAAAAAAGTAGTCACTTAACAAGGCATTAAACAAAGCTCTTCTACACACAAATATATACAATGACAGGGTCGAATATAGCTAAGGAACTAATATGCCCCCATCTAAGAAAAGTTCACCGTCAATTCTATCAGAGGGTATACGGAGAATCATCTCACCTAATGCCAACAATCAAATCAAGCCAGGACTTCGACCGCTGGTTCATCTAACTGCACAATTCTGACAGCCCTCTTCCTGATGAAGAAACCCCACCGCATCACTGCCTTTATCTTGAGCCAGCCATTCACACCTTTTCTGGAACCTTTAACAAAACCGGCATCATTGGGCGGAGTCTGAAGGAATGTGTGATCATGCGGTGGGCTCTGACTGAATGGAGATAACAGATAATCCAAAAAATCATCTGAAAAGGTTGGTAGCAAATCTTCTTCCATCACGTGATTTCCTTCAGGAGGAGAAAGTGTTCTGCCTGGTTGGAAGCTTGATATTGAGGCAGAGGGTGGCTCAGAGTGAGGAACATTCTCATTCACCGCATAGTCCATTTGGCTCGAGGAATGGATCATATGGCTATGCATGGCATATTGTAAATTGGTATCATAAGACTGTATTGGCAATCTGACAGGAGTGATACCATTGTCTCCTTGAGGAATTAGACCATTCAAGGGGCCTGTAAATACAGGCGGATGTGCAGCAAGATGAACAATTTCATCAACTGATAGCCTCATGGCATTTCTGGAATTGATATTTTGCGACTGTACTGGCAATACCAAAGCAGTTGCACCATTATGTCCTGGAGAACGAACTGGAACATTAATGTGCTTAGTAAACATAGGCCGACGTGAGCCAGTCTGCATTCTTACAAAGAATTTTGGGAATGAAAGGTCATGAGCTTTTTTAGTTACGGAAAGTGCTACTAAATTTTTTTCCTTAGGCTGCATATCTATTTAGTTTTTCTGGCTGCTGGTCTTTGTTATCTTAAAGTGCTTCAGTTGACAAGGCCATTTCCTCACATCTTGAATATCGTACTTCTCAATTTCTGATATATACGTTTAACCAACCAACCTTCTTTTCTAATATGATCTTCCAGTCACCTAAGGAAAATGCACACATGAGCACATTGCCGTGTGTGTGCTTATTACATCTATTCATATTAATCTAGCGATAGCAAAATCTTATCAATGTTCACTTCTTACATTCACCTAAGTGAAGGTGTTCATGTTTATCTACCCTCCCCTACCCCATTCCCCCACTAAAAAATGCACGAGTTACAAAATAATGTTTTAGTAGCTTTTTAATTGCTTGGACAGAACACATACATACATATATAAATGGCCAAATGGACCGAACACCTACGTACTTGATTATTGCTCATTTGCCTTTGTACTGAAGATCTATTAAATTACTGGTAGTGACCTACAATAACCTACTCCTCTTGTTTGTTCTTTTTTTTTTGGTGAAGTACTCCTCTTGTTTGTTCATCATCATTAAAACTATTTCTGACCATTTTTGGTTGCACCTATCAAAGCCTAGCTTACAAATGGGAATCCTCTTCATATGACTTACGAGTCAGAGCCAAAGAGGAGGCAAAATTAGTAAAATCTCCTTGGACGCAAGTTCAATTGAAGGGTAGCTGGACAAATAAACATCTTCATATAATGTGAAACCCAAATCATAAGGTTCTGAAACACATTGCTTTTATTTATTAGAACTCAAAATCAAGTGCGAAGTCCTCTTTTCATCATTATTTCACAGGCCACGTCTATTCTCTGTGCTTATAGTGAGAGAAAATAGTGTTTTAGAGCATGTACCTTCAGCAGTGAACTCCACATTTGATGGAGGAGTTTCTGGAACACCTGGAGCGGCACCAATTCGTGGAGTCAATTTACATTGAACAGAGGCGAAATTTTCAATTTGTAAGACTTGAGATGGCAAAGAGCTTGGGCTTTTCTTCTGCATTGTACAAGAAAAGGTCTCTCCGTTGAACTCCACAACATTATTCCAGTTATCAAAGGCCTTTTTCATAATTGTATCTCTATGTTCCTGGAAGAAAAACGCTCAGTATATCACTCAAGCTGGACAAATTGAAGTATTTATCTCCACTATTGAAAGTACACGCTCTGACTTCAATCGACACTATCTTAAGTAATGTTGCATTCCAATGGATGAACTTGTACTCAAAGTAAGTACGCAAGTGCAGCACAAAGAAAGAAGAATAAAAGAAACATTGAAAGAACCTCAATTCCCCATCGCTGCCCATTTCTCCCCCACATAAGGGTCAGGTGGTCAAAAGATGTAATAGAGAGTACGATCAAGGCAAGAGTCCTCAGTGTAAAGGTGCAAAGTTGATCGAGAAAGGACCAGTGAAAAAATAAAACACGCATCAACTTGTATTGTGCAAGTAATAAAGATCTTCATAGCTTTATACTTGGAAAGTAAAAGTCGCAATGTGAATGTGTTAATTGCTTATACGACAATATGATGATGAGTGCCTCACATTTCTATGGAAAACACATTTTCATGGATGACACCAAATCAACTGTTGAAAATGCTCTCCAAGTTACTCATGCTTTTTGTATAATTTTAACTGCAGAGTATAGAGGGCCAACTTTGCATTGCAACAAGCAAAAGCTCAAAAACAATCTATTAACAAAACGTCTCAACTATGGATCTAGACAAAGCATCTAGATTTTCTTTTAATTCTCTCTACAGGCACTTCATATTACTTTTACTAATATAATACCAAGACCAAAACCATCTAGATGTCCAACCAACTCCTCGTTTCAAGTTTCCATAACTCTTATCAATACTAAAACCTATTAAGCCAAAAAGCTTCGAGTAAACATCAAATTGCAAATTACAAATATAAAATGGGACAAATGATATAACTTAAGCATGATGGTGTGAAGCATATGAACTGGCTTGACAAGACTTAGTAGGAACTCCTAGTAACTTACTTGATCATCAGCAGAAAGTCGATGAGTAGCACAATATACCCTATCTTTGATTAGGCCAATTAGCTGGCGATCCTCGTTGAATACAGCAGCATGCTTCCTCAAGCCATCAATATAGTACAGATAAAGTTTCCCATTTGTTTTGCAACTCTTTGCATGATTTTCAAGGGTATCCCAGTTCGTCGAATTTGAGCTCATTCCAAGAATCTACAATGAGTGAACACACAAGACTTACATTCGTGGTAGTCAATGAAACCCTAATTGAGAATCATCAACCAAGTGCTTACCTCTTTCAGTTTCATGGGGTCTGTATACAATTGCATTAGAAAGTCCCCCACTTTTCGTATTCCGGCTTCAATCAGTTTATGGTGATATTTCCCATCCTTGGCAATCATCTTCAACCTCCAGATCTCATCGTCAAATGCAGGTGAATCATGTTTCTTGGATGCTGTAAATGGACAGAACATATTATAAGGTAGATTGATGAGTAGAAGCAAACTTCTGTAGGTGTGCAGACTCTCTCCTGAAACTGATCCAAAGTGTCAACATTTGCTAATGACAAAGACACCGATCTTTTTTCGTTCATCAGAATTTTCATTGTAGATACAAAGGTTTGTACAAAATGAAGCCATCAATTAAAAAATTGAAGACTGGATGTCTGAAACCAGTCATAAAGGACAAGGCTATATGAACTGCTAAGGATCATGAAAGACTTACATTCTCCTCTATGTTCCTTGACACGGAAGGCATCTGTCTTGGCTTCTCGGATTCGAGTATTCCCCCAATATCCTGATGCCACCTTAAGCCCTATCCTGAATCTTTTACTCCTGTTCCAGCTGGAATTGTCAGTAAATATCAGTTCTCCCAGCTCCCCAACACCTCCATTGAGCATCACTTGGAGATCTCCTGTCAAAAGCCCCTTCCGTTCACGTTCTTTAACCACGTAGTTCTCAAACTCTTCATGAGCCCAGTAATCCTCATCATCTTTGTTGAAGTCACCTTCAAGCACGACAATGTCCAACTTAATGGACGATTCCGGGCCTGATGCAACGACATTCCCCGTATTCACATTGATCAAGGCAACGGAAATGGGAGCACCCCCATCACCTTGTATTTTCCTTCCAGTATATAGAGGATCTAACAGTTTGGTTTGAAATTGAAGCCGTAAGTTTGTCACATCATTTATTCCTGCGGATCTAGCATTAACCCTGCATTCTCTTTGGAAAATAATTATTAGAAATAGGAACAGGTATAGAAGTGGAAAATTGGAAAAGTAATGACACAGGGAGACAAACTACCAAACATCTCACTTGGACAAGTCTTGCAGCCAAGTAGTTACAAGGACAAATAAATGCATTGTCTCAGAGAGTATAGAAATGCAAATTTAAAAAAAAATAAAACAAAAAAGATAAAATGCTCCACTGCTCTCAAGCTACAAAAAGTATGTTCTAAATTGGAGCATTGACAATTTAGCGCATGACCTAGTCATTATGGCCAGACTCTCACTGAGCTCTGACTGGCTGCTGCAGGGTCTTAGGGGTAGGTCAGACCATTATTCTTCAAAAAATCAACAATGCATAACGGGTCAATACTACGCAGAAAACCAGCATCACAGGGGAAGTGCATTCATACCTTCCAAGGTGGGGAGAGTGAATATTTGCAATCTCCACTATTTCTGTCTGTTCAAAACCACCAACAGAAGAATTACCAAAGCTGGAGATATCAAAAAATGAAGCAGAAGGAATACAAAACTAATACATTCCATCAAAAGGAGTTAAAAACTTCATGCTTAAAAACAACTTATTGAACACTTTGTTGAGCTAAGTTCTTGAAGCACATTTCAAATCACAGTGTTTATACAGCAGTTATATATATAGTTAATCAATACTGCCCATTTTTATTTCCCCTTTCATTCCATGTTCATCTAAAATGTCACATATGCTTTCAAATGGCTATGATTCAGCTTTAGGTGATAAAGCCACGGTCGTGGATGTTACTGAGGCAAATGTAAAGGAGATGGCCTCCAGCAAGTTCTGATGATCTGCTTGAAACTCAGATGGGCTTTGTGTGGGTTGATTGCTTCAAACTCTAGCTCCATAGACAAAGTGGTATTTACTGGATCATCTAGTGGCTCTTTCTCTGTAACGGAGGCTTGGAAGCTAGTGAGGAAATGTATGAACAAAGTGTCTTGGCTTAGGCTTGTATGGTTTAAGCCCAATGTGCCAAGATATGGCTTTATATATTGGCTAGTGATTCATAATAGGTTGCACACATTGGACAGGATGAAATCTTGGTCTGACATTGATAGCACTTGTGTGCTGTGCGGACAACATGAAGGATCTTGAATGCACTTGTTCCTTGAGTTTGTATTTTCAAAGATGATTTTAAGAACAAAGTTTACAGCTACTGTCATTTCCTAGATCCTCAAGTGATTGGAAGGATGACTTTACTTGGAATGCATATAATCTCTGTAGAGAGAGTACTTAGTGAGGCATGGAAAATGTATCCCCTCAAGCTTGTCGTGACCTTGATGCAGCAGATTTTTTCCCTGTTAAAATCTCTTTAGAAGCTATGATTCAGGAAGGAAATAAGACACTTACTGCTGATGTTAACTGTTAGTGTAGAAATTGGAAAGTTATTTTTGGCTAATGTTGCTGTAATCTAGTGGCTTTGTTTTGAGTTTGCATCTTGTTTCCCCGGGTAGTATTTTTCTGTTGTACTGGTAGCGTAGATGCGGAAGACTATGATGTCATGTTGTCCTTTGGTGCGCAGTGTCATCAGATTGAAAGTCAACTTGATGAATTAATCTTAAGTTATCAGGCTGAGTTTGTAATTAGTGGAAACACTTATTTGCTGCACTGTGAAGCGATTCTCTGTGAGGCCAAACACTGTGGGATTGGGATGTAATCTAGGTGTGGGAAATACTTTAGTGTGTGAGCGATTGTAACTCTAATTCTCCGATTTGATTACTGGATTATTTGCTGCAAGTTCTTCCCGTGAAGTAAATACCAACACTTGGACCGAATCACGTAAATCTTTGGTATTCCATGATGTTTCTCAATTATTTCTCTATTGATTTCGTTTTGATTTAATTGCAAGATCCAATTATCTTTCACATCATATTACAACATATTTACTAGTAGAAAACAAAAACAAAAAAAGAAATTGTGCAAAGTTCGTGCTCAATGAATGCTGCTCAAATAGTCGATATAAACCAATTGGCTGGCAGCACTCTTGTTACTCAGTAATTTCATTCGATCACTTCATGACATGAAGATAAACAACTCATTTCTGAAGTGTTCCTGGAAATATGTGTGAGACAAAGTGGAAATTTTATAAACTCTGTTTCTCTTACCAGTTTCTGAACAGCATTGGTTATCTGTTGCATCATCACTTCGGAAGCATTCCCCATGCCCCTGCACCATGGAAATTGACACTCTGAACAACTGCTGTCTTGTAGACTTATTCGGAACAAATAGACAAATATCCATTTGTGACACTTTAGTTACTAGTACATATGCATGTCAGACCCAATTACCAGAGTCATCAGATGCATTCCCTTAGTTCTAGACAACAGAGAAAAATCAACGTGAAGCTGGAATACAGATTTATCCAGTACATGGATAACAGAAGCAAGTAAAGTTTTTTCTTTTTTTGGTGAAAACAGAAGCAAGTAAAGTTAATTAGCAGCTATGCCCAAAGGCACCATCCTTTCAGTGATCGACAAAAAAATGCATGTGCAGGTATTACACTTTGCTGAACAGAATCATGGATTGTTGGCTTATGATAACTCGATGATGATTCTAGTTGTTGAGACAATACACATGGAAATTCTCCTAGAGGAATCAGTACATGCAGATGAGCTTCAGCCAACAAATCAAATGAAATATATTCACCTTTGACAGTTGGCCAAGTCAGATTTAACACGCTCCCACTCTACCCTGAACTCTTCCCTGACCTGTCCAGCAAAGAGCAATAGCGAAGAATTACATTGCAATCTGTCACGTATTCACCTCATTCAAGTTTCACATTACAGGTATTCTCATCATCCTCCTTCAACATGCAAGTCATCATTGACCACATTTTCCAAGATTCAAGGAAAACATTATGTCCAAGCCACTTAATTGAAAATCTCGATCTTTCTGTGATCCATAATGTCCAAAAAGACATGAAAAGCCTAACTCATGTTCTTGGTGGAATTGCTTCACAGGAAAAGCCTAGAATAGTCAACAGGTCATTTTTACCACTCAAATGATAATTCTCTACACATCTCACAGCAATTTCTCACACGGATTTCTATCGGGAAACTGAGTGGAAGGTCAGAAATGCATCCAACTGCTCCTAATTGAAGAGATCAGCAATTGAAGTACAATAAAGATTTTATTCTGTATGTCCAAGCTGGTTGCTTTACTCATCTTACCACTCTCCGGACATCATCCTCTATCAACCAGCTCCTTGTCACCAGATTCCTCCCAGACCAACGCCATCTTTGACTGTGTGAAGATCAGATCAGCACAAAAATACAATCAAGATGGTAAAATTAGGCAAACAGGACAACAAAGTAACCCAGTAACAACAACAGCTCACTTGCTTGGTGAAATTTTCCAACAGAGTTTAATTCAATTAAGGAAAAAAATACTGCAATTGACCCACGCCAAAATTGCATAACAGATTCGAGACGACAACATCTGAGGTCTTTAATGCTTCATACTAAAGCCACAGCACAAAACCACTCACAAAAGCCAGAACGAAAGCGATTTTTAGAACTGTCACGAGGCAAAAGCTAATCAATGTTATGCTTCAACGCATACTTCCCCATGTTTTTCTCATTCCAAGAATCCTCAACGCAAGAACCCTTCATGAATATCCCATCAAGCAAGGCAAAAACTAGCAAGATCATCAAGAAATCGAGCAGGCATCGAAACGTCGAGAGAGAGGAGCGAACCCACTTCGTCCGAGCGGTGCGCCGCCTCCTAAGCAGACTTGCTCGACCTGAAGAAGTGGAAGGCAAACCTCTCTTCTGCGGCGACATGATTTCCTTTCCTTCTGCGGAGCTTTTCAAGAACTGGGAAAGTGTCTGGATTTGGAAGGATTCGGTTGCTGAACAGAAGGGTACAAAAGCAGCACAGAAATGGAGGAGAAGACAAACAATTAATGCACTAACTCAAGCGTGAAGCTCAAAGCAATGAGTTCGCCATCACCGGGGTGTGCTTTATGCTGCAGTGTCTGAAGTGATAGTAGTCTCGTCATTTTCCAAGAAAAGGCAAGAACATTTCCTGGGAAAGTGACCGGTTTTGGAATGGAACACGCGTAGACTCTGTCGATTTGCCCCCCCGAACCTTATGAATATGCCCGGTCGATTTTCTCTATTTTTGTTGCTTTTATCCGCCTTTTGCCTAATAAATAGTTGAGCATTTTTGCCTTTAACCTAAATTTAAGGTATACCTTTTTGCCATGATCCTAATCAATCGGTCACCTGTTACCATATCAGCTATTTTCTACAGATGTGCGCGTGTGATTTTAGAGATATTAACCATAAATCACGTGTTCCATAAAATCGAAAATAATTCCTTAGAATTAGAAACTAAATTGTGGCCAAATGGAATTGCGCGGATATGGTTCATCCACGATAACTTCAAAAGCATTTTCTTATTTAATTAAAAGAAATAATTTCAATAGAGATAGAAATTGCATAGAAAAGGTAAGGGGAAAGGGAAAAAGTATTGGGGTGGACTTAATTCGTTTTTCCGTCAACGGCCAAAGGCCGCTTGGCTTTTCCGCGTCCGTGGCCATCCCTGGAGTGGCGTACAAGCTTATCCTACACGCTTTCATAGTACGATGAATGACGCGTGATTGGTCCGATTTGATATTGCCATCTGATGATTACGAAATGCTACTTTCGAGATTAATGATTTTTTTTTTTTTCAATCCAACTTTGCTTTTACTGATTCGTCTAAATTTTACTTTTACCCTCACTTTTTCCATGTTTCAATGCACATATAATCAACATCGTACATTATCAAATCTAACATCGATCCTCATCCAATCCAAGATCACGCAATCTCAAGAAGATATCACAGAAGTCCACATCCTCAAGCAAAGTTTGTCTTTGGTCACATGACTCCACTATCAACATCACACGAGCTTTGAGGCCTAAGGTCACGCAGACTCGACGACCTTGCCTCGGGTTGCGACAGCTTGGTGTTTGAGCTAGGTCAATTGATTCAAGGCTCTTGGGTAAGTATCCAATCCCTCATTTTCTTCTTTTTTTTTTTTTTTTTGCCTTTTGTTTAAAAATTACTTTTTAGATCAAATTTCGAAGTTTGTCAAAAAGTGTTCACCAAACATAATTTACCTCTCATTAAACCTCTTTGACCTAAAGTCAACTGCATTTTTGCAAAGGCTTTTTTGAAATACTCTTTCAAACACATCCTATGACTAGTCTAACATTAAATAAGTAGCGATCTATGTTATAAGTAACTGTATGTGGTAGACTAATTTTTTTTTTATTTATTCTCTCTCTTTTCTATATTCGAAAATTACGAGTTTTGCTATTTCCATAATTATAAATTTGTTAACATACTCACGACCCACGTAAACAAATAAGGGCAATTCCAAGCGGCTAGCCAAGGGAGGCCAAAGCTAAAGCTGGATAAAATCTAAAGCTTAGGCTATTTAGTAAAACATTTCGCCTCGCTAATATAATAGCAAAGTTCGGAGTGCTGTAAATTAATCAAAATGAAGAGTTTTATAGAATTCCATTTATGTTTTGTTTGTTTCGTGGAAAAAGAACAATTTACAGAATATTTTCTTCAAAATAATCCCTTGTATCCCTTAAAATAATTAGCCTACGAAAAGTGTATTCATTATCGACAACAATTTATGTTTAAAAAATTTTCCATGAAAATCGAGTCCAGTTAATTATCGTGGGAAATGCTCCGTGCTTTCGGTTTTGAAATTTTTGGTTCATTTGATTTCACACGCTCATCCGACGTGCAATGAGCCAAAAGACCAGGACACCATTTTTCTCAGCAACTACCCGTCTACTACTACTTCTCTTATAAAAATGCTTTGGTCGAACCAGGAAACTGCAATGTTAAGGCCTTTTGGATCGGATTAGATCGATTACAAATCACCATATGATCGGACTCATAAAGACTTTCAAACGCAAAACTACATAGGTTCACTTTCTTTCTTTTTCTATCGAAAGTAAATATTTCATTTATATCTTAAAAAATAAGATAATATTAAGTGTTAAAATTTAAAAATTCAACACTTACATGAGAATAAAATAAACTTGCTAGATGACTTTAAATAGAGCTGACTTAAATGATTGCATTGAGTCTCAAAAATCCACTTTGTCCCGTGAATAAGGGAGGAGTTATTAATTTGTTCAATAAATAATTGATGATAATTAGCTATTGTAAATATATAAAAGAAACTTAATAAAAATGGTCATTTTTCTTCTTCTGATAAGAGATTAATAATATCCGATTGTCAAATTGCAATTATCATGGAACCTTTTCTTCCTATTTTTGCCACATAAGACTATTATCGATATTCAAAATTCAGCACTCAAATTTTAGAACTTAATTTCCAGCTTTATCAGACAGGCTCATAATCTTCATTGGTTGTAAAAAATTTTAGTCCCTGAAGGCCAATTTGATGACCCAATTAAAAGCTAAAAAATGAGAGTTTAGCAACTAATGAGGCTAAGCTTGTTTGATGAATTAATTTATTAACTTAAAAGACTCAATTAAGTTGAAAAATCCACGTAACGGATCTTTAACCGCATAAACAACTAGTAAATATAAGGGATCAAAACAAAACATCTAACGTCGGTACTAACTAATCCCAGTATTGCATTGGGCCATAAGCTATACTCAGGAGAGGGTGAATGCTAATTTGGGATGGCTTACTTAATTCAATTTAATGGAAGAATAATTTATGGTCATTAGAATCTTACCACGTATATTGCTAAAACCTACAGATAAAAATCATTGTTCTATATTTTGGTGAGAAATTTTTTGAATTAAGCTATCGGTTTCTAATTGTCACCAAACAACTTTATATTTCCAATTTCTAGGATTTAAGTTTTTCGACACTCATATTTTTTCAGTTTTCTTAAACAAGCTATGGTCTCTCTAGCCCTAAGCATGGCCTTAAAAAGCTTCATCTTAGGTCTCGTATTGGACCTCAAGTTCTCTAGGATGTAAAACGTAGAGAAGGTACTATCGGGTACAGGGCATGAAATAATACTATACCAACAAAGAGGCACGAGATATTGTGGACACCGACACGTTAAGAAATATATCTACAAAGCCCACTTCACAGGAAGACAGGCCACAAAGATCTCGGCAAATTAAAGGTCTTGTGTCTGTCAATAGTAGCCAATTTGAGCGAACCAAGTTGTGGAAACTATAATTGAAGATTCAGTTTAAGAAAATTTCAATAGGTTTTTTTTGTAATTATACATTGGCATATATATATATTTTTTTCCTATAGTGGCAGTAGTTCATTCAACATTTTGCTTTTGGTCAACACCTATCAACAAATTACATTTCAATTATTTGGTATTGGCGTCAAAGGGACTTGACTGAAAAAAAAATTCTAAGTTTGAGTTTTTACATTTTTCGCGCATGCATAGTCTCATTATTTTGTCGCACTGTGATTGAATATTACATTTTCGTTAATACCTCATCTTTTTTCTCTTTTTGGTCTTATCATTTAATCGTTACCAAAATTCAGGATTAACAGTGGAACTCAAATGTACTATAAATCTCGCTCCCCATAATCCAAATTTCCAGCTCCTCTACTAACCATTCAATTGGATAATACAAGTTTGATGATGGGTGAAGCATCGTAACATCATAGATCTATGTGCACGACATTTTTATGCTAAATTACGACTCCACATGGTAAAGTTGTACTTTACAGTAGGTGGACCGCAGAAGTTTAGGAATGTCTAATGCACACAAGAAGTCCAAGAATATTCTGAATTATGTCATAATAGTATTTGATTTTGCCTATTTTGCAAAAGGTTCTGGAGTTAGACCCCCCCCCCAAAACGTGTCTAAAATGCACAAGTAGTCCAAGAAGATTAGGCCTAGCGAACATGAAAGGACGTGATATCGCCACTTTCAATCATTGGAATTTAATTTTTGTAATACTTGACTCTTGTTCTGTATATAAAAACCTACAAATAAGCTCTTCTTTGAATTTTCTTCAAACTACATCCTCAACCTTCTTACTAGAAAACTTGATATTTTTAACACCTGCATCAAAAAAGGATAACTTGATATCTAAATTAAAGAGGTCTCTTTGATTTCTTAATTAGCAAAAGAAATTTTTTTTTAAAATTCAGCTCAATAAATCCTGTAAAAGAAGCCACGCCTCTACATCTCATTAATTACCTTAATTTGAGCAAAATGACAGTATATGCAAGCTTGTGTATGACAGCCTATCTTTTGTCTTGTATATTCCTAAAAATATTACTTTACTTAATTGGTCACTAATGCCAAATGACATGTTAGGTTTTACAAATATTAATAAAATTTAGGTGTTCTATAAATTTAAAAATTCTTTGAAATTAGAAATTTAATTGTGACTAATGGGATTGCACGGATAAAGTTCAACCACAATGAATTGAAAAAGTGTTTTATTAGTTAATTAACAGAGCCGGCTTCAACGGAGATAGAAATTATAAAAAAAATAGAAAAGAGAAAAAAAAAAAAAATCAATGCGCGTGGATGTGAGCAAACCAGGGGGCTGGAGTGGGGTCCACTTAGATTCGCTTCGGTCGACGACAAGGCCGCTTCGCTTTCCGTCGTACGTTGCGGAGACCTTGGAGCTCACGTCAATTTTCTGACGCGTTTTCATGATGCGGTGGATGACGTCAGGTGGATCGCGTCAGACGGGTGACGCGAAGGTATTTCCATAAAGCTTAAACAATTATTTAAAATTGAAATTTAACCCACCATCCAATAATAGTTGTGCTTAGTCATATCGATACCGAGAATTCAGGCAGTGTCCAATCGCCCTTAATAAAAGCCAAGGACGAATCCTTCAACCAAAAGCCTCGATTTTTTCGAGAAGAAAATTAATTTGATAAAACCTTTCTCTGAACAAATATAATTACAAAGTCCATAGTGTTGCGGATTACAGACCGATCGAATCAAGAGTTTTGTAAAATCTTAATTAATAGCCTTTACTTGAGCAATCTAATATATAGTCCCATCCCATATTACTCTTTCATGCAACTCAATTAAGGGTATGTTTACTTGAGGGAAAGTGTTTTTCGAGAATTGATTTTTCAAACTTTCTCAAAAAAAGTCAATCGAAAGCACTTTTCAATCAACGAAAATATTTAGACATAAATTTAGGAAAATCATTTCCTAACTCTAAAAAGATGAAAACACTTTTCAAAATTACTCATATCGATATTTTAATATTTTAATTTATTATTTTATTTTATTTTTAATTTTTAATTTTCCTTCTTCTTTGACACATTGCCGACCAGTGATCGGCCACAAGGGAGCTTGAGCCTTACCACAGGCTGAAAAGGCTCAAGCTTGTTGTTGGCCTCAAGCGATCTCAGCCTGCACCTATGGCTAATAACCAACCATGGCACCAATAGAGGAGAAGAAAAAAAAAATAATATAGTATAATATAAAAATTTTAAAAGTCGATTTTTTTCCGATAAGATTGTAATTATTGATATATAAATACCAGAAATTATCTTCAATCACATATCACCAAAATAAAAAGAAAACTATCCACCTTTTTGAAAAAAGATCTTTCAGAAAGTATTTTTCTTTGTCACGAAGTTATTCCACCCTAAGTTTCTTCCTTGCTTTGGAATTGAAAGGGATGAGCCACAAGTCGTGAAATGATGCGGATGTTGCATCAGCTGAGCAGCACATAGGCAGTAGCACGATGATCACATTTTCAATCACATTATCAAGATTTCCTCTCTCGGGTTGACTTTCTTCGGCGGAAGAAGCATCTCCCATCCGTCCGTCACTTTGTTTCAGTCTCGTGGTCGTGGCGATCGCACTTTTGTCTCTCACCGACTCGAGTCTCCATGCAAAGTTTGGACTGGTTGTCTTGTCGTCGTCGTCGTCGGGGTGTGTACCCGCACTTGTGTGTCCCACAAAGAGAGGAGAACGACATCCAGACAGTAGCGTGACCGGGTGATTTTCTAGGAAAATCAAGGTAATTTTCCTGGAAAATGTTGCTTCCGCATTTTCGGTTTTCATATGATTTCATGCCTCGTCAGACACGTGCAACGAGGTAGAAAATCAGCGTTTGTTTCTATTCTTTTACTTCTTGGGAAAAAAAAAAAACAGAACATAAATCTATTTGGTAACTTTTTAATTTTCAGGAACAAATTTGTTGTTGAGAATAGATTTAGAATAAATTCAAGCAGTAAAAAAAATGTTGTTTCTTTGTTTGCAAGAATAACTTCAAATCAAGCCAAAATCATTTTCTTTTCTTCTTTTTCTTTTCCTCCTCTTCTTCCTTTAGTCAGTCATTGGCCATGGCAATCCATGTGACCAACCAAATGAGGTCCACGAGCCTTGCTAACGGCTAGGCAAGGCTTGACCTCACCGGCGTCAATGAGGCCAGTAGCCAACAATTGGCCAAACGAGGTCTAGTGAGCCTCATCAATACCTAGTCGAGGCTCAACCTCACCGAGGGCCGATGAGGCTCCCTCGAGGTCGACGACCAACAAGAGGAAGAAGAAAAGAAGGTAAAAGAAAAAAGAGAAAAAAGTAATAAAATTATTTAAAAATCAAAAGAAATTTTTAAGTCAAAAAAAAAAAAAATTGAGGGTCATATCAAATGCATTTTCTATTTCGAGAATAAAATTTTTTGATAGTTACTAAATGAATTCAAATACTCAAAAGCTTATCTAGGAAACAAAATTAGAAAAAAAAAATATTTTTGAGCATAAATTGTTCTTGAGAATATAATGGTTACCAAACGTATTCCTAGTAACCACTGGGTTGAAGATGTATTGAAAATTCAGAGATCACATTATATATTGGGTTAAAGTTCATGGATTATATTGAACAAATTAAAAGTTCATGAACCAAATTATATATTGGGCCAAAGTTTAAGGATTATTTGTGTCAATTTCCCCAATAACAAAGTTTGTAGTTTCGTGGACTGATTAAATTGAGAGTTTTGTAAAATCTCAATTAACAGCCTTTACTTGAAAAATCTAAGATAGAGTCCCATCCTGCTGTAGTTTTGCGGACTGATCAAATCAAGAGTTTTGTAAAATCTCAATTAACAACCTTTACTTGAGTAATCTAAGATAGAGTCCCATCTCATTACCCTTTTATACAACTCAATTAAGGGTGTTCTTATTTGATGGAAGTTGTTTTTCTGAAATTGATTTTCCGAAGTTTCATGGTCAAAAAATGAGTCAACCAAAAGCACATTTTGGTCAACAAAAATATTCATGCATAAATTTAGAAAATGAATTCCCAAATCTAAAAAAGTGAAAACACTTTTCCAAATTACTTATCTTGAAAATTTAATATTTTACTTCTTCGACCAATCGCTTACCAATGACTAGCCATAGGCGATCTTGAGCCTTGCCACAGGTCGGCAAGGCTTGCTCGCTGGCCTCAAGTGATCTGAAACTTGCTAGCTCATGCTTATAGTTGATAACTACTCATTGTCAAGGCCGAGCGACTAGCAGAGGGGAAAAAGTTAAAATAAAATTTAAAGTTATAACTTTGATTTTTTTTTCCCATAAGATTGAAATTACTAATATCCAACACCAGAAAATATGTTTGGTCACATACCAACACAACTATCTATTTTTTTGAAAAATTACCTCTCAGAAAGTATCTTTTTATCATGAAATTTTTCCTGTAATAAATGCATCTTAAGATTTTTTGGGCTTTGTAACGAAAGGGATGAGCCACGAGCGGATGTTGCATCAATTGTGCAGCACATAGCCAGCAGCACAACAATCGCATTGTTAAGATTTCCTCCGAGGTTGACTTTCTTCGGCGGAAGAAGCGCCATTCCTTGGTCGCGCTCTTTCGTGTCGTGGTGCTAGCGATCGAACTTTTCTCTCTCACCGACTCGAGTCTCTCGTAAATATTGGACGGGTCGTTGTCGTCGCCGTCGCCATCGTGCGTACGCCTGCGCCACAGGAGAAAGGAAGCGGGGGCGACGGGGGGTGGGGGTTGACGGAGAATTTTCCCGGAAAATGCTGCGCTTCTGCTTCCGCACTTTCCGCTTTCCCGGAAAACCAGCGCATTTGGCTGCCCGGTCCGTATGTACTAGTCTGCTCCTCCTGCCAAATGGTCGGACCGGGAAATGGGCAATGGTTTATTAGGCCTTTTTGGATCGGACTGGATCGAATATACGAATTCTTAGACGGGCGTGAATTGGTTGATGATTGGACTAGCAGTAGAATTTTGACTTGTTTGATAACTAAATTTAGTGCCGAAAAATTTAATATTCAATGTAAGTACCATAATTTTTGTACGACACTCACTTAAGTATTAATTTTTTTTTAGTTTACTTGAGTGTCACAAATTTAAAAAATCGATTGTTTAAGTGTCATTAACAATTTGCCTTGCTAGAAAATTTGACATGAAAGTCGGTCATCCTATGCGGCTTTATAAGCACTAATGTGGACTATTTAAAAATATTTTTTCTTTTTTTTTTAGTCACGAAGATTGTTGCCGAATCTAGGTTGTAAGGACCCAGGCCCCACCATGTGATATTGTCTGCTTTGGGTCACTCGCCCTGGCGCGGATGCACCGCCATCCCAGTCACGGTCTTTTCCCTCACGGTTTTAAAACGCGTCACACATACTAAGGGACCCAAGCCTTATAAAGGCTTCCAGGACTCCCTCCCTAAGCAATGTGGGACAAGAGGGAGAGGACCCCTTCCTTGCGCACGTTCGGGGACCGAGGCGCAGACGCACCGTCATCCCTCCTCCCCGCACACCGCCGCTCGGGTCCTTACAAATGGTATCAGAAAGAATGACACGGCCGTCCTTCTTTACAAAGAACGCAGCCTCAAACACAACCGACAAACTGATATTAACTTATATATATCTCAAACCATATATATATCAGATAAACCAACAAATTGGTTGCAACATCATAGTTTCTATAATTCACCAAAAGAAAAAAAGATATATGTTTAAAACTCAGACGATCCAACTACTAGTAAGTATTATTTGCACCACTTCCTTGAACCATACCAAAAACAAAATAGAACTCCCCAAAAGTTCCCACCGATTACGCACTCGCTTTATTCGCCGCTAGCTGAGGAACTTGAAAAGATTAAAGCAGGAATGTGATGAGCAACCATAGCTCAGTGAGTAATACATATCTTCTAAGCAGATCGAACAACTCCTATGCATGTATACAAACCAATACCAAATTTCATAACGCCAATTCAATATATAAAATACATATTGAATCATATAAAAGTTATTTCTCATCATCAAAGCTTTATACTAATATGGAAGACTCATTTAAATCACCATCAAAAGTTAAGTATCAATGGTTGAATCCATTGAATAATCTCTATCAAAAACACATATCAATGGTCTATCCATTGATCAATCTTTTGCTCAATAACTAATCATGGTCACGACACAATGCCTTGTGACAAGGTGACCAAGATTCTCCCCTTGGTAAGGTCTCCACCTACAAAGCCGATGGCTAGGCCTAGAAGGATATCCTAAATCTGGTATGCATACCCCAAAAACCCTTCACTGGGTTCACAGTCATATTGAGCATAAATAACCATTCTCCAATACCAGAAATCCAATCCAAAAGTCAATATCTTAAATCAAAAATAACATTTCGCAACATAGCCCATCATCCATTTCATATCCGTTTCTCAAATCATCATAAATATTTCCATAATTCAGTCGCAAAGCAATTTCATATATATTTCTCCACAAACCTTGTATAACATGTTTTTCAAACATTTAAAATCACCCAAAGAGTAGCAATTGCTCGATCTAACTTTTATGCAATAAAAATGCTCTTCTTAATTCAATATATATACATACATACTTCAAGACATGATTTTATAAAACCAAAGAAGATATAGTACCACTCACCTCGTCGTCGACGACCAAACGACGAATGATACTCGTATCGTCGAATTCAAGGTCCTATCAAATAACCGAGAAAAATGTTAAAATCTAATAAAACTCTATCTCTACTTCGAAACAACTACATTACACCTTAACTCTAACAAAAGGACTTCTACGCGCTAACAAATCGCATAACAAAAGCGATTGTTCAAGCCATTTGCAACACGAAATTTAAGTGCAAAACTTGATTGCGCCTTAACTTTTTCTTCCGAACTCTGATCCGAACGTATTTATATTCAATAGAGAGCCCTTGAAACATATCACAAGAATACCAACTTGGCCATCCCAAAATCAAGCCAAAAAATGACAAAATATGGGCCCAAAGCTGCTGGACGCGTACTGTTCACTGAGCGCGGGAAACTTTCAAATTTTGTTTCAGACAAACCATAAGCTCAAATCACAATCCATAAAATCCCACAGCTCCACAACACCCTAAATTACCATTCTTGCAAAAATACACGGCTCAACGACTCCAAAATTAGACTTCGCCGCTCAGTTTTCCAAAAATTTCGAATTTAAGTCCTAAATCCAAAAATTACTTCAATCGGACGAACGAGGGCTTGATCTCTTACCGGGTGCTGTGTTATGAAGTCGAGTCAGCTTGGCGAGGCATCCGAGATGTGCACGTGCCAAGATTCCTTTCCTTTCTTCCCCCTTTCTCTTCTTCTTCTTCTTTTCTTTCTTTTCTTTTTGGTTAAGGGAACTCTCAGCTTCTATTTAGCCGAGCCCTCTCCCCTCTCCTTTTTGCTTTGCTGACTTTTCAATTTCTTTTTCAGTTTCTTCTTTTGGAGCCCACTAACATAATATTACATTATTGCATAATATTACATTCTACCATCCTTAAAAAAAATTTCGTCCTCGAAATTTACATGTACTTTAATCATGAAACAAGTGAGGGTATTTGTGTCTTGCCTCCTCCTCGAGTTCCCAAGTAGCCTCCCTCTCGGTATGGTTTTGCCATTGTATTTTTACATAAGGAATGGTTCGTCGCCGCAATACGTGATCCTTCCTATCGACAATGCGAATAGGCTGCTCCTCATATGTCAAGTTTTCCCGTAATCTCAATGGTGTAAAGTCTAGCACATGCTCAGGATTTGGCACATATTTCCGCAACAAAAAGACATGGAACACATTATGGACACCTGATAAAGCCAGTGGCAAAGCCAATTTATAAGCGACTTCACCAATTTTCTCTAAGATCAAGAATGGTCCCACGTACCTTGGACTTAACTTCCCACGTGTGTCAAATCTCATTACACCCTTCGTAGGAGAAACTTGTAAGAATATGTGATCCCCCACATTAAATTCTAACTTGCGTCTTTTCAGATCTGCATAACTTTTCTGACGACTTTGAGTCGTTCTGAGACGTTCCCGAACCAACCTAACTTTCTCTTCTGACTGTTGAATGAACTCGGGGGCAGTTAGTCTTTTCTCACCAACGTCGTCCCAATAAATAGGACTTCTACATTTTCGGCCATATAAAGCTTCAAAGGGTGCCATCTTAATGCTGGAGTGATAACTATTGTTATAAGAAAATTCTGCCAAATGTAGATGTTCTTCCCAAGAATCGCCGAAGTCAATGATGCATGATCTCAACATATCCTCTAATGTTTGGATCGTTCTCTTTGACTGTCCATATGTTTGTGGATGGAAAGCTGTACTCAAGTTGAGTTTAGTGCCCAATGCTCCTTGCAAACTCTTCCAAAAGTTAGACACGAACCTAGGATCCCTATCAGAAACAATGCTTACTGGAACTCCATGAAGCTTCACTATCTCATTAACATATCGCTTTGCTATATCTTCCATTGAAAGGCCAAATCAATATGACAAAAAGTGAGCGGACTTAGTCAATCGATCAACAATCACCCATATAGCATTCTTACCACTTGGCGTCCTCGGTAGACCGACTACAAAGTTCATGGCAATATGCTCTCGCTTCCATTTAGGTATCTCTAGGGGTTGCAACTGTCCACCTGGTTTCTGATGCTCAATTTTCACTTGCTAGCAAACTAAACATTGATCGACAAATTTTATAATATCCTTTTTCATGTTGATCCACCAAAAATTTTCTCTCAAGTCTTTATACATTTTAGTGCTTCCTAGATGAATTGAAAATCTAGTACTGTGAGCTTCTTGCAGGATCTCCTTTTTCAGATTTGAGTCCTCAGGAACACATAGTCGACCACGAAACCTTAAGGATCCATCTACGTGTAAACCAAAATCCGCTTGTCTTCCAGCTTCCACACCTTCTCTAATTTTTTGTAATTGTGGATCTTCATTCTGTTTAACCTTAATTCTGTCAATCAACATAGGTTGTACTTGAAGATTAGTTAATTGAGCACCAAGCTGCTACACCAACACCTCCAAGTCTAACTTCCTCATATCTTCAAGAATAGATTTCTGAGAAGTGAGCAAAGCTGCCATATTTTCAGATGAGTTACGACTCAAAGCATCCGCTACCACATTAGCTTTACCCGGATGGTAATTAATGGACAAGTCATAATCCTTCAAAAGTTCTAGCCATCTTCTTTGCCTCATGTTTAGTTCTTTCTGAGTAAAGATATACTTCAGACTCTTGTGGTCAGTAAAGACTTCACATTTTTCACCATGCAAATAGTGTTGCCATATCTTCAAGGCAAACACAACCACCGCTAATTCCAAATCATGAGTGGGGTAGTTCTTCTCATGTAATTTCAATTGTCTCAAAGCGTAGGCAACAACTTTGCCATCTTGCATAAGAACACAACCCAAACCTTCTTTGGATGCGTCGCAGTAGATTACGAAGCCACCACTTCTAGACGGTAGAGTTAGAATAGGAGCTGACACCAGCCGTCTCTTCAACTCTTGAAAACTGCGTTCACATTGGTCTGACCATTCAAATTTAACTTTTTTCTGATACCATTTGTAACATCTTGGGCCCCACTGTGTGATATTGTTCGCTTTGGACACTAAGTCCTCACGGTTTTAAAACGCGTCATGCAGGGACAGAGGGCCATCCCTTGGGCCTTCCCCCAAGCCATGATATTGTCCTCTTTAGGTCACGCGCCCTAGCGCGAACGAACCGTCATCCCAGCCACGGTCTTTTCTCTCAAGGCTTTGTTCTCAGCACAACGGAAGCATGTGTGAAACACGTCACACATACTAAGGGACCCAAGCCTTATAAAGGCTTCCAGGACTCCCTCCCTAAGCGATGTGGGACAAGAGGGAGAGGACCCCTTCCTTGCGCACGTCCGGGGACCGAGGCGCGGACGCACCGCCATATTTGTAAGGACCCGAGCGGCGGTGCGCGGGGAGGAGGGATGGCGGTGCGTCCGCGCCTCGGTCCCCGGACGTGCGCAAGGAAGGGGTCCTCTCCCTCTTGTCCCACATCGCTTAGGGAGGGAGTCCTGGAAGCCTTTATAAGGCTTGGGTCCCTTAGTATGTGTGACGCGTTTCACACATGCTTCCACTGTGCTGAGAACAAAACCTTGAGGGAAAAGACCGTGGCTGGGATGACGGTTCGTTCGCGCTAAGGTGCGTGACCTAAAGAGGACAATATCATGGCTTGGGGAAAGGCCCAAGGGATGGCCCTCTGCCCCTGCATGACGCGTTTTAAAACCGTGATGACTTAGTGTCCAAAGCGGACAATATCACACAGTGGGGCCCGAGATGTTACATAGGTAGCCTTGGGGAAGGTTGCCTTCATAGCCACACTAGGTGAGGGCCTTCGCGGCCAAGGGTGAGGTGGCCCTCACCTAATCTGGGTGAGAGTTTCGCAAACAGTGAGTGTCGTCAATGACTCTTGCCGCCCTTAAAAGAAAAGGAAAAAAAACAAAAACGAATATAATAATTCAAAAAGAGTAAATCAAAAATTCAAAATATCCACATCACATGGAAAATTTAAAAAAAAAAATTCACATAAGATGATTTGCTAGAAATGACATTCAAATGATCCATTTTACTTTGAGAAGTAAGCAAAAGAAAAAAAATGTAACACACAAGTGAACACTTACGAAGGTTGTGACACTTGCATTGTTCTTCTTCTTATTGAATTAAGTAATGCAAAAACTACTTTTAATACCATTCAAAACTATCCATGAGCCGCTTTACATAAGCTTAAAACAAGAGGAGCAGGCCAGGAAGAGGATAGAACATGGTCGTGTCTGTTACGCAAAACACTTTTGGCTTAGCTAACCCCTCCATTTATAGCCGCTGTATGGCCTTGCAGAATATACTTATGCTTCTTTTTCAGTAGTTACTGATTTGTAGTTCGACGTCAATATTAAACTAACAATATGAATGAATGGTGAATATCGAGGGAATTTGGCATAATTATTTAATGGTGTACACGTTCCGAATAATAGCTTTTATTGCCCGTAAGTAGCAGCAAAAAGGCAAGACTTTATACATTGGACTCAATGGACGTCGTACCAATTTCGATGAATAGTAACCGCATAATGCAAGTACACCCCTTGATTGATATACCTTACATTTCCTTACATGTGAAAAGAAACTTTCTAAGAGACATGTTGAAAAAATTAGAGTAGAGAGACTATGATGAAAAAAATTATTTGATTGAGAAGGCGTTCAAACGACGTTGTTCAATACAAAAATAAATAACATTAGGGTTCTCTTTTGTAACATTTTTATTTTTCCATTTTTTTTTGGTTATTTTGTTCTCCAAAATATAAGAAAATAAAATTCATTTGATAATATCAGTCAAATTTTATTCCCCAGATAAAAAAATCGGCTAAGGAATAATCTAGAAGAAAAACAAGATGTGGGAACCTACTTCTTTGTTCTCTTGTACAATTTCTAAAACAAGTCATTTTTTTTTTTTTTAAGTTGCTCACCAAAGCTCCTCGAGGCCAGGCAATTGGGGAGGGAGAAGAAGAGAGGAAAACAATTCAAAAAAAGTAGAAAAATGTCATAAAATGATTTTAAAAAACTAAAAAAGTGTTTTATGTCCTAAAAAATTTAAGGGTTATACCAAACGTATTTATGTTCTTTTTCTATATCGGAAACAAAAATTTTCTACAATTGCTAAACGTGTTCGGATGCTTAGAAACTTATATAGAGAATAGAAATGTATAAAAAAAACTATTTATGAAAAAAAAAATGTTTCTAAGAATAAAATGTTATCAAACATACCCTGAGGAACTAATATAACATCATCTAAGTAAAGAATCCCATCAATTCCATTAGATAGTAAATGGAGAATCATCTTACCCAATGCAACATTAAGAACAAATCAAATCAAGCCTAGACTAACTACAGCATTCTAACTTGTCTCTTCGTGACCATCTTCCTGATGAAGATACCCCACTGCAACATTGCCTTTATCTTGAGCCAAGCATTAACACCTTTGCTAGTATTTTTAATAAAACCATCATCATATGATGATGTCACACCCCGAAAGCTATAAGGATGGGGGTGATACGACCTTCCCTTGAAGAGTGTATCCTCAAACCTTATAAGAAGTTCACTTCCAAAAGTTTCCATTGATAACACTCTTATTCTATTGGCTGCTAACCAAAAGATCTGAAAAGGTTGGAAAAGAGAAGGGTGAGCAACTATAACTCTGTAAGTAGTACATCTATTATAAGCAAATCAAGCAATCACTACGCATATATATAAGTATAAAGCACTACTAGAAACTCACAATCCTCCTCATTAATATATCAATCAAATCATGCACAAGGCGTTTTATTTCAAAAAGTTTTATAAAATTTAGAATTACTCATTTAAATTATCATCATAATTCAAACATCAATAGTCAAGTTCATTGATTAATCTCTATTAAAAACCACATTAATGGTTTATCCATCGATCAATCTCATGACAAAATACATTTCGATAATCCATCCATTGACCAATCTTTTGCTTAATATCTTGCTATGTCACGACACAATGCCCGATGATAAAGCGATCAAGATTCTGCTTTTGGTAAGGTCTTCACTTATAAAACCGATGGCTCAGTCCAAAAAGATATCCTAAACCTCATATGCATATCCACAAGTCCCTCAATGGGCTCACAACGATATTTAGTACTAAAACCACATCATCCAATACCAACAATCAAATCCACAATCAATATCAATAATTGATTTCACAAAACAAAACGCATAATCTTTATAAACTTCGTTCATTAAACTAAATACATTTCACAAGACATCCCTCACATCATTTCATGATTCTTCATAAAATAAATTCACAAATCGATATGTATTAAATTTCGATACGTCTTTCATAAAAAGTTCCTCAAAATGTCTTTCATAAAGTGTTTTATGAACCGTTCACAATAATCAGCTCAAGCTATGTTCAAAATATATTTTGTCATTTCCAATAAACAAAAGGATAGTAGATGCTCGGTCTACTTTTATGCATCCAATATGCCTTAAGCACCACTTTTATTTCTTTTCAAAAGAATATCAAATCATATAATACTTATTTAACTCATAATATTTCATCCTATCATTTGCAAGACATGAGTTTTATAAAATTAAAGAAGACATAGCATTGCTCACCTTGGAATGCCTACAAACAAATAACAAACGTTATTTGAATTGTTAGACCCATGGTCTTTTCAACTCAGCGAGAACCAACTTTAAAATTGAGTAATACACTACCTCAATTACAAAATGATTATACTAAGTCTAAACACTAACGAAATAACTCTTACGCACTAAAAAATCTCAAAGCAATTATTCAAGTTGTTGGCAATGTAAAACTCGAGTGTCAAATTTGATCACGTCATAACTTTCTCCTCCGAACCTTGTTACAAACGTGTTCATAGTCAATAGAAAGCATTTTCAACACATGACAAAAACCTCAACTTGACCGACTCAAAACCAAGTAAAAAATCAACAAAATATGGCCCCAAAGTCTTTGGATGCACATTGTTCATCATATGTGGGAAACCTCAAAATTTTGTTTCGAGCAACCCCTAAGCTCAAAACAAGTTTTGTAAAATCCTACAATTCCACAACACCCTAAATTATCATTTTCATGAAACTTCATAGCTCAACAACTAAAAAATCAAGCTTCATAGCTCGAATCTCACATAATTTCGAATTTAAGCTCTAACCTCGAAAACTAGTCTGATTGAAAGAAAAAGGGGCATAAGAACTTACTAAGCCTTGCATAACACAATTGAGTCGGCTTGATGAGACATCCATGGCAATTGCTCCTCTTCTTTCTTCCTCCTTCTTGTTCTTCTTTTTATTTCTTTCCCTGTCGTTCTCTTCTCTCTTCCCTTCTCTTTCTGCAAACTCTCGGTCTTCTTCCCCTCTTATTGACTTTTCAACCTTTCCGTTTTTTTTCTTTCTTTTGTGTATCACAGGTGTTATAGATGAGACCTGAAGGTCAGATGATGCTAGGTCATCAGGACACCGGTCCCCCAGAATATCATCCGAATCAATTGATTGGAAACCTTCCACCACGCGATTGCCTTGAGGATGAGGAAGTGTACTGCTATGTTGGAAGCTTGATATTGGGTCAAGGGGTGGTTCAGAGGGGGGACCATTCTCATTCACCATATAGTCCATCTGCCTCAAAGAATGGATATCTCCCTGAGGAATTAGAACATTCATGGAGTCTGTAGATATGGGCTTCCGTGCAGCGAGATGAACACTTTCATCAACCGAAAGCTTCATGGTATTTCCAGAATTGGTATTTTGCAACCGTACTGGCAATGCCAAAGTAGTTGCACCATCATGTTCTGGAGAAAGAACTAAAATATTAGTGTGATTAGTAAACAAAGGCCGACGTAAGCTCAAGTGTACATTCCGATAAAGAATTTTAGAATGAACGGTTATGAGTTTTTACTATGATGGAAAGTGCCACTAATTTTTTTTTCCCTCGCCCTACACATCTCTTTAGCTTTTCCTTGCCACTGGTCTTTGTTATCTTTAAGTGCTTCAATTGAGAAGGCCCTCTTCAATTTTTGACATATAAGTTTAACAAACCAACCTTCTTTCCTAACATATGATCTTCCGGTCACCATTTGATGAAAAAGCACATATAAACACATTGATGTGTGCTTATTCCATCTATTCATGTCTACCTAGTGATAGCGATATCTTGTCGATATCCACTTAGCTATTCATGTCTACCTAGTAATGGCGATATCTTGTCGATATCCACTTAGCATCACCAAAGTGAAGTGCTCATGAGTACCTGCCCTCCCCCTCCCCCCAATGCCCCACTCAAGATGGTCCTACCACCTAATTTTTTTAGTTGCCTTTTAATTGTTTGGACAGAGCCTATAGATACATACGTACGTATGTACATACATATATTGACTGAATGGATGGAGTGTATTGAACGAGGCTCATTTTGCAACAATCACACCTTAAGGAATGTATCTTTTTATGTACAATTGGCATTAAAAGTTGATTGTCCTACATTGCATATCCTTATAGGTCATTTTGATACTTCAACTCGTGTCCAAATTGAAGTCGCATCTCTTAAATTGAACCCTGATTTTACTGCTTTTGGTAGTAACTAGCAATAACCTCCTCCTCTTGTTTGTTCGTCATTGATAAAAACTAATTCTAAGCATTTTCTGTTGCATCTAGTGACAAGCCGAAGCCTAACTTGCAAATGGGAATCCTTTACGTATAGCTTCTATGTCAGTGCCAAAGAGGGAGCAAATTTAGTAAAATTTCGTTCTTTTGATGGATAGCTGGACAAATAAACTCTTCATATTCTGTACCAAATCATAAGGATCCGGAAAGCATTGGTTTAATTTATGAAAGCTCGACAAAGTACTATATTCATCGCTATTTCCCAGGCCACATCTTCGTATGTGCTTAAAAAAAGAAAATATTGTGCTTTAGAGCACGTACCTTCAGCAGTCAAGCCCACATTTGCAAGAGGAGCTTCCGAAACACCTGGAGCAGCCCAGATCCGTGGAGCCAAATTACTTTGAACGGGGCCTTGATTTTCAACTTGCTCTTCAAGTACTTGACATGGAATGGAGCTCGAGCTCTTCTTTTGCACTGAAGGAGAAAAGGTCTCACCATTGAACTCCATAACATCATTCTTGTTATCAAGGGCCTTTTTCACGATTGCATCTCCATGTTCCTGGAAGAAAGTCACTAGGTATATCGCTCAAGTTGGACTCATTGAAGTTTTTAAGGTACACGCTCTGACTTCAATAAACACTATCTTTTTTTGGCAAGTGATGTGGCATTCCAATGGATGAACTTGTAGTCAGAGTAAGTACGGAAGTCCAGCGCAGAGAAAGAAGAATAAAAGAAACATTGAAAGAGCCTCAATTCATTTTACGGTTATTGCCGCCCATTTCTCCACCACAAAAAGTTCAGGCACTCGAAAGATGTTATGGAGAGTACAATCAAGGCAAGGGTTAAGATGCAAAGTTCATTGAGAAAGGACCAGCGAAGAAATAAAACACCCATCAACTTGTATTGTGCAAGTACTAAAGATCTTCATAGCTTTATACTTGGAAAGTAAGAGTTGCAACTTGAATGTGTTAATATGATGAGCGCCTCACGTTTTCATAGATGACGCCAAATCAACTGCTGTAAGTTCTCTTCAAGTTACTCATGCTTTTTTGTATAATTTTAACAGCAGAGTATAGAGGGCCACTTCGATACACGAGGTCACTATCCTCAACTTTGCATTGCAACGAGTGAAAATGGAAATTATTCTATTAACAAAAAGTCTCAACTATTGATCTAGAAAAAGCATCTAGATTTTCTTTTAATTCTCCCCACAGGCACTTCATATTGCTTTTACTGATAAAAAACCAAAAACAAAAGCATCTAGATGTCCAACCAACTCCTTGTTTCAAGTTTTCATATCTCTGATCGATTCTAAAATCTAAACCACACAGCTACAAGTAAACATCAAATTGCAAATTACACAGATAATATGGGACAAATTATATGAATTAAGCATAATGGTATGAAGCAAATGAACTGGCTTGACAAAACTTCGTACAAACTCCTAGTTACTTACCAGATCATCGGCAGAAAGTCGATCAGTAGCACAATATACTCTATCTTTGATTAGGCCAATTAGCTGACGATCAGTGTTGAATACAGCACCATGCTTCCTCGTGCCATCAGTACAGTACAGATAAAGTTTCCAATTTATCTTGCAACTCCTTGCATGATTTTCAAGGGTATCCCACTTCGTCGAATTTGAGTTTATTCCAAGAATCTACTATGAGTGAACACGCAAGACTTACATTCAAGGTAGTCAATCAAGCCCTAATTGAGAATCGTTCACTAAGTGCTTACCTCCTTCAGTTTCATGGGGTCCGTAAACAATTGAAGTAGAAAGTCCCCCACTTTATGTATTCCGGCTTCACTCAGTTTTTGGTGATACTTCCCATCCTTGGCAATCATCTTCAACCTCCAGATCTCATCGCCGAATGCAGGTATGTCATGTTTCTTGGATGCTGTAAATGGTCAGAACAAATACAGTAAAGTTCCAGTCACTATTAGATTGACAAGTAGAAGCAAACTTCTTTAGGCATGCAGAGTCTCTCCTGAAACTGATCGAAAGTGTCAACGTTTGCTAATGACAAGAAGCCAATCATTTTTCGTTTATCAGAATTTTCGTTGGAGATGTAAAGGTTCGTAGGAAATGAAGCTCTCAATTAAAAGTTGAAGACTGGATATCCAAAACCATGTTTATGGCCACTCATAAAGGAAGGACAAGGTTTATATGTACTGTAACGAACTAAGAAAGACTTACATTCTCCTCTATGTTCCTTGACACGAAAGGCATCTGTTTTGGCTTCTCGGATTCGCGTATTCCCACAATAACCCGATGCCTTCTTAAGCCCTATCCTAAATCTTTTACTCCTATTCCAGCTAGAATTGTCAGTAAATATCAGTTCTCCCAGCTCCCCAATACCTCCCTTGAGTGTCACTTGGAGATCTCCCATCAAAAGCAGCCCCTTTTGTTGACGCCCTTTAACCACGAATTTCTCGAACTCTTCATGAGCCCAGTCATCCTCATCATCTTTGTTGAAGTCACCTTCAAGCACGACGACATCCAACTTAATGGAGGATTCCAGGCCTGATGTAATGACATCCCCTGTATTCGCATAGATCAAGGCAACGGAAATGCGAGCACCCCCAACTCCTCGTAGTTTCCTTCCAGTAAACACAGGATCTGACAGTTTGGTTTGAAATTGAAGCCGTAAGTTCCTCACATCATTTATTCCCTTAGATCTAGCATCAATCCTGCATTCCCTTCAGAAGCCAACCATTAGAAATAAGAACAGGGAACAGGTATAGAAGCAGAAAAATTGGAAAAGTAATGACACAGAGTGACAAAATGCCAAATACCTCACTTGGACAAGTCTTACTGCCAGGTGAAGTACAAGGATAAATAGATGCATAGTCTCAGAGAGTACAACAATGCAAATTTTTGAAAAAATAAAACTAAACAAAGTTAAATGCTGCACTGCTATCAATCTAAAAATGATTATGTTCTAAATTGGAGCATTGACAATTTGGCGCAAGACCTAGTCATTCTCGCCTGACTTTCACTGAGCTCTGACCCCTTGCTTTGGGGTGTCAGTGGTAAGTCGGACCATTATTCCCTCATTAAAAAAAAAAAAAAATCAACAATGCATAACCGGTCAATACTAGACAGAAAGCCTTTCTCAATTGGCATCACCAGGGAAATGCATTCATACCTTCCGAAGTGGGGAGAGTGAATAATTGAAAGCTCCACCAGTTCCTTCTGTTCAATTCCACCAACAGAAGAATTGCCAAAATAAAAAAGACATCAGAAAAATGAAGCAGAAGTTTATACAAAACAATCCATTCAATCAAAAGGAGTTGAAAAACTTGTTATATCATTTGTTCTCAAAAGCAACTTATGAAACACCTTATTGAGCTAAGTTTTCAGGCACATTTGAAATCATAGTGTCCATCAAACAATAGCTTTATACATAGCTTATATGAACAACTTGTTTCATTCCAAGTCTATGCAAAAATTTGCACGTGCTTTAGGATGGTTATGATTCAGCTTTAGGTTATAAGGCCACAGGTGCAGATGTTATTAAAGCAAATGAATGGAGATGGCCTCCAGCAAGGTCTGATGACCTGCTTGAAACTCAGATGGCTTTGTGTGGGTTGATTTCTCCATATTCTGGCTCTGTGGACAAAGTGGTATTTACTGGATCATCTAGGGGCTCTTTCTCTGTAAAGGAGGCTTGGAAACTAGTGAGGAAATGTGGGAACAAATTGACTTAGAACCCATTGGACAGGATGAAACTTGGTGAGATATTTATTGCACTTGCGTGCTATGCTGACAACATGAAGAATCTTGAATGCACTAGTTGTTTAGTGAGTATTCTCAAAGTAGATTTTGGTAACAAGTTTAGAGCTGCTTTTGTGTCCTAGATCTGCTCAATGGTTTAAAGTTACTCAAGGGATGACAGATTAATCAACTACCAAAAGTTCACATCAATGGGAAGGTTCAGCAGCTTGATGTTGGCTGAATATGTGGTACAATATGCTGTAATGGACTTGTATGGGATGTAGTCCTCCCATGTTTTTCTTTCCACAGGTTATGCAATGAAATGAATGTTTGCTTATAGGAGAAAAAAGTTGTGCAAAGTTCATGCTCAATAGATACCGTTCAAACAGTAAACATAAATCAATTATCTAACAACCGAATTGTTGGTCAATAAGTTCATTCAATCAATTCTTGACATGCACAGGGAAAAAAAAAACTCATATCTGAAGTGTTGATGGAGACATGTTGGAGAAAGTGCAAATTTTATAAATTCTGTTCGTCTTACCAGTTTCTGAAAAGAATTCTCCACTGAATGCATCCGTTGCACTATAGCTTTGAGAGAATTCCCAGTACAACTACACCATGAAAAATAACACCATGAGCAACTGCTGTCCTGTGGACTTATTCAAAAGAAATAGACATATATCTATATGGAACATTTTAGTTACTTGTACAAATGAATGTTAGACCTCATTACTGTGTAAAAAGATAGATATCAGACTCACCAAATGCATTCTCTCAATCTAAGGTGCCACAGAAAATTCAATGTAAAGCTGGTCTATCTGGTACTTACGGAAGCAAGTAAAGTTAATTAGCAGCTATCAGCAAATGCACCGTCCTTTTGGTGTTTAACAGAAAAATGTATGTGCAGGTATATGATACTAAACTGTTTTTGTTAGCGACACAGTACACGTGGAAATTCTACTGGAGGAATTAACTGTTGTGGAAAAGATACTACCAACAAACCAAATGAAATATATTTACCTTTGACAATATTCGGCTGAGTGAGATTTCGCAGGCTCTGCCTCTTCTCCGCACTGTCCAGGAAAGAGCAATAGCAAAGAATTACATTGCAAGAAAAATCTGTGACGTATTCATTCCACTCAATCCTTCTACATGCAAATTGAAATTGTCATAGACCACATTTTCCAAGATTCAAGGAGACATTTATATCCAGGGCACTTCACTGAAAATTTGTGTCTTTTCATGTTCCATCTTTACAAAACGACATGAAAAATCTAAGTCGTGTTCTTAGTGCAATTACTTCACATGAAAAGCCTATAACGGTCAGCAAGCCATTTTTACCACTCAAACGAGACTTCTCTTTACATCTCACAGCAATTTCTAATGCGAATTTCTATCAGGAATCTGACTAGAAGGTCAGAAATGATCCAACTGCTTCTAATTAAAGAGATCAGCAATTGAAATACGATGAAGACTATATAATCTATGTTTAAGCTGGCTACTTTACTCGTCTTACCACTCTCTGGGCATCCTCCTCCGTCGTGCAGCTCCCCAGCACGAGATTCCTCTTGGATCCGTTCCATGATTGACTGTGTGAAGATCATCATAAAAACACAAGCAATATAAATAATTTGGCAAACAGGACAGCAAAGTAACCTGATGACAATAACAGCTCGCTTACTCGGCAAAAGCCTTAACAGAGTTTAATTGAAATAAGAAGCAAGTACTGCGATCGGCTAACGTGAATTCGCCTCAGTGGCCACCCTTCCAACATGGAAGGAGGGGTGAGGGGTTCAAATCCCCACCTTCTCTTCTATGATCTTAGGAGCACTGGCCGCCATGGCCCAAACGAAAGTCAAAAGACCTCTAGCTCATAGTTCAATTGGACATGTAGGTGGGGGAATGGGGTGGGGACGCGTAAGTTTCAGAAGTGGGTTTCGACTCCCACGCTCTGTAAGAGGCAGGGCAAAAGTCTGAGAGTGAGTGTAGAGTAGGCATAGAGTAGGACTGACAAAAAAAAGGTTAGAGATGACATCATTTGGTGCCTTTAAGATGTATTTGGTAACATTTATGTTCCGCAAAATAATTTCTTTTCATAAATAATATTTTTCGATTTCTATTGCCTGGAACAATTTATGAGTAAAAAAATCAATTAACTATATAAAATTTCTATTTTCGGAATAGAAAAAGAATAAAAATACATTTGGTATGACTTACGAATTTTTTTAGTAATGTAGAATTTCTTTTAATTTTTTAATAATTTTTTTAGATTTTTCTTTTTTCCCCTCTCATCTTCTTCATCCACCTCCCTAGCCAGTGGCGGGGTCAAGGAAGAAGTTACTTTTTATAGAAAATAACTTATTTATAGAAATTGTTTATGAGAACAAATAATTACTTTTTTATTTTTTGTTTTTGTTCTAAATCTATTATATGAGTACTTTTTTATTCCGGAAAATAGAAAAATTAATTAGTTTTACCAAATGGATTTATATATATTTTTTATTTCGAGAAACAAAAGAACAGATATTATGAGAAATGGGAACAATATCAAACAGAGCCTTAGGTTGCGAATGGTAACACTTCTTGACTGGGAAGAGTTTTTTTTTTTTCAAAAATGTTTCTTTTTTATTTTTATTATAGGGAACAATTTATGTGTAAAAAAACCCGTTTGATAGCTACATAAAAATTTTTACTCTAGAAATAGAAAAATAATATAAATGTGTTTAATAAAAAAACAGTTTCTTTTTTATATTTATTTATTTTTTATTTTTGCTGGATGATCGCCGCCGGACGCCGCCGCCCACCGCGGTCGGTGGCAGCCAACGACTGGCACCAGCCAAAAGGCAATGGTGGTGGCGGCCGACGGTGGGGGGCGGTGGTTGGTAGCGGCAGCAAGAGATATATAAAAGAAAAAAAAATTCACTTATTTCTGAAACTTATTCCCGAGAACAAGAAGCAACTTTTTTTTTACTTCTCATTTCTATTCCAAAACCATTTCTGGGCTAACTTTTTGTTTCCGGTAACAAAAAACTAACTTGCTGTTATCAAACGGGTTTCTATTCTTTTTTTATTTTGGGGAAGAAAAGAATATAAATTCTTGGGCTGGGGAATGTTACCATGCCCAGCCTTAGTAGCACAAATTCACAAACAAAAAACCGAACAAAAACGATTCAAAACAGTCATGAGGCAAAAGCTAATCAATGTCATACTTCAACACACGCTTCGCCACATTACTCATTTCAAGAACCTTCATCTCGAGAACCCCTCAAAGGATTTCCCGCAAGTAAAGCTAAAAACTAACACACTATCATCAAACTTACTCGGTTGGAGTGAAGCGTGGCCTCTTGAATTGACTCGGTTGACCTGAAGAACAGGAGGCTGAAGCTCTCTTCGCCATGGACGCGACCTTTCTGTTCTTCTGTGGAGCTTCTCAAGAAACAGGGAAAGTGTCTGAATCTTGGGCAATGTTTGGTAGCCGAAAGAAAGTGGCAGAGAAAGGAATCAGACGGGGCAGTTTTATAGACGAACCCGAACTCAAAGGTGGTGAGATGACCCTCGTCATGAAGGAATTGGCACATGCATTTCTTTTCTTCTTTTTTTTTTTTTTTTTTTTTTTGGTCGGTGGCACAGCGTTTCCAAGAAGAGTACTTTGTGCGCATTTCCGCGAAACGTTGCCAACTTTAAAATATTCCTTTTCTCCGATTTTACTAACTTGCACACTTTTAACTTTATTAAGCCGCAGGTACAATTTTGTTTTTTTGTTTTTTTCCTTTTCATGTTTTTACCTATTAAATAATTTGAACTATTTTTTCCTTTAACGTGGAGTTTAAGCTAAATCTTTTCAGCCTGATCCTTAATCCATAGATAACACACTTGAAGATTAGTTATCTATGTGTGGCTTTAAACAAGCGGCAGAAAATTCAATTAATCACTTATGAGCACACTTCATTATAACTTATGAATTGAAAAAACTAACAAATGCGCATTATAATAATTAATTTGAAATATATAAGTGTATGAGATATTGAATTGATGATGTCGAATGATTTATTGCTGCCAGATTTACATATCTTTTTTAATACTATTAATGTAAAATCATGACAACACAATTTTATAATTGGGTTAATATCACGAAAAACTCCAAACCAAGACACATGACAAATTTATCTCAAATAACAACAAAAAACTCCAAATTGGTATACTTGTGATGAATTTACCTCCAAACTAATTTTTTGATCGCCAAAAATGCTAAACTGTTATATTTGTGAAAAATATACCATCTCGTTAAATTGAATTAATGCCCCAAAATTGAAACGAAGAGTAAAATCGCAAATTAATACACGAGTCAATGGTCACATGTCATCCAACTCAATAATTCGATAGTAAAATTTAATAGAAACTAATATAAGGTAATTTATTACAATTATATCAGTTTAGAGTAAATTTTAGATTTTTTGTAGTTCAAAAATTAATTTGTGATGCGAAAGAGCTTTATAAAGAGAGTTGCTTACTACGAACAGCAAGATGCCCGCCCCACTAGTATGATTTTATTGATCACTAGTCCTTACTTTCAGTTACTGGCATACTAATTTAGAATTTGTGCAGTATTAACCCTTTACAATTATACTTATAGCAACACCAAATCTTTTTGATACACTTCAAACAAAACTCCAGTGTTTCGTAAAACTATATATTCCTTAAAAGTTAGAGATTTAATTGTTGGCGATGGAATTGTATGGATAAAATTCTTAGACGCCGTAAACTCTTTTGGCACCAGATTTTGTGTATCTTGACTTTCTCTATTTAATTACACTTTCCTTTACCAAAATATATATATATATATACTTTCAAAATAAGAGAGAGAGAGAGAGAGAGAGAGAGAGAGAGAATGGGTGTGGAGACCTTCTTCAGTAGTAGAGTGATTAAATTAAAAGATTTGCAAACCTAGGCCAGCGAAATGGGGTCAATAATAGATCAAAAAAATAAAAAGTGGGGTCAATGCCAAAGGCTTTCTTGGAGTTCAAGCTCATCCTCACATGTGCTCCAGTGGCGTGCAGCAGGTGACATGAAAATATTTCGACAAATATCCCCGATTTTTTGAAAATTGAAATTGCAACCCTCATCCAATTAGAGGGTGTGCTGGATAAAAATCGAAAGTTTAGGCTATAAAGGATATTATTTCTTCAAAATTTTGTAATTCATCTCCTTCTTCTTCTTCTTCTTCTTTTCTTTAGGTCAACATTTTGAAAGTCCGATATTATGTCCATTTCGTTCAAAAGCGCGCACACGAACCCACGAACGACGCCCAACCATATGGATACCTGGAATTCAGGGAATGTCCGATCGCCCTTTACAAACATGAAGGACGGACCCTTCAACCGAAAGCCCCGATTTTCTTAAGAAAAAATTTAATTTGATAAAAAATTTCGCCCAACAAATATAATAACAAAGTACTTAGGATCGTGGACTGGTCAAATCGAGAGTTTCATAAAATCTCAATTAGCAGCCTTTAGTTGAGTAATTTAGGATAGTCTCATCCTATATTACGCTTTTATGCGACTTAATTAAAGATGCGTTTATTTGAGAGAAAGTATTTTTTGGAAATTTATTTTCTAGACTTTCACCCGTTTGGTGTGTGGTCGGAAAATGAGTTAATCGAAAACACTTTTCGATTAACGAAAATAGTCATGCATAAATTAAGAAAAATGAAACTAAATCTAAAAAGATGAAAACACTTTCTAGAATTGCTGATCTCAAATATTTTAATACTTTAATTTCATTTTTTACTTTATTTTTTTCTAGTTTTTCATTTTTCCTCCTTCTTCTTCGTCTTCTACCAATCATTGGCTAGGCGATCTCGACCTCACTGGCCCACCACTATGATTGATAACCAGCTGTCACCAAAGCTTAGCAACCAACAGAAAGGGAGAAAAAATAAAATTGATTAAAATGTTCAATTTTTTTTTTTTTGCCATGACATTAAAGTTACTATATCTTCTTGATTACATATCATCAAATAAAGGAAAATAATCATCCTTTCTAAAAATTTATATCTTGAAAAGTATGTCTTTTTCTCATGAAATTCTTCCGGAACAAATTCACCCTCAGATTTTTCGTGCTTGTTACGAAAGGGAAGCGCCCAAAAAACGCGAGATGACGCGGATGTTGTTGCATCAATTGTGCAGCAAGTTAGCCAGGAGCACGATGACCACCTTTATTAAGATTCCCTCTCTCAGGTTGACTTTCTCCAGCGGAAGAAGCTTCTCGATCCATCCATCCATCGCTTTCTCTCGTCTCGTCATTGTGGCGATCGAACTTTTTGTCTTTCGCCGACTCGAATTTCCTCCCCAAGTTTGGACATGTAGTTTTGTCTTCGCCGTCGTGTGTACGCGCGTGCGTGTCCCGCGGAGAGAGAGAGAAAAGAAGCGCGTGACTAACACATGTAATTTTCCGGAAAAATATGGCAATTTTCCTGGAAAATGCTACAGGCTGCTCCCGCACTTTCGGCTTTCATACAATGAGCCAAAAAGCCTAGCGTGTTTCTATTGCCCGATCATTATTAGCTAAGTAGCATCGACACTCAACACGAAAACGCGACACGACACGACATGTTAATACTTCATTTTTTAAAAATAAAAAATTCCGACACGTTAGAACACGTTGTATATTAAATGAATATTTATGTTATTAATTAATTTGATTCAAATTCATAATTAATTAATTAACTAAAAAAAGAGTCTGTAATAAATTTATACTAATAATATTAATAAATCAATTCATTGGAAATTCGAAAGATATATCCATAATTAATACATATACATGTTTGGAAACATGTTTTTAACTTTAACAAAAGTTATTGATGAAACTAAGGACTAACAAAAAATTAAAATCAACTTATTTAAATAAATCCATGATCTTCTACGATGACCAAAATTTATCATCTTTCAAAATTCAATATTTTTATTTTTCAAAATTAATTTTTAATTTCATTAATTTATTTTCCCGATAAAAAAAGCCCCCGGGGGTCCACCCGCAACCCCCACTCCTTTCTTTCCTTCGTCTATTTCCCCCCACCTCCAAATTTATTTCACTTTACTTTCCCCCTCCCCCACCGACAAACTGTCGCTTCCCCTCTCCCTCCAAAATGAAAAATCTCACCATCAGAGTCCCTCTTTTTTTTTTTTTTTATTCCTTTTGAGTTTCCTTATCAAAAACCCTAGTCAACACCCTCCTTCTCCTCCTCCTCCTCATCGCTCACCGCACGACCCCCTTCCTCTCCTCTTCCTCTCGATCCTTCTCCTCCTCCTCCTGGTCGCATGACCCCCTTCCTCTCTTCTTCCTCTCGATCTTTCTCCTCCTCCTCTTGGTCGCATGACCCCCCTCCTCTCCTCTTCCTCTCAATTTGTGTGTGCTCTCGATCCTCGTCACAATCATTTACCGCCTTGCCTTCGGTCATTCCTCCCTCGCAGCTACAACCTCATCGCTGTCCCATCGTATCATCACAGTGACGGCTCTCGCCTCAATCTTTGCTCTTTCTTTGGCTGTCTCTCACTGTCGCTTGCAGCCTCGTCTCTACTCCCTCGCCCTCACCTCGACCTTCCATCGTCTTCTGGACATGCGTGTCTAAATATGTTGAGAAAATTTGATCACATGTCACGCGTTGACCGCGTGTCCGAGCGTGTCGACGTGTCAGAGATGCTTCGACACATGTCGGACATGACACGAAAGCATGTGCAATGTGTTTGTGCTTCATAAACTACCAATATACTCCTACTGGCAAAAAAATAAATAAGCTTTGGTCAAACCGAGAAATGGGCAATGGTTTGTACTCCTTTTTGGATCGGACCAGATTGAATTACGAATTCTTAGACAAGCATGAGCCTACCAATGATTGGACTAGTAGAAGAATTTCAGCTTGTTTGATAACTAGATTAAGTGCTGAGGCACAAGTGCCATAATTTTGGCGCTCAATAAGCATCATAATCTTTTTCCCCCACTTGAGTGTCACAAATTTAAAAAAATCGATTATTTGAGTGCCATCACAATTTAACTTACTAGAAACTCTAATGTAAACACTATTATCTTTTATGATTTGACCGACGCTGACGTATACAAATTTTAAATATTTTTAAATATTTTTTTGAATTTTTTCTTTTTCTTTTGCCCTTTTTTTAGGGCCTGTGACCCTCGCCTTCAGCTGCAAAGGCACTCGCTAGATCTAGGTGATTGTGGGCAAGGTTGCCTTTGCGGCCACACTAGGTGAGGGCCTTCACAGCCGAGGCCGACGCAGCCCTTGCCTCTTTGCAATCAACAAGGGTTGTCAGTGACCCTCGCTAGCCTTGAAAAAAAAAAACAATAATAATTTAAAAAAGTAAATCATAAAATTTAAAAAATTTTAAATAATCCATGTAGAATGATTTGCTAGAAATGTCACTAAAATGATCTATTTTACTTTGACATAATATTTCAATGAGCGACTGAAAAAAGTTATGGCACACAATGAGCGCTTACAAAGTTGTGGCACTTGTTTTGTTCTCTCCCTATTGAATTAAGTGGAAAGAGAACACTCCTGGTGCAGTGCAAGTAAGGAAAAGAAAGACCAGTTTTCTTGTATTGCCATGAAAGGATGCAGAGTATGATTGTTCCCTGTACCATGAAATGCAAAAACTACTTTTTATACCATCGAAACTATCCACAGGCCGTATTACATAAGTTTTTCAAGGACTGAGAAAACAAGAGGAGCAGACCAAGATGACGATAGGACACAGTGTGTCTGTTACACAAAACACCTTCGGCTAAGCAAAACCCTCCATTTATAACCTTCGTATGGCCTCGTAGAATATACTTCTGCTACTTTTTCAGTAGTTTACTGATTTGTAATTCAACATCAATATTAAATTAACAATATGCATGAATGGAGAACATCGAGGAAACTTAGCATCGTGATGTAACAGTGTGTGTGTTCTGAACAATAGGTTTATTGCTTGTGAATAGCAGCAAACAGGCAAGACTTTACACATAGGACGCAATGGATGTGGTGTCAATTTTTATGAATAATAAGCACATAATGCATGTGATATCCCGAAATTTGGCCCCTATTTAGAAATATATGAATGTTTATTTCATCGATGCATTTGTGGTTATTTTACTCTGAACTGATCACTCACAAGTTAACTAATCTATTAGGTGAGTCCGTAAAGGGTTAAAAACATGAAAGACTAGAGAATTCGATCAAAAATCGATCGCTCGACCATAAAAATCGACAAGAGTCAATACTACACTATTATAAATCAATTAGCGAATAGATATAAGTCAATTCGACAGAAGTACATAGTTGATTTGCGGATAATTTTGCATAGTTACGATATCGTGTCAAATGACGATAAATCGATTTTTTATTAATATTATATTCATGGTACATAATTGAACCCTCACGATTACATGATAACAGAGGGTCGTCTATGATTTGAAGATGCACAAACGTAGGTCGAAAATTATCGACCACGGATCAAATGAGCAAGAACCCCTAAAAGCTACCCGATATATTAGGTAGTACTAAAGTTGCGTTCAATCGATTTTTAATCACAAAATTTAATTCGATTTCGGGTATCGAACTTTTGAGGGTTTCGAGATTTAATTATTGGACGTCGTCTCATTATTCATCGAATTATCGACAAGTCCGATATTTTTCAAAAAAGGAATTATTGGACCCAAAAAAAAAGAAAAAGGAAATTCGGATTAAGAGGCAAAATTGGAATTTTTGGATAAAAAATTATTGTTTCTAAGAAACTAGAATTAAGAAGATATTTGGGGACAAAATGCTTGGCATAGAGGGTTTTAGGGGCAAGTGGGTGAAGGATATGATGAGTTTTTGGGGAAATATCTTGGTAAACTTCTTTTATCTTCTTTTTTTTTCTTCTCTCTTCTCTTTCTCTTTCTCTTCTTCTTCCCTGTCATTACCTAATCTCGAGTGAACCACATAGGGTTTGATTAATAGATTGTTAAGCCTAGATTTAACTTGGGCTCTCCCAAACTCATACCAATTCGCGACTTAGGTTTAAGTTCTTAACAGACAAAGGATTTTTTAGTTAGGAGTTGCTACTAATCTATTTTTTGTGGGTTGATTGGAAACCCAAGTAATAAAGCAATGGGAGATTTACTTTACTCCTAAGAATCAGAGATTATGAGTTTGGAGACTTGGTTACGCTAGATTTCTCTAATGCCTTTTCGGTACATTTTTTTTTTAATTTTGAAAAAAAAATTTGCAAGCAATTTGAATTGATTTTATTTTACTTTCATAACATGTGAGATAACTATGTGGGTGCGCAAACCACCAATTTAACACTTAAACAAAGCGACGAATGAATTATGAGACTCACCTCATGGCAACAAAAGCATCTGCAATGTTAGAACAGATCACATCGACAGTCCTAAATATGATTTCTAATTAATACGCAATTACTTTTTTTTTTTTTCACTTATTTAACGAGAACCATGCTTTATGCAATGCATGCTACTAATTTAACATGAAATGACATGACATGGCAACATGACCTAGACTATACAACGTAAGTAAGTGAACTATTTTGTGTTTTCTTAATGAGCATGCTATCTATCATAAAGAATGAAATTAATTTATTCAAATAATTTTTTTTGGGTATTTTCCATGATATTCGAAATTAGAAAATCGGCAAAAATTATTTATCCAGATTAAGATATCATCCAACTTATATTAAGAATCAGGTTAAGCCAAATCTTAATTTAAATTATGATGTTATCTCAACTTGGTAATCCCTATCCTAAAATGTAACCTATCTATATCTAAACTTAATTAATTAGAAAATAAAAACTAAACATGCAATCTTATCCTAATATGCAATAATGTGCAAAGAATGCCTTAATTCTAGTTTTTTTTTTTATGAAATTCGAAATTAAAATTGTCACATAATTAAATGTGCATCTTAAATTAATAAAAACAAATCAACATCCTAAATTAATGGTTTTTTTTATTTTAATTTTTTTTAAAATTCGAAATAAAAAATTTCTTATTCTAAATATGCAAAATAAGGACGTGCGAACCCCTAGAGTGCCATAATTTTGCACAAAGGGACACTTAAGTGCTATAACTTACGAAATGTACACTTAAGTACTAAAATCGGAGTAAAATGGATCACTTGAATGTCAATCTAGCCATAGTCCGGCTAAAATGCTAACGTGGCATTTTTCCGGCAAACTGAGTCTAAAACGATGCCATTTTGCACACTGACATGGCCAAATAATGCAAAAACGGCATCGTTTTGGGATGACGTGGTAAAAAATAATAAAAGAATTAATTAAATTAAATTTAGTTAAAATATTAAAAATAATAAATTTAAAATTAAATTTAGTTAAAATATTAAAATAATAAAAAATTAGAATTATTTTTTTACAAAAAAGGAAAGCGGGGGAGGCGGTTGAGGGCCGACGCCGTCGTGCTGCCATCGGGAAGGGCTGGCGACGGTGGGGGGGGGGGGTGGCCGAGGTCGCTGGGCCCTGGCCAAGGGTCGGCAACCCCGGCCGACCGGCGGCGAGGGCTCGTGAGCCCTCACCCCAAATCAGGGCAAGGGTTGCAGCCCTCACCCAGATCCGGCAAGGGTTGACGACCCTCACCCGGCCGGGCCAAGGGCTGCTGACCCTCGCTGGATCTGGGCAAGGGCCACGAGCCCTCGCCACTGGCCATAGATCCGGGGAGGGTCGCAGCCCTCGCCCAGATCCGGCAAGGGCCGCCGACCCTCGCCAAATTTGGGCAGGGCTACAATCCTTACCCCAGATCGAGGCGAGGGCTTGTGAGCCCTTGCCGCCAGTCGGCCGAGGTCACCGACCCCTAGACAGGGCCCGGCGACCCCGGTCGACCCTCCCCTCGTTGTTGCCAGCCCTTCTCGGCGACTGAGGGTTGATCCCTCAACCGCCTCCCCTACTTTTCCTTTTTTTTTAAATTTTAATTTTTAAATATTTTAACTAAATTTAATTTAATTTAATTTTTTATTATTTGTTTACCACGTCAGCCCAAAACGACGCCGTTTTTGCATTATTTGGCCATGTCAGCGTGCAAAATGACGTCATTTTGGGCGAGCTTTGCCGGAAAAATGCCATGTCGGTGTTTTGACCGGACTTTGGCTAGAGTGGCGTTCAAGTGATCTATTTTTCTTCGAATATTGCACTTAAATGTACCTTTCGTAAGTTATGGTACTTAAGTGTCAATTTATGCAAAGTTATGGCACTTGAAGCATTCTTTTACCGCAAAATAACCCTAAAACAAGAAATAATCTAGCATAAACCTAATTTGTACTCAAATATATTTTTTGGGTTTTCTTTTATGAAAACAAAATCAATTCAAATAACATGACAGCAAATCAAGCAAGATAAAATTGATATCCATAAATTAACAAATCATATTTCGTGCATAGGATCGAATTAGCGAATTTTAAATAAAATCGCGAATCATATCTCGAGCGTGAGATCAAATTGGTAATTTTCCGTGTGATTACAAATCAGATTTCGGCCACAATCTTCAGACTGTCAATCATATACACATGAAATTGGGAAAATTTCCCAACTTAGAAGACTACTCAAGATTACAGATACCTCAGCATATCGGGAATTTCAGTCATGTGCATCAAAGGATATATCAAATAAGGAAATGGAATTTTTAGAAATTAAAAAAAAAAAAGACAAAATTTTTACCTATTCCGATTATTGACCACGGCTACTCACGACGCGATATAGTGTGATGCTTGGTGAAGCTCACAGCTTGGACTTTGGCTGTCGGGACCGGATTTTTGTGGCGCTCGGCTAGCTGTGGGGGACAGCGGCGGTTGTTGTAACGGCTCCTTCTCGTCGTTGGAGGTGGACACAGCAACTGCAAGGCCTCGGTCCGGTGGTGCGATGGGGAGCGGAACGACAGTCCCAAGGAAGCCGCAAGCCTTAGAGGTGCAAGCTCGACGACGAGGTCAGCAACGCGTGGCAATGGGGGGTTGACAACGTCTGGAATGGGGCAGCTTAGTCGTGGTCCACCGAAGAAGAATTTCTTTCTCTGGTCTTTTCTTTTCCTCTGCGTGCGTACGTCCAGCAAGAGAAAACCCCTCTACTTTTGTTTCCTATTCATCGGTGGGCCCAAAAGAGACCACCCTTGTCGCCTTTTCTCTCCACTCACATGCTCTCTCTTACGATTTTGCCGTGGTGGCCGGGTATTCTATAGTTTTTTTTTTTTTTGGTAAAGGGGTATACTATAGTTTGCCTCCCCCTGTTGACTACAAATGACTCTCCGAAATAGAACCCTCCTCTGTTGTCCTCCGTAGAATGAAAAAGGAACCCCATTGTGTGACTGTATATTGAATGCGTGGCCTCTTCGCTTTTTGTAGTGTAACAACCTTTTTATAGGTAAGTGGACTAGGGCTTTATTTCCTTCTTCAAATCGACATCCACGAAGATCTCCTGAATGCAATATTTCTTTCTATTTTCAACATCTCTTCTAGATTTCATTTGTATCTTTGGACTATGCAAAAATGAATATTCTCCACCGATTTTATCACATATTGCCAAAGATTCAAGATTGTAATAGGATTTTTCTCAAATTTTAAATCTTGCAAAGATGAGCTCGCAATATGTCTTCATCTCACTGGAAATATCAAATCTCAATTTCTCACAATATAATTTTCGGTCAAAAAAAGAGGCTCGGGCTAATTTGTTCTCTTTGCAAGCTTATTCTAACTCATCAAATTAAAGCTCAGAACTACCAATTTAAACCTATCTATCACTAGTCCAATGCGAATGCAATAATAAAAAAATGCTTCTAAAACTATATGCTACGCAATTTAATTATATTATTATCTTTTTTTAGGGGTTAAGAATTAATCCCTAATTTTTAGGTAATAAGGGCGTGCATGGAAACGTTTCTTAGAAACGTTTCTGGAACACTTCTGTACGGATTTTGTTCCCGGGAACAAAAACATAACAGAAACGCGTTTGGTTGCATTTCTGTTCTTTTTTTGTTTTTTTGTTCCCGGAACAAAATAAGAACAAAAAAAAAAGAAACAACAAATTGTTGTTTCTTGTTCCGGAAACAAAAATGAAGAAACGTTTCTCTTCTCTCTCTTCTTCTTCTCTTCTTCTTTTCTTCTTTTTTTTCTTCTTTTTTCTTTCGCCGGTCGCCGGTCGCCGGCCTCGGCCATGGCGGGCGAACGGGCGTCGAGGGCCGGCGATGCCATCGAGGGTCGGCGACCTCACTGTAGCCTCGCCCACGCCGGCGAGGCCGAGCGTCGCCGGCCCCTGGCGAGGCTCGGCCTCGCCGGATCTGGGCGAGCTTGAGCTTGCCCAACCATGGTGAGGTTCGGCCTCGCCGAATCTGGGCGAGCCTGAGCTCGCCCAGCCAAGGTGAGGCTCGACGTTGCCGGCGCGGGCGAGGCCGAGCCTCGCCGAGGGCCGGCGAGCCTTCCCGTGGCCGGGCGAGCTTGCCGGCCCCGTCGGCAGGTCGCCGGAGGTCGGCGACCGGCCGAAAAAATAAAAAATAAAAAAGAAAGGAAAAAATGAAAAATAAAATAAAAATATTTAAAAAAATTAAAAGAAACAAAAAAAGAATAAAATTTACCAAACGTGTTTCTATTCATTTTTTATTCCCGGAACAAACGTTACCAAACGCGTTCTTTTGTTCAAAAATTGTTCCCCGGAACAGAAACACTTTTTTTTTGTTTCTGTTCCCTAGAACAAAAAAAGAACAGAAACGTTACCATTCGCACCATAAATAAATGATTGGGCCGCCAAAATTTAAGTGCCAACAGTTTCCCCTATTTGAATGTGAGCTCGTAAAGGTTGCCTTCCAAGATAAATTGAGACATAAATTTTGGTCATACACATGCATTAATTGATTTTTGTTAGAAAATGAATTCCATTTTTGAAAGTAATTTATGTAATGCATGGTAATGCTAATGCAGATAATAAAGGAACCTACCTAGAATAACTTACCTTCAAGGAGGGTAGAGTTATTTAAGATAGTTAGTCCTACATGTCCAGAATCCATACTTTTCTACAGTTGCCCAGAATAGCAATGAAACTTTGTAAAGATATTACTTTTCCAGGACCCGTACTTTTTCTTCAGTCGCCTTGACAGAAAAATTATTTTTTTAGGATTTGTATATTCTACGGTTGCCTGAATGAGAAATTGTTTTTCCAAGACCTATACCTCTACGGTCACCTGAGGTAAGGTTTTGGTTAGCTAGGACTCAAATCTTTTTTTCGGTTGCCTAGCATTGCGGCATGGATCATTTGACCAGATTCCGAATATTTCTTCAGTTGCCTTAATCAGATTAAATCTGGAGAAAAATCTTTGGGGGACAACTTGACCAAATCAAGTGTCGATGCACTTGAAAGACAATACCTCTTAAAGTCACTGATTTGATAAAGGGGCTCTAGGCTATAAAAGTACGCCATGTCGATAAAAAGGTCTCTAGATTACGAAAGCACGCAAGATTAGGAATTCCAGGCTATAAGAGCACACCGTGTCAATTATGAGAGACATCGGGCTATGAAAGTATGTTGAGTCGATAAAAAAGACTCTAGGCTACGAAAGTACACCAAGTCGATATAAAGGGACACCAGGCTAATGAAAGCACGTCAGGTCAATAAAGAGGGACATCGGGCTATGAAAGCACACAAAGTCAATGAAATGGATTCTAAGCTATGAAAGCACGCCGGGTCAATATAAAGGGACACCGGGCTATGGAAGTTTGTCGAGTTGATGAAAGGGACTCTAAGCTACGAAAGTATGCCAAGTCAATATAAAGAAACACCGGCTATGGAAGCACGCCGAATCAATGGAAAGGGACTATGGCTACGAGAGCATGCCAAGTTAATATAAAGGGACATGGGCTATGGAAGCACGCCGGGTCAGTAAATAGGGCTTCGGAGTGTGAAAGCACACCGAATTAATGAAAAGGGCTTTGGGCTACAAAAGCACGCTGAATCTCAAGACTTCAAGGAGCAACTTGAACGTCAAGTATTACTCAGTCTTCAATGAAATATTATATGTCAGACACGATTAGAATAAAAACTGGTATGCATTCATAAAAGAGATAGCCAATCTAAGCTACTTTAAAATGCACATTTCAAAATTCAATGAGGTTTTCATCAATTTAATCAAGGTTTATGCATAATTACTCTACCATATTTGCATCACCCAAATTTCCACATGAGAGAATTGTCATTCAAGACAATGACATGGATTTATTAAGAATATTAAATGAGAGATTTTTAGTTAGAAAATACTTTTACTCACTCTCATTCAGAAAGACTATTTTAAAAGAATCACTACATCTCACATCACCATACCAACAAGGGTTCGAGTATTCTTGCAAGCAGCACGACCTTACCAATCTTAGAGGTCTTTAATAGGGACTGTAATGTGAGTTTAGTTAACGGCTTGGCAAAAGGACTCTTTTTTTTTTTTTTGGGTAAATCTTGGCAAAGGGACTATTTGCGTCAAGACAATTGAAAAAAATAATTATGTAATCATCTCCAGGTTTGCAAATCAAAAACCTTGCAAAATGAAAAAAATAAAAATTAAACTTACTTGCACTTCTTCGAGCAATGCTTAAGATATGTGAACTCCTACATTAATTCACGTGCCCTAATCAGAAGAGACTTTGCAAAGGACGTAACGTAAGCTAGATTCATGGGTTGAGAAACGAAAGATTGTTAGGCTCAAAGATACGTATAGAGGTCAAAGTTGATGATCACCTAGGCATTGTCACCAATTCTGTTCTTCATCGTCGAAGATTTTCTTCGTATCAAAACTCCATTGATTGTAATATCTTGGCATTTGAGTTCTTTATGTATCGCCTCACGAGGGATACGACTTTCTACAAACAATGTTTGATTTTTTTTTTTTTTTGGCATTGATCTTGCTTTTATCAAGCACACTATTTTTTTTGCCCCTAGTTTTCATTCATTTTCTTTTTCCTTCACTTCTTTTTTCCTGGACATTGGCCTTACTTTTACCAAGCACATTGCTTTTTCATATCCCTTAATCCTATTGAATGACCATATGGTGTTTTTTAACATTTGGACTCTTGGAAGGTCTTCGTCTTCTGTCAGCACCCTAGACCATACTATTTGAACAATTGTCTTTTGCCTTGTCCTAGTGTGGAGAATGATCACCAACTGGGTTTGAAGAAATGAAATTGCAGTATCAAGTGGGCTATGCAAATGATATAAGTATATAGAATAGAAAAAGAAATACTCTTTGTCATCCTAAGGCATTTAAATTACCACATGAATTCAATATAATAGCATGACTTAAAGATTGATACAAGTGAGAGCAAAAAAAAAAAAAAAAAAAAAATCTTTTCATTTTCCTCACCTCATAATGCCATCTTACTTCCACTTCGCCCCAATGTGGGGTGGTTCTTGACGGGGATGATTTAAAAAATTTTCTTCGAGTATATGAGGTTCAAAGGGGTTAAGTAATGAATCACCTATAATGTTTAAGATAAAGGAATAAATTGCCCCTCATCATTTCGGTCATCGTACATTTTTGCGAGAGAACTCTCTACCTTGCGAATATGGAACTTTTTATATTCATCTCACAAGTGAATAGGTAAGGGACTATGTATAGGATAATGTTTGCCTTTCATTATCCCGATTCGTCTCATTCAGCATTCTTAAACATTTGATGTCACTCCATTGAATTGATCATCTTCACATGAAATTGGTGAATTAAATAGATAAAAGCACAATGGAAATTCTTTTTTCAAAAGAGTCTAGCAACTTTAAGCATGAAAAGCTTTTGAGACTTCAAAACAGACAATTTATCACACTCAAAACATGTTTTTAAGCATTCATTTAGGGTATTGCCCCACAAAAGAATTGCCTCCTTGGATTCCCCTTATCAATCAAGACCAAAAACCTGATCTTTGATTTGATAAATACTCCCTTCTTGCTTTTGCCATAAAATCTACCATGCCCCTAATTTGTCATATTGACTCTTTAGAAATGTGTTCTCAAATTTATTGAGTAACTGTTGAGCCAATTGATCTATTATTGCAACGTAATGTGCCTTTTCTAGATGCTTCCTCATCAAGCTAAGAAAATAATGCTCTAAAACATGAAGTAAAAGAGTTAGAAAATAAAATAGGGCTAATCTAATGCATCCTTTTGGAAATGGCTTTAAAAATGATTTTTTTTTTTTGAAATTTTTGGATAAGTATAAAAGGCGTCCAGTCTTCAAAATTTCTCCATTGATGATATTTTCTTTTCATTATTGGACATCGTCACTAGGCTAGTTTAGGCCACATTAATCTCAACTTCAAGGTCCTTCTCTTTCTTTGGGGTAAATCTTTTGTTTGTAAAGGTTGGCTCATTAAATCATCCATCTCTCAACTCTATCTCAATCTGCTCACCCACAAGGATGAGTTGACCAAGGTTCTCGACATATGTGCTAACCATCTTATTGTGAAACTCAAATGGGAAGGTCTTGACGAACAACTTCATCAATTTTTTATCAGCAGGCTCAGGACTAATTTGAGCTACTAGATTTAACCATCTGATGGCATACTCCTTAAATGATTCACTCTTCTTCTTCATCCGCTCAAGATCTTCTCGGGAATGTGCGATATCCATATTAAACTTATATTGCTTGAAAAATGTGTCAGCCACTTCATTTCAGGTGTCAAGAAGGTTCACATTCTTCATCACATACCAGCTCAATGCGGGCCTAATTAAACTTGCATGAAATGATTGGATCATGAGATGCTCATTCTTGACATATTAGGCCATGAGTACGTGGTACATCTGCAACTCTTGCAATTGCTTCACTTTCTCTTCAAGCTTTGCGAAGCACTCATCTTGCTTCGTCTTAGGGACATTGTCAAGCTTAGCCTTTTCCGCAATGACCGACAGTGGGTCATCTTCCAGCTCGAGCATGTCGACATCACCCATTTGGGCCATGTTTGCCTGCTTTTGGACTACTATCTCGGGGAGAGCAAGTGCAGGAGTCGAATTTACTCGAAGGGTTTGGATTTGAGCTGTCATAAGTTGCATAGAGATGAGCAACTGTTGGAGTTGGTCTTCCATAGTAGAAATACGATCATACATTTTAGTTTGGTCGGCCATCTTAGCTCTTGATCGTGTAATAATGGGCGAATGTGAATGATCCGTTATCACCTAATTTGAATGAATGAAAATATGTAAGCATGCGGTGTAAATAGAGAGTCAATTCATGATAATGATCTACTCAATTTTTTCATTTATTCATAAAAAGTTCGTAGAAGAAGGGATTTTTCTAAAAAAATAGCTAAAAAAATAAAAATAGACACCCTAGCAATACCAAATTTCTTAGACATGAATTGAAAACAAATTCTCTAAAGTTTTTTGTATTATTTTCCAAATGATTCATTGCATGACAATTTCCTCATTTCATTTCTAATTGACAAATGAATTAGATCAAATGACTAACCTAGACTGTCATGGACGTACCAAAAGTATGACAAAGTAAAAAAATTGCATAGTATAGGGATAAAAGACTTACTTTACTAAGGAAAATTGATGGCAACCACATAGGCTTGCACATGAGATGTAACTCGATTTCTACTCTAGATAGGCTTAGAAAAGTGAAGCCACAAGAATGATCGGACTAGCCGCAGGCGTACGGACTAAGTTGGGTCCTCATGACACCAGCTTGGTCAAAGAGCCAACCTGAGTCATGGGCATGCAAATCGAGGTGGGTACTCTTGACATCAAAACAGAAATTTTGGGATTGAGATTGGTGACTCATACCACGGGCGTGCGGTCAGAGTGGTATCCATCTTGGTACCATCCTAGTTAATCCTATGCGGCCTAGGTTTGACGGCAAGTTGTGTGTGCAAAAGTGTATTGTAAATGCATAAGCATGCACAACAATTTATATCAAACAACACTTCGTTCATAAAAATAAACCATACATTCCAACACCGCCCTGCAAAACAAAGATTAGCAAACACTTCCCCTTATACCTCACATACTGCAAGAACATTTAACACCTTAAACGTTAGGGACATACTTGGGATCCTCAGTGCCAAATATTTTTTTCAAATAGAAGAAAAAATTGGCCTAAATTGGATTTAGAGTTTCAACACAAGTCCCCAGTGGAGTCGCCAAGCTGTCGCGACCTAATCTCGATTGAACCACCTAAGGTTTGGCTAATTGATTACTAAGTCTAGACTTAACTCGGGCTTTCTCAAGCCCGTACCAATTCACGACTTAGGTTCAAGTTCTTGACATGCAAGGGATTTTTTAATTAAGAGTCGCCACTAATCTATTTTTGATGAGTCGATTAAAAATCTAAGTAAAGTAATGGGAGATTTACTTTACTTTTACGAACCAGAGATTGTGAATTCGGGGACTTGATTATGCTAGATTTTTCTAATGCCATTTTGGTACCTTTCTCTTTTATTTTGAAAAAAAAATGTTTTGCAAGCAGCTTGAATTGATTTTAATTTACTTCCTTAACATGTGAGGTGACCATGCGAGTACGTAAACCACCAATTTAACATACAACCAAAGCAACGAATGAATTACAGGACTCACCTCATGGCAACGGAAGCATCTGCAATGTTAAATCAGAATTCACATCGATAGTTCTAGATATGATTTCTAATTAACATACAATTACTTTTTTGTTTTCACTTATTTAATGAGAACCATGTTTTATGCAATTCATGCAACATGAAATGATATGGCATGATAACAGGACCTAGACTATACAACGTCAGTGAAATATTTTGTGTTTTCTTAATGAGCATGCAATCTATCATCGAGAATGAAATTAATTTATTCAAATAATGAAATTAAAAAATCACGAAAATTATCTATCCAGATTAAGATATCATCCAACTTATATTAAGAATCAGGTTAGACCAAATCTTAATTTAAATTAAGATGTTATCTCAACTTGGTAATCCCTATCCTAAAATGTAACCTATCTATATCTAAACTTAATTAATTAGGAAATAAAAAATAAACATGCAATCTTATCCTAATATGCATTGACGTGCAAAAAATGCCATAATTCTAGTTTTTTCTCTCTTTTTTAAATGAAATTCGAAATTAAAATTGTCACATAATTAAACGTGCATCTTAAATTAATAAAAACAAAACAACATCCTAAATTAATGTTTTTTTATTTTAATTTTTTTAAAATTCGAAATAATAAATTTCATATTCTAAATATGCAAAATAACCCTAAAACAAGAAATACTCTAACATGAACCTAATTTGAACTCAAATATATTTTTTGGGTGTTGTTTTACGAAAACAACATCAATTCAAATAACACAATAGCAAATCAAGCAAGGTAATATTGATATCCATAAATTAACGAATCATATCTCGCGCATGAGATTGGATTGACCAATTTTAAACAAAATTGCAAATCGAATCTCAAGCGTGAGATCGCATTGGCGATTTTTTTGTGCGATTGCGAGTCAAATTTCAGGTGCGAAAATCGGATTATCAATTATATGCACGTTGTGAAATTAGGAAAATTTCCCAACTTAGAAAACTATCCGAGATTATGGCTATCTCAACATATCAGGAATTTCAGTCATGTGCATCAACGGATATATAAAATAAGGAAACAGAATTTTAGGAAATTAAAAAAGATAATTTTTTTTTACCTATTCCGAATATTGACTTTCAAATTTGGACTTTGAACGGCTACTCGCGACGTGATATAGTGATGCTTGGCGAAGCTCACAGTTTGGACTTGGCTGTCAGGATTGGATTTTGGTGGCGCTCGGGTAGCTATGGGGGACAGAGGCGGGTGTTGTAACAGCTCCTTGTCGTCGTTGGAGGTGGACACAGCAGCTGCGGTCCGGTGGTGCGATGGGGAGCGGAACGACAGTCCCAAGGAAGCCCCAAAGCCGCAAGCCTTAGCGGTGCAAGCTCGACGACGAGGTCAGCAACGCGTGGCAATGGGGCGTCGACAACGTCTGGAATGGGGCAGCCGAGTCGTGGTCCACCGAAGAAGAATTTCTTTGGTCTTTTCTTTTCCTCTCCGTGCGTACGTCCAGCAAGAGAAAACCCCTCTACTTTTGTTTCCTATTCATCGGTGGGCCCAAAAGAGACCACCCTTGTGACCTTTTCTCTCCACTCACATGCTCTCTCTAACGATTTTGCTGTGGTGGCCTGGTATTCTATAGAGTGCCTCCCCTTGTTGACTAAAAAGGACTCTCCGAAATAGAACCCTCCTCCGTTGTCCTCCGTAGAATGAAAGAGGAACCCCCTCTTGTGCGGCCATATATTCAATGTGTGGCCTCCTCGCTTTTTGTAGTGTAGCAACCTTAGATGAGTGGACCAAGGCTTTATTTCCTTTTTCAAATCAACATCCATAAAGATCTCCTCCCAAATGCAATATTTCTTTTTATTTTCGACATATCTTCTAGATTTTCTTTGTATTTTTGGAGTATGCAAAAAGAAATATTATCCACCAATTTTATCAAATATTGTCAAAGATTCAACATTGTAATGGGATTTTTCTTAAATTTTAAATCTTGCAAAAATGAGCTCACAATATCTTTTCGAGGATAGCGAAAAATCCACCGTCATATCACTGAAAATATCAAATTTCTATTTCTCACAAGATAATTTTCGGTAAAAAAAAAAAGGCTCGGCTAATTTACTATTTTCGTGGGCTTAGTCCAACTCTTCAAATTAAAGCTCAGAACTACCAATTCAAACCCATCTGTCACTAGTCCGATGTAAATGCAATAATAATAAAAAAATGCTCATAAAACTATATGCTATGCTTATTATAATTATTATTTTAGGGGTTAAGAATTAATCCCACCCACGTAACTATGATGGTTGGGCTTCACTATTTCATCGCCGAGAGAACAAGTTTGAATCTCCGGATACTCGGGGCTTAAGTGGGGGTCTTGGGGTCGTTACTAGGCCACCCCAAGGGTTTAAGTCTAAATAACGGCTTGTAGCGAGGCCTCACCAGTGCTACCAAGTACCGAAGAGTCGTGTGATCCCCGAAGTGTGGTCTCTAACGGTCCCTCGATCATTAAAAAGAAAAAAAGAATTAATCCCTAATTTTTAGGCAATAAATAAATAACTAGGTCACCAAAATTTAGATGTCAACATTCCCACACATTTCTTCCCTCCCTCCTCTATAGACCGCCCATCCCCTTTTCCTTTGCTCCCATTTTTCCCTCAAGCTTCTTCATTTTCTTTTTCTTTTTTCACCCTCTTTTTCTTCTTTTAGTTTTCTTCCTCCATCACTTTTCTTTCTCCCCCATTTGGCCGAAGCTTCATCCCTCCCTCCTCCCTTATTTTGCCATCCATCACCATCATCCACGTCACTTCACCACCACCCAACATCATCATCCCACCACCCTCATCGTCCACCATCTCACCACCTTTGGCCGCACCACCATCACCGCCCCTTGCCGCTGCCCGCTCATGCCATCTGTGCCGTTGTTGCTTCACCATCACCACCACCGTCCGCCCAAGCCACCACCGCGGCCACCACTAAGCCGAACCACCCTAGGTAGCCGTGAGCATGAGGAGCTGCCACCGCCACCGTTGAGCCTCTGTTCGAGCCGCGAGTGTTATGTTCCCGACATTATCACGTCACCGTTGCTGAGCTCGCCGTCGTCGAAAATCCGTGAGTTAATTTCTTAATCGTGGATTAGGGTGTTAATTACGTTTATGGGGTGATTAATTTAATATTAATGGTGGTTAGTATTAGTTAATCTTAATTTATTCTTAATTGCAATTAAGGATGGTTTAGATTAAGTTTAATTGCGATTAGTTTAAATAATTTTGATTAGGTTAATTAATTGTGGTTGGATTTTATTAATCGTGATTTATTTAATTAATCATAATTAGTGTAATTAATGACGAATTAGCCATTAAGTAGAATTTTATGCTCATTTTCTTGAATGAGGATGTGCATAATTTCGGTTGGGGAAAATTTCAAAAAAAGACCTGAAGTGCCCTTATTTTCTCAAATAATGACCCAAAGTGAACTTTGTTTCAAGTAAGGACCCAAAGTGATCTTGGTTGTTTTAAATAAGGGCCTGAAGTGGCTTTGTTTGTTTCAAATAAGGAACTGACTCATCGGTCACTGGCCAATTAAATTTTTCGATTGGTCAAGAGGATTTTCGTTATTTGCCATTTTCCCTTATTTTCGTTCTTTTTCTTCCCCCCCCCCCTTTTTTTTTCTAATTCTTCCTCTTGCTTTTCAATAGTGGCTAGCTAGCCATTGGCGATGCCCACAGATGGCTAGGCGAGGGCCAGCCACGCCAGCCACAAGAGAGGCGACCCTCGCTCAAGGCCATCCTCAAGGTCAACCCTCACCAGCCCTAGGCAAGGCTTGTGGCCAGCGACGGCTAGGCAACCTCACCAAGTCTCGCCTGCCCTAAACAAGGGCTCAACCACCCCCGCCTAGCCCTTGCTAGCTGCGGGTGAGGCCACCCTTGCCAGATTTAACTAGGGTTGGCCTTGGGTGAGGCAGAAGCGAGGGCTTGACCACCCTTGCCAGCGGGCAACCACTACCCTCACTGGCCTTTACCAGTGACTGATCTAGCGAGGGTCAGGCCCACCAAGGGCCGGCGAGGGCCAACCTCACAGATGGTCTTTGGGCAAGGGTTGCCTCGCCCAGGCAAGGCTGTCCCTCACCTGTGGTTGGAGTGGGCGACCCTCGCCGATGAGGGCGACCCTCGCCCAACCCTCTTTGAGCATCACCAATGGCTGAAAGAAGAACAAGAAATTAAAAAAAAAAAGGAAAAAAAAGAGGGAAAATGACTAATGATGAAAATATCCTTAATCATCGGAAAGTCAGGTTTTTATTTGAAACAAACATAATTATTTCGGGTCCTTATTTGAAACAACATTTACTTCAGACTCTTATTTGAAAATGTGATGTTACTTTAGGTCCTTATTTGAAATAATGTCCACTTCAAACCCTTATTTGAAAAAGTGATGTCAATTCAGATCCTTATTTGAAACAATATTCACTTCCGGTCCTTATTTGAGAAAATAAGAGCACTTCGGGTCCCTTTTTGGAATTTTTCCTTTCGGTTGTTTGCATGTATGATGTTGTGCTATTGATTGCCAAATTGTAAATTTTATTTAATATTTTCAAAAAGGGTTTTTGGATAAGAAAATAGAAAAATATGAGGTCAGATTTGAACGCCAAATTTTATGTGCTAAATAAAATAATTGGATTTTAAAATAAAAGTGTGCAACGTTTGACGAGTTAATTTCAAATACGTGACCATGCACGAATATTTTTATTGGGATTTTTAAATAGGAAAAATTACCCAAGTTTATTATTTGAAAATTAAATATTTTGTTCTTGGCTAATTAACGGCAATAAAAATTGGCTTAATTCATGGTGTGCTTGTGTGGTTATTTAATCGAACCCGTCACCCAATGTGAGTTTAGGGGAGATGCCTAATTTTTATTGGATGCCCAACGGGAGTCCGGATGCCAAGTCACGGTTAAAGTTAGATCGACACTCCTTTATGGAATGTCGTTTAGATAGGGGTTCTAAAAAATGCCGTGCCCGATGAGGTGGGACAATGCCTGATCATGCTAGAAGACTGTCAACTTTTATGTTGGCCATGGCTCGAAGGGTCATAATAATTGGGACATGTGTGTTGGTAATACGCATGAAATTTTAGTAAGTATTCTGATTGTTATTTGTGCATGTTGCACTATTATTACCATATGAGACATGTTAATATGCAGGGGTGTGCGGAGGCGAAGTAAGATTATACGTTGTACGTGTTTAGGCTATCCCGGAGGCAAATCAGCTTCCTAATCGAGGTTTAGGTTATTAACTTGCTAAGATTTATATCTCATCCCGTTGTGGTTAACTATTTTCAGGTCATAGCATGGAGAACTGTTAGGTGTGATTGTAGTGGGAGCAAGATGCAATACCTTTTTGGCTGGTCTTATCGTTAGTGAAGTTTATATTAACTCTTATTCTTAAAGGTTTTTAAGAGATCAATAGAAAGTAGCCTTAAAAAGGCTTGTAATTATTAAACTTCCTAAAGGTAACAGTGGATAAATAAATATGTTGTTTTTTGCAATTTTTGTTGTGTTTTAATATCCTTATTATTTGTTTATTGACTGGGTGTTTATTTTAAGTGTTTTCGCATGCGTTTAATTGAAAGATAAAAAGAATGGGTCGGCGATGCATCCTGGAATGTTGCATTTTTAATTGATCGTCAAGAAATGTTCCCGCACTTGGGGTTTGGGGCGTGACAATGCAAGTACTCCTCGTGAACAATTTACTTTGAATTCCTTACATGTGAAAAATCAAAGAACTTTTGAAGAAACATGTTGAAAGAACTGAAGTAGAGGGACTTGCTGATGAAAAAAGTATTCGCTTGAAAAGGGTTCCAACAACTCTGTTCTGCACACAAATGAATAACATTAAGTAACTAATATGCCCCCTTCTAAGAAAAGAATTCCATCAATTCTCTCACGCAGTAAATGGAGAATCATCTTACCTAATGTCACATTAAGAGCAAATCAAATCAAGCCTGGACTTCAATCGGTAGTTCATTTGACTGCACAATTCTGACACGTCTAATTGTGGCTATCTTCCTGACGAAGGTACCCCACTGCATCACTGCCTTTACCTTGAACCAGCCATTAACACATTTGCTGGTACCACTGACAGAACCATCATCACATACTGGGGTCTTAAGGAACTTGTCATCGTATGGTGGGCTCTGACTTAACAAAATTTTCCAACCAATAATTTATATCCTCTGAAAAATTTCCCATCACAAGATTGCCTTCAGGAGAAGGAAGTGTACTGCTAGATTGGAATCTTAATATCGCGGCAGCGCGTGGTTCAGAGGGGAGAGCATTCAAATTCACTGTATGGTGCATTTGGCTTGAAGATCAGATCGAATGGCTTCGCATGGCATATTGAAAGTTATTACCATGGGACTGTATTGGCAATCCGCCAGTAGGGATGCCATTGTCTCCTTGAGAAATTAGAACATTCAAGGGGTCTGTAGATATGGGCTGCAGTTCAACGGGACGAACACTTTAATCAATTGAAAGCTTCATGGCGTTCCAGAATTGGTATTTTTCAACTATACTGGCAATGTCAAAGCAATTGTACCATTATGCCCTGGAGAAAGAACTAAAACATTAGTGTGGTTAGTAAAGAGAGGCCGACTAGAGCATAGGTCTACATTCTTACAAAGAGCTTTAGAATGAATGGTTATGAGCTTTTGCTATAATGGAAACTGCTACTAATTTTTTTTCCTTTACCTTGCACACCTCTTTAGTTATTCTAGCCACTGGCCTTTGTTATCTTTTAAGTGCTTCAATTGGCAAGGCCCTTTTCAATTTCTGACATATGAGTTTAACCAACCAATCTTCTTTTCTAATATATGATATTCCAGTCACCATTTTGATGAAAATGCACATATAAATACATTGCTGTGTGCTTATTCCATCTATGCAGTGGTAGCAATATCTTGTCAATATCCGCTTAGCATCACAAAAGTGAAGTGTTCAGGAGTATCCGCCCCACAAAAACATCTCCTCAAGAAGGTACCTGTTACCACCTAATTTTTTTAGCTGCTTTTTAATTGCTTGGACAGAGCCCATGTGGCTGAATGGATAGACTCATATCGAATGAGGCTCATTTTGCAATAATTAGAATGTTCTCCACATTGCATGTTCTTATAGGTCATTTTGATACTTCAACTCTTAAATCTTTCATGTCCAAATTGGAGTCACATCTCTTAAATTGAACCCTAATAAATTGAAGTAATTGATTATTGCCCTTGTACATTTGTACTGATAGTATGTAAGATCACTGCTTTCGGTAATAACTGGCAATAACCTCCTCCTCTTGTTTGTTCGTCATTGGCAAAAACTATTTCTAAGCATTTTCGGTTGCATCTAGAGACAAACTGAAGCCTACTTGCAAATGGGAATCCTTTATGTATAGCTTCTATGTCAGTGCCAAAGAGGGAGCAAATTTAGTAAAATTTCCTTGGATGCAAGTTCATTTGGAGGGTAGCTGGACAAGTAAACTCTTCATATTATGTGGAACCCAAGTCATAAGGATCTGGAAAGCATTGGTTTAATTTATGAAAGCTCGACAATCAAGTAGAAAGTCCTATATTCATCGCTATTTCCCAGGCCACATCTTTGTATGTGCTTAAAGGGAGAGAAAAAATTGTGCTTTAGACCACGTACTTTCAGCAGTCAAGCCCACATTTGCTAGAGGAGCTTCCGTACCACCTGGAGCAGCCCAGATTCCCGGAGCCAGATTACTTTGAACTGGGGTGAGATTTTTTATTAGTCCTTCAAATACTTGACATGGAATTGAGCTCGAGCTCTTCTTTTGCATTGACGGAAAAAAGGTCTCACCATTGAACTCCATAACATTTTTGTTATCAAGGGCCTTTTTCACGAGCGTATCTCCATGTTCCTGGAAGAAAGATCACTTGCTGTATCGCACAAGTTGGAGTAAATGAAGTATTTATCTCCACTATTGAAGGCACACACTCTGCTTCAATCAACACTATCTTTCTTCGGCAAGTGATGTTGCATTCCAACGGATGAACATGTACTCAGAGTAAGTACGTAAGTGCAGCACAGAGAAAGAACAATAAAAGAAACATAGGAAGAACCTCAGTTCACTTTACGCCTGTTGCCTCCCATTTCTCCACCCCAAAAAGTTCGGGTGCTCAAAAGATGTTATGGAGAGTAAAATCAGGGCAAGGATAAAGATGCGAAGTTGATCGAGAAAGGACCAGTGAAGAAATAAAACACCCATCAACTTGTACTGTGCAAGTAATAAAGATCTTCATAGCTTTATACTTGGAAAGTAATAGTTGCAACGTGAATATGCTTATTGCTCAAACGACAATACCATGATAAGTGCGTCACATTTTCATGGATGACACCAAATCAACTGCTGAAAGCGCTCTCCAAGTTACTCATGGATTTTTGTATAATTTTAACTGCAGAGTGTAGAGGGCCACTTCGATACACAAGGTCACTATCCTCGACCTTGCATTGCAACGAGCAAACACTCAAAACAATATATTAACAAAAAGTCTCAACTATGGATCTAGAAAAAGCATCTAGATTTTCTTTTAATTCTCTCCACAGCCACTTCATATTGCTTTTACTGATAAAAAACCAAAAACAAAAGCATCTAGATGTCCAACCAACTCCTTGTTTCAAGTTTCCATATATCTGATCTATACTAAAACCTACTAAGCCACAAAGCTACGAGTAACATCAAATTGCAAATTACATGGATAATATGGGACAAATTATATGAATTAAGCACGATGGAATGAAGCACACGAACTGGCACAAAACTTCGTAGGAACTCCTAGTTACTTACCAGATCATCAGCAGAAAGTCCATCAGAAGACAATATATTCTATCTTTGATTAGGCCAATTAGCTGATGATCGGTGTTGAATACAGCACCATGCTTCCTCGTGCCATCAGTATACTTCAAATAAAGTTTCCAATTAATCTTGCAACTCCTTGCATGATTTTCAAGGGTATCCCAGTTCGTCGAATTTGGGCTCATTCCAAGAATCTACAATGAGTGAACACGCAAGACTTGCATTCGGGGTAGTCAATCAAACCCTAGTCGAGAATCTTTTACTAAGTGCTTACCTCTTTCAGTTTCATGGGGTCCGTATACAATTGAAGTAGAAAGTCCCGTACTTTACGTATTCCAGCTTCACTCAGTTTTCGGTGATATTTCCCATCCTTGGCAATCATCTTCAACCTCCAGATGTCATCCTTGAATGCAGGTATATCATGTTTCTTGGATGCTGTAAATGGACATAACAAATTCAGCAAGGTTCCAGTCACTAGTAGATTGGCGAGTACAAGCAAACTTCTGTAGGTGTGCAGACTCTCTCCGGAAACTGATCCAAAGTGTCAACGTTTGCTAACGACAAAGAAGCCAATTGTTTTTTATTTATCAAAAGTTTCGTTGGAGATGTAAAGGTTCGTAGGAAATGAAGCTCTCAAATAAAAAATTGAAGACTGGATATCCTGAACCATGTTTACGGTCACTCATAAAGGAAGGACAAGGTTTATATGTACTGTAACAGACTATGGAAGACTTACATTCTCCTCTATGTTCCTTGACACAGAAGGCATCTCTTTCAGCTTCTACGATTCACGTATTCCCAAAATGCTGCGATGCCTTCTTAAGCCCTATCCTAAAACTTTACTCCTATTCCAGCTAGAATTGTCAGTAAATATCAGTTCTCCCAGCTCCCCAGCACCTCCATTGAGCGTCACTTGGAGATCTCCCGTCAAAAGCAGCCCCTGTTGTTGACACTCTTTAACCACGAAGTTCTCGAACTCTTCATGAGCCCAGTCATCCTCATCATCTCTGTTGAAGTCACCTTTAAGCACGACAACATCCAACTTAATGGAGGATTCCAGGCCTGATGTAACGACATCCCCTGTATTCGCATCAATCAAGGCAACAGAAATGCGAGCACCCCCAACTCCTCGTAGTTTCCTTACAGTAAACAGAGGATCTGACAGTTTGGTTTGAAATTGGAGCTGTAAGTTCCTCTCATCATTTATTCCCTTAGATCTAGCATCAACCCTGCATTCCCTCCGTAAGCTAACCATTAGAAATAAGAACAGGTATAGAAGCGGAAAAATTGGAAAAGTAACGACACAGAGAGACAAACTGCCAAATATCTGAGGGGGGCCATTTGTTTCTTTCTCGGTTACTGTTCCTTTTTCCTCTCTACTGGGCGGTCTGCTCACTGTTCATACCGTCTCCTCTTCTGCTCGTCCCAGGAGATTCTACCGTCGGTTTGGCTCGATTTTTGGTGGGCTTCTTCCTCTGCCTGCCATCCATCTTTCCACCGAACGGTTTTGCCCGGTTTATCCCCAGAGTCGTGCTTGAAGAAGCCCTTTCTCTCGCCCGTTTCGGTGCCTATTCGAAACTGGTGCTGTTTGTGCAGACTTCAGAGCTGCTTCAAGGGCTAGCGGTGGTTCTATTGGCTCTCACCACCCCTCCTCAGCCCTTTGCTTCCTTGCTCTGGTATGGATTCTCTTCCTTTGCTGTAGAGGGCAGCTGGAGAGTTGCTGGGCTGTTGGAGGGTTGGTTGTGTTATGGCGTCTACCTTGGCCAAGAGAAGTGGTCGCTTTGTTGAGGTCCACCATGGTGCTGTGAGGGGTAAGGGGCTTAGCCCTCCTTCTTGTGCTGTAGAAGGCCAGCCTGCTGAGAAGTCTGGTCATTCCTCTCAACTTGGTGTCGAGCCTCCACCGGTCGGTGATGGGATTAGGCTTGAACCGCGGTCGAGGCTGCCTCGTGATGGGCGTTCTAGGGGCTGTAGTCGTGCTCGTGCCCCTTCTAAGCGGCGTCAGGCCCCGACTAAGCTGGCTAGCTCTTCGAGGCCTCCCCAAGCCCGGTCATGGGCCAATGTGACATGGCTAGCAACAAAGGGCTATGAGTTGTCTTTTGTCTCGCCTTCTTTTGTGGACAAGAAACCTGTTGTGAACTTATCCAGCGAGGTGCTGTAGGCTGCGGACCCCAAGTGGAGTGAGTACTTGGTTGGTTACTTTGTAAGGAAGATGCTCCCGTTTTAGCTCGTAGAGGAAGCGTTGAAGAATACCTGGGAGACTAGGCTGGTTGATGTACTGGCCGATGACCAGGGGTTCTTCTTCTTTCATATCCTGGACCCTTTGTTCTGCAGGAAGATTTTGGAAGAGGGGCCTCTAATCGTAGCATGAGTGGCTCTTATCTTACAACAATGGAAGCCGCTGTTGGAGCTTAAAAAAGATAGGCAGCCTTCGGTCTCGGTGTGGATTAGGCTCAAGAATCTTCCTCTTGACCTATGGTCCACGCCGGCTATTAGTGTCATAACAAGCTCCATTGGTAAGCCCCTTTATGTTGATCAACATACGGAGAGTATGAGGAGAATTTCTTTTGCCCAAGTATGCGTGGATATCCAAGTAAATCAACCAAGGGTATCGGAGGTTGTCGTGAATGTGGATGGAGTATCTTGTTCGATTGCCGTTGAGTATGAGTAGAGGCCGGTGGAGTGCCTCAAGTGTGGCATATTTGGCCACAGATGTGAGGTCTCTCCCAATCCCTCTAGCCCAATGATGTCGCCGATGTAGGCCAATATGGCCTTTGCTTCTTCAGACCCTGTCCAACCCCCTACCCTTGTTTTGGATGCCCCAGTGGTACTTGAGCAGCCTTGGAAGCAGGTTAGAATTAAGAAGAAGAAGCCCCCTCCCCCGGTGGATTTCAGCTCGACCTCCCAGGTTAATACGAGCGATGAGAGCCATGCTCTGAAGCTTAAGGCTACAACAATGGAGAAGTGGTTGCCTTCTTCTTCTTGCAAAGCCCCCGGAGGCCCCAAAATTGGTCCAAAGCAGGCTGAAGCCACCCCTACTTCTACGAATGAGATAGGCAGCCCTTCGGAGACTTTCTATCCTGAGTTGCCTAGCACGGTAGAGGGGGTACGCAACTCGATTAAGGAGGGCTGTTCTTTGGATGAGGATCTGCTTTCTCCAGGCCCCTCTCCGAAAGCATCTGATGTTAATAACAAGCCTGAGACCTTACAAGACAAGCTACTCACTCTCGCTTCTGACCCTCCCCCTTCGGCGGTCCGTGTTACTCCGCTATCCACGCGGCAAAGCATCTACAAAAGGAAGTAACCTTTCTTTCTTCCTTTTGTTTATAAATATGTATATAGGTTGCTGGAATATTAGGGGTCTTGTTACCCCTCTCAAACAAGCGGAGGTTCGGAATTTTGTTTTGGCGAATTGGTTGGCTTTGATTGGTTTAGTTGAGACTAAAGTTCCCAACAATTTGTTTGGAGTTATTTTAGTAGTTTGATGTCAAACTGGTGTTGGGTGGCTAATCTTGAGCACTCCCATCGGAGAAGGATTTGGGTTGGCTGGAACCCTTCCATTGTCTCCTTTGAACCCTTCTCATCTTCGGACCAGGCGATTCATGGGAATCTTAGATGGTTGGACTCGGGAGCTATCTATTGTGTCACTATTGTTTACGCTAAGCACTCCTTCACTTCCCGGAGACCTTTTTGGAAGGATCTTGTGTGTAGGAGTTCTACTTTACATAATGTGTCGTGGCTTGTTATGGGGGACTTTAATGCTATTAAGTACCCCTCGGATAGGCTTGGAGGTTCCGACTTATGGCTGCCGTGCTTTGATAAATTCAGACAGTGTCTAGATTAGGCAGAACTGGAAGACCTTAGGTATGTGGGGTTCCGTTACACTTGCTCTACTTCTACGAGCCCTTCTTTGAAGACTAGGAAGATTGATAGGATCCTGGTGAACCCCTGTTGGAGCCAAGTGTTTTCCTTCTCAGAGGCTTCCTTCTCGCTCCTAGAATTTCTGACCACTCTCCTATGGTGGTCAAGGTCGAGAACCCGGTATTTCGAAAGAGGCCCAAATTCTTTAATTTTTGGATGAAGCACCTAGACTTTGAGACAATTGTGAAGCAAGTTTGGGACTTGCCGGGGTAGGGGACTCCTATGTACAAGCTTGTTTGCAAGTTGAAGGCCTTGAAGTGCTGGCTCAAACAGTTCAATAGAGATTCCTTCTCTAATATTTTTGTAAGGACTGTTGAAGCGAGGGAGGCTTTAAGTCAGACTCAGATTGGCCTCCTTCAAGATCCGTCTAGTATCACACTTTCGGACGTGGAGAGGATTCAATGCCGAGCCTTCTTGGAACTTCGCTCTCAGAATGAGTCTTTCTTTAGACAGAAAGCTAGAATCATATGGCTGAAGGAGGGAGACCAAAATACGAAGTTCTTCCATCATTATGTTACTAAAAGATAGTTGAGAAACAGAATTCTTTCTATGGTGGATTCTCTCGAACACCAAATCAGTGACCCGCAGCTTGTCCAGCAGCATCTTGTGGAGTACTACCAAGACCTCCTTATGCCTCGGATGGAGCACATTACTGCTTAAGTTTCGGAGATTCGGCAAATCATCAGATCTCAACTTAATGATGACCAGACCACCTTTCTTGCTCGGCCAATCACCTACTTGGAGATTCGGGACACTCTGTTCTCTCTTGCTTGGGGTAAGGCCCTAGGTCCAGATGGTTTCACGGTTGAGTTCTTCAAAGAGAACTGGGGGACGGTTGGTCAGTTGGTCACGACAGCAGTTATGGACTTCTTCACCTCAGGGAGACTCCATAAGGAAATCAACAACACCATTTTGATCTTGGTGCCGAAGGTGCTGAATGCGACTACTATCGATGACTTTAGGCCTATTGCGCGTTGTAATACTATTTACAAGCTAATTACAAAATTGTTGGCGAACAGGGTTGCTTCTGTGTTGAAGGATCTAGTGAGTTCGTGTCAAAGTGCTTTTGTTAAGGAGTGCAGGATCAAGGATAACATCCTTTTGGCTCAGGAACTATTTTCTAACTTTCATTTGGAGCCTTACTTACCTAAGTGTGCTGTTAAAGTCAACTTTAGGAAGGCCTATGATACCGTAGATTGGTAGTTTCTTAAGAGTGTTCTCCTTGCTTTTCGTTTCCCTAATCGTCTGGTTCAGCTCATCATGACTTGTGTACGGACTCCTCGATTTTCTATTGCATTAAATTGAGAGCTCCATGGATTCTTCCCTAGTAGGCGTGGCTTGCACCAAGGCAATCACATATCTCCCTATTTATTTACTCTGGTTATGGAGGTTCTCTCGAGGATTCTCAGGAGGTGTTCGCTTCAACCGAACTTCTGTTTCTTTTGGAGATGCAGGTCTACCTCCCTCTCACACTTGTTCTTTTTAGATGATGTTTTCCTCTTTTGTGAAGGACGTGTACCGTTTGTGATGCTCCTCAAGGAAGGTCTACAAATGTTCTCTACTTGGAGTGGCCTATTACCGAATCCGAGGAAGAGTGAGGTGTTCCTATCAGGAGGCTCACCTTCCTTAAGGAATCAAATCCTGCAGGTTCTTGGATTCACATAAGGGAGCTTACCAGTTCGGTACCTAGGAGTCTCAATCATTGCTTCCAGGCTGAGAAAGATAGATTGCGCTGCTCTAGTTAGGTGCATCACCTCGAGGGTGCAGTCCTGGACTCATAGGTTTCTGTCTTTTGTTGGCCGTCTTCAACTAATCATGTCAGTTTTCCATGCTATTAAGGCCTTCTGGGCAAGTGTCTTTATTCTTCTTGCAGCAGTGCTAGACTAGATTGAGTGTATTCTTAGACAATTCCTTTGGAGAGACCCTGAGTTGGGCAAAGAGGGTGCTAAGGTCTCTTGGGATGATGTATGCCTTCCTAAGGCGGAGGGTGGTCTTGGCATCTGCAGATTGCGTGAGTGTAACAAAGTGGCCATGCTCAAACATACCTGGTGTCACGCCTCAAACCTCAAGCACGTGCACATCCCACCGCGGTCGATCAAATATGCAACATCCCAGGATATGTCGCCGACCCATTCATTTATTTTACGCATGCGGAAGCGAAACAAATTCCCTGACAACATTTAACTTGGGATAGAAAAGCAGGCAATCAATCACAATACCAAACACTCATTTACAAACACAAATGGTTTAAATACAACACTGGACCGTCTACAAAATAGACCAGCTCGACAAAAGGGGAACTATCCTAAAACCAACTAGCAGGACACGTTCACCGACACTTCAGTATCCACCTCTTCAGACTTAGGGCTTCGGGTCCTCCACGACCGCCATCTAGGGACCTGAAATTTTAATCCCACAACCGGGATGAGACGATGTCTCAGCAAGTTCAACCCCCTAAATCCCTATTAGAAAGAAAATACACCCCGGGTGGCCTAGCCACATCACACAGAAGACTTACCTCGCCTCAGTTCCTTCCTGCAGGTTAGCACAATTTCAAATCACTCAATCACAGATAGTAATATGAACTTAACAACCGGAACGCATTCTTTTTCATATAACCAACAACCGCGGGGGTCCTGATTATAAGACTAAATCGTTATGACACGTCCCATTCCATGCCACACAATTCCGTCCCATAATCCGACACATCAACAACACTCAACATGCGTCCCAATTGTTATTCACTGCCGCACAAGGGCATAGCCTACTCGCAGTTCGGCTATCTACTGGCGTATAACCAGGCATCGCCTCCCTCCCATAGAGCGTAGCTTCGTCAGTACGTCGACGGCATTCCCAAAGGAGCATGGGCCCAGAATCTACTGCGACCCGCATCCACCGCGTGGGCATCCCATATAGGGGCAAGTCCGGCTCAACAGCCCAGGACGATTCTTCTTAATTATCACACAGTCAAATCATACTCGGCCCCAGGACACTTTGCATTTCACTCAACGCTTCCACTTAAAATAGTGATCCCGGCCATTTTTCTTCATATTAAAAATATTCCATAAATTACTCACGTGTGTGGGGACACGCTAATTTCGAATCAAAAAGCCAATATCTCACTTTTTTTTTTCAAACCCCACTATTTAATATAATCATTAAAATCCAATTTTTGTATCAAAACCCGACATTTGGATTTTTATGAATAAAATCCTTATTTATCTCAATCAACACTCAATTTACCACAATCAATCATCAAATTCAAATTCTAAATACACAGCAGTGATCGGCACGAAATTCTGAGAATATAAGGTCCCGACGAAATTTTCGAATTTTAATGAATAATTAAATTTATTCCGAAAATTAATTAAATAATCATATCCATATTTTTCGCAATCCACATTCAATTTATAATATCCGACCATCAATTTCAAAATCCGAATACACAGCAGCGACCGGCACGAAATTCTGAGAATTTAGGGTCCCGACAAAATTTTCGAAATTTAATAAATAATTAAATTTATTCCGAAAATAATTAAATAATCATATTTTAATAATTTCGAATAATGATATATTATTAAATTATTAAATAATTTCGAAATGTTTAAATAAATCAAAAGTAAATTCCTTTATGTCACATCAAGGTTTATTTTAAAAATAAACCTACTTAACCCTTAAACTAAACATGTTTAACTTTAATTAAACAACTTAATCTAATCCATATTTAAATAAACTAATCTACCAACCTAATCTTACTTAACTTAGACTAAGCACACTTAGGGCATCATTAACCCTCTAATCAAGATTTAGTGAGTTAAACTCACCGGATTAACGAACCGAGCGGACCAAAACGACGAGGACGACGCGAGGATCGACTTTCCTCAAAGCGGGCCGAGCATCCGGGCTCGAGAAGACGGCCAAAACGGGCCACGAAGCCGCTGCATACCCATTTTCTGCAACTTCCGGTGGCTGCTGGTTGGGGGCGGATCCGGCGGCAATTCGGCGGAGGAACGGCGGAGGAGAGACCGGCGGGGCTTGGACGAGCTAGGGGGAAGTCAACGGCGGCTCACGGCGGGACCTCACGGTGGCGGGACGAGCTCCAGCAGCTCTTAGAACTCGCGGACAGAGGCAGGCGGAGGCGGCTAGGCGGAGCGATGAGGACGGCGTGCGGCGGCGTGAGGTGGTGACGGGTGGCTCCGGGCGGGCTGCTCGACGATCTCCCTTGCTGCTGGTGGCGTGCGAAGAAGAAGAAGGAGATGGAGATGGAGTCGCACGGTTGGGGAGGAAGAAGAGAGGGAGGAGAGAGAAGAAGGAGAGAGAGAGAAAGATGGGGGGCTTTTTCTTTTCTTTTTCCCTTTTCTTTAATCCCCAAAAATGGCCCACCACCATGACATCATGGGTGACATCACACTCCACTCACCCAATCCTCCACAACCTCTTCCAATGGGTCCACTTCCATTTTCCGCCAGGGTCCAATTCTTGTACGTCCCATTTCTTCAATTCTCATCAATTCTCTTCAAATTGAATCAAATTGAAGTCCGTAAAATAAATTCAATGTCACCACACTTCAATTCACATCTTCACTTGTCTATAAAATCAACTTGAGTCCCAAAAGTACGACCAAAAGCGGGCTTACTAATCTCTTGAGCCAAATTAGCTATTTCTTGATTATTTTGCTGAAAAGCTCGGCTTGCATGAAAAATTTTCCCAAAGATGATTCCATGATCTTGAAATGATTTGTAACACGCCCAGACTTCCAATTTCTGAATTCGATCTCAATTCCACGGTTAATTTCACTTTGGCACGATACTAGCTGGCCCAACCTACCGGGTAGCCTTTAGAAATTTTCATGCATTTGACCTGTGATTGATCATCTCAAGCCACAATGTACATCTTTGAAACATTGGCGACTTACGGTTGTTGGGGTAATCTCAAGGTTTCAAATACGAACACAAGGTACCCAATCGATAGAAAAGTCGGTCCAGTGCCGATCGACAAGGATTGTGCAATCTGGTGGAATCACTCACACCTGATCACATGCCTCTGTCGAGTCGACCTATCTCCGGTCTCTAATCGACTTTTATTTGTGCCGTAATGACCCTTGCAGATTAGCTCGGTCGAAAGGTCGCTTCCTGATCAAATTCTCGAGTCTGATGCATTAGAACCTCTTAGCGGCTTCACTCGATAGACTAGTTTTCACATGAGTGGCCAACTCAAGGAAAAGAACTATATGCGTGCCAACGAAATGCCCATTTCAATTTATTGAAAATAGAATTGGAAAATCGGGATGTCACACCTGGATCTTGTTTTCAGATAAGGAGTCACTGTAGTGCAAATGGGTCCACTCCACCTTCTTGAAAAGAAAGAATTTCTAGGTCGCTACGAAGTCGACTTGTTGTTCTTGGGCTTGGAAGAAGATTCTTCAACTCAAGACAGAATTTTGGCTTAGCTTCTTTTGGAGGATAGGTAATGCACTATTAATGTCACTCTGGTTCAACAACTAGCACCCTAGGAGCCCCTTGAACTTATATTTCTCAAATTCGCTCATCTACAACTCTGGTCTCTCTAGACAAGCCTCGGTGGCTGACCTTTTCTCTGAAGATGGCCAAGTTGTCAAGGCGGTGTTGGAGTCCTGGGGTTCGTCGCTTCCTTTCTTGTCTGGGGACCAAGATCGTTTTTGTTGGAGAGAGAGCTCGTCCAGCTTGTTCTCTGTCGGCTTGGCTTGGGAGGCTTTAAGGTGGAAGAAGGCACGTGTCGGTTGGCATTCTTTCATCTAGAACAATGCTATCCTGTCCCGGTACCAATTTCATCTTTGGCCCATCACCAAGTGTAGGCTTCCTGCCCAGACTTTCCTTATGTCTTATGGTAAGATTGATCCTGCTTCTGGCCCCTTTTCAATGATATGCCTGACTCTATAGATCATCTCTTTTTAGATGTCACGTTACGGCTAGTATTGCTTTCTTTTGGGCTGCTAGGTATAATCTTCCTTGGCGAAATAGACCTTGGCATGATAATCTACGTTGGGCCATAACTTTGCTTTCGGGCAAGGAGTTTTATAAGTGTGTTGCCCGCTATTCTTTTGGTGCGATGTGCCATATTATTTAGAAGAACAGGAACGACATTCTCTCCAGGGGGGAGCAGCTTTCTGTACCGGCCATGAAGAAGCATCTTCTTCAAGTTGTTAAAGACAAGGCGGTCACATTTAGGAACGTGGAGGACTCCATCAACAATAGAAGGTTGCAACGCTCTTGAGATGTTGACCCCATTATCTTCTCCTCTAGGGATTAGACTTAGAGTTTTTTGGCCGATTTGGCTGCCTTTGGTTGCTAGTTGTGCTTGCCGCCTGGGCTTTGATTTGCTGTTCTTGTTGTAGCCGTTTGGCTTTTCTTGCGGCTTCCTTTTATTCATTTAAAGCCTATTCTTCATGAGTGCAAGTTTTTGAAGCCGTCTCATTTGTACAGTTTGGCTTCCCCAATATATTGCTTACTTTTACCAAAAAAAAAAAAAAACTGCCAAATATCTCACTTGGACAAGTCTTACTGCCAAGTAAAGTACAAGGATAAATAGATGCATAGTCTCAGAGAGTATAACAATGCAATTTAAAAAAAAAAAAAAAAACTAAAACTAAACAAAATTAAATGCTGCACTGCTCTCAAGCTACAAATGATTTTGTTCTAAAGCGGAGCATTGACAATTTGGCGCAAGACCTAGTCATTCTGACCTGACTTTGACTGAGCTCTGACTGCTTGCTTTGCGGTGTTAGTGGTAAGTCAGACCATTATTCCCCAAAAAAAAAAGTCAACAATGCATAACCAGTCGACACTATACAGAAAGCCTTTCTCAATTTCATCACGAGGGAAATGCACTCATACCTTCCGAGGTGGGGAGAGTGAATAATTGAAAGCTCCACCAGTTCCTTCTGTTCAATTCCACCAACAGAAGAATTGCCAAAATTAAAAAGACATCAAAAAAATGAAGCATAAGTTTATACAAAACTATCCATTCAATCAAAAGGAGTTGAAAAACCTGTTATATCATTTGTTCTCAAAAGCAACTTACGAAACACCTTATTGAGCTAAGTTCTTCAGGCACATTTGAAATCATAGTGTGCATCAAACAACAGTTTTATACTTAGCTTATATGAACGACTTGTTTCATTCCAAGTCTATGCAAAAATTTAAAAGTGCTTTAGAATGGTTACGATTCAGCTTTAGGTAATAAAGCCACAGTTGCAGATGTTATTAAGGCAAATGAATGGAGACGGTCTCCAGCAAGGTCTGATGATCTGCTTGAACTCAGATGGCTTTCTACGGGTTGATTTATCCATATTCTGGCTCAGTAAACAAAGTGATATTTACTGGATCATTTAGGGGCTCTTTCTCTGTAAAGGAGGCTCGGAAACTAGTGAGGAAATGTGGGAACAAAGTGACTTAGCACACATTGGACAGGATGAAACATGGTGCGATATTTATAGCACTTGTGTGCCATGCCGACAACCTGAAGAATCTTAAATGCACTAGTTCTTTAGTGAGTATTCTCAAAGCAGATTTTGGTAACTAGTTTAGAGCTGCTCGTGTCCTAAGATCTACAAGTGACTGGAAGGATGAATTTGCTTGGGCCTTGCAAAGCATGAAGGACAATAGTTTGAAGGTACTAGTGAAGAAATTAGCCTGGAATGCAACAATTTATTATCTCTGGAAAGAGAGTAACTTAATGAAGTATGAACAGGTGTCCTCTCTAGCTTCTTGTGTCCTTGATGCTTTTTTTTTTTTCCTATGAAAGTCCCTTTAGAAGCTATCATTCAGGAAAGAGAGAAGACAATTACTGCTGAAGTTAAGTTTTGTGTAGAAATTGGAAGTTCATGTTGACTTACTTTGCTGTAATCTGATGGCATGCTTTCGAGTTTTCATCTTGTTTTTGTGGGTAGCATTTTGCTCTTGGCACTGGAAGTGTTGTCGAGTGAGACTATGATGCAATGTTGTCATTTGGTGTGTTGTACCATTAGATTGAAAGTCAACTTGATGAATTAATTTCAAGATATAAGGCTTTCTAACAGGTTGTTCAAAAGGATCTCCCGTTCTTCTGATCAAGCAGGAAGAAAGTCTGCCTTGGTAATCAGAGAGTGGTGAATGCAAGGACCGTCACTCAATGGTTTAAAGTTACTCAAGGGATGACAGATTAATCAACCACCAAAAGTTCACATGATTTTCTTTCCACAGGTTATGCAATAAAACGAATGCTTGCTTAGAAGAGAAAAAAGTTGTGCAAAGTTCATGCTCAATAGATGCCATTCAAACAGTAAACATAAATCAATTATCTAGCAACGGATTTGTTGGTCAATAAGTTCATTCAATCAATTCTTGACATGCACAGTAAAAAAAACATATCTTAAAAGTTGATGGAGACATGTTTGAGAAAAGTGCAAATTTTATAATTTCTGTTTGAGAAAAGTGCAAATTTTAATAGTTCACGTTAAAGCCACAGCACAAGCTCACAAACGAAAAAACTGAACAAAAGCATTTCAGAACAGTCACGAGGCAAAAGCTAATTGATGTCATACTTCAGCTCACGCATCACCTCACTACTCATTTCAACAACCTTCAACTCAAGAACCCTTCGATGAATTTCCTGCAAGTAGAGCTAAAAACTAACACACGATCATCAAACTTACTCGGTTGGAGAGAAGCGTGGCCTCTTGGGTTGACTTGGTTGACCTGAAGAAGAGGAGGCTGAAGCTCTCTCCGCCATGGACGCGACCTTTCTGTTCTTTCTGTAGAGCTTGCCAAGAAACAGGGAAAGTGTCTGAATCTTGGCCAATGTTTGGTAGCCGAAAGAAAGTGTCTGAATATTATACACATCGATGAATTCGAACTCCAAGTCCTTCATCATCAAGGAGTAGGCATGTGCATTTCCAGGAAGAGTAACTCCATGCGCATTTCCACGAAATGTTGCCGATTTCAGAAATTTTCTTTTTCTCCGATTTTACTAATTTGCCGCCTTTAAGCTTATTAAGTCCCATGTACAATTTTTTTGTTCTTTTTTTGTTTCCTTTTCTTTAAAATCTTTTTTTGGCTTTTTCAGGCTTTTACATGTTAAATAATTTTAACTATTTTTTCCTTTAACGCAGAGTTTAAGATAAATCATTTGAGTCCGATCCCGATCCATGGGTAACACGTTTGAAGATTAGTTATATATGTGTGGCTTTAAACAAGCAGCAAAAAATTCAATTAACCACTTCAGATCACACTTGATTATGACTTATGGATTGAAACAATTAATGAATGTATATTATAATAATTAATTTGAAAAATATATGTGTACAACATATCGAATTGATGATGCCGAAATGATTTATTGCTGGTAGATTTGATATGTAAATATATCTTGTTTAATATTATTGATGTAAAACCATGACAACACCGTTTTACAATTTGATTAATATCACGAAAAATCTCAAATTGGTACACCTGTAATAAATTTACTCTAAATTAATTTTTTATAGTCGAAAATCCTAAATTTATACATTTCATAAAACCGGTACAAATGTGATAAACAAAAAGTAAAATCCCCAAACTAGTACATAAGTCAATTGTCATGTGTCATCCAACTCAGTAATTTGATAGTAAAATTTAACGAAAATTAATATAAGATGAATTTGTCACACATATATAAGTTTGAGGTAAATTTGGAATTTTTTATAATCAAAAAATTAGTTTAGGGTAAATTTGTCACCGGTGTACCAATTTGAGATTTTTGCAATTATATTTACAATAACATTGAATCTTTTTTGACACACTTCAAACAAAAATCTAGTGTTTTATGAAGCTATATATTACTTAAAAATTAGAAATTTAACTATAGGCAACAGAAATGCACGGATGAAATCCTTCGACACCGTAAACTATTTTCCTATTTTTCTAGGAGGAATAATTTCAATATCGAAATTGAGAGAGAGAATGCGTGTGGAGAACTTTCTCGGTGGTAGAGTGAATAAATTAAAAGATTTGCAAACCAAAGCAAGTTAAGTGGGGTCAACAACAGACCCAAAAAAGAAAGGGTGGGGTCAACGCCAAAGGCTTTCTTGGAATCCAAGCTTATCCTCATACGCACTCCCGTGGCGCGTAATAGGTGATGCAAAAATATTTCGACAAAGTCCCCCAATTTTTTAAAAAATGAAATTGGACCCCTTGTCCAGTTAGAGGGTGTGCAGGATAAAAATCTAAAGTTTAGGCTATAAAGGATATTATTTCTTTAAAATTTTGTAATCCGTCCTTTTTTTTTTTTCCTTTTGGTCCACATTTTGAAGGTCCAATATTATGTCCAATCGCCGTTTATAAAAACAAAGGATGGAAACTTCAACCGAAAGTCACGATTTTTTTGAGAAGAAAATTAATTTGATAAAACCTTTCACCGAACGAATATAATAACAAAGTTCGTAGTGTTGCGGACCAATGAAATCGAGAATTTCATAAAATCTCAATTAATAGCCTTTACTCGAGTAATTTAAGATAGAGTCCCATCCCATATTAATCTTTTATGCAACTCAATTAAGGATGGGAAAAAGTGTTTTTTGGGACTTAATTTTCCATACTTTCATGCGTTTGGTGCGCAGCCAGAAAATGAGTTAACCAAAAACACTTTTTGGTCAACAAAAATATTCATGCATAAATTTAGGAAAATGAATTCCTAAATCTAAAAATGTGAAAACACTTTCCGAAATTACTCCTCTTATATATTTTAATATTTTAATTTCACTTTAGTATTTTATTTCTATTTTTTTCCTCCTCCTTCTTCTACCAATTGACGGTCAGCAACTGGCTACAATCTCAAGCCTTGCCACAGGTCGGCGATACTCAAGCTTGCCAACCTCAAGAAATCTCGACCTCGGTGGCCTAGGCTTGTGGCCTGACGATTGACAAAAGGAAAGAAAAAATGAAAAAATAAAATAAAATAAAATTTGGAAATTTGAATTTTTTGGTCATAAGATTGTCATTATTGATATCAAATACTAGAAAACGTTTTCGATTACATGTCAGCAAATGAGGGAAAATTATCCACCTTTCTGGAAAATTATCTCTCGGAAAGTATCTTTTTCTATGATGAAGTTTTCCCAAAAGTAAACGTACCCAAAGATTTTTCGTGCTTTGTTACAGAAGGGACGAGACAAAAAAACCGCCAAATGATGTGGACGTTGCATCAATTGTGCAGCACATAGCCAGGAGCACGACAATCACATTATTAAGATTTCCTCTCAGGTTGACTTTCTTCAGCGGAAGAAGCATCTCTATCCATCCATCGCTCTCTTTTGTCTCGTGATCATGGCGACCGAACTTTGTCTCTCTCGCTGATTCGAGTCAACTCGCGAAGTTTGGACTGGTCGTCGACGTCGTCGTCGGGTGCACGCGCACTTTCGTGTCCCAGAGAGAGAGAGGAGGACGACATACAAACAGTGGCGTGAGCGGGTGATTTTCCGGGAAAATCAGGTCCTGATAATTTTCCTGGAAAATGCTGCATGCTGCTTCCGCAGGTTTTGCTTTCATATGACTTCGCGCCTACTCAGACGTGCGCAAGGAGCAAAAAACCAGCGGGTTCAGTTGCCTAGAACCTTTTTATCTACTCTTACTGCCAGAAGAAAATAAAAAAATAGAAAACCAAAAAAACACTTTGGTCGAACAGGGAAATGGCAAATGGTTTAAAGGCCTTTCGGATTGGACTGGATCGAATTACGAATCCTTAGACGAGCATGAGCCGGCGGATGATTGGACTCGTAAAAGAATTTCAGCTTGATTGATAACTAAATTATTGGACTCGTAAAAGAATTTCAGCTTGATTGATAACTAAATTAGGACAAAAAAATTTAGGGTTAATACCCTAAAAAATTTCAAATTAGTATGCTTGTGACAAATTTACCATAAACTAATTTCCTGACCATCAAAAACCCTAAACCGGTACATCTTTGATAAATTTACCCCAAACTGATATACTTGTAACAAATTTACCTTCTGTTAATTTCCGTTAAATTTTATTATCAAATTATTAAGTTAAATGACACGTGACAATTGACCAAAATAATAATTTGGGTTTTTATTCTCTGTTTGTTTATAGTTACAATTTTTATGATTTATTTTTTGTATTAATCTAATTTAACAAATGTCATATTTGTCATAAATGTATCGTTTTTGGTTTTTGGCATTCGAATAAATTAGTTTATGATAAATTTGTTACAAATGTATAAATTTAAGGTTTTTTATAATCAGTTAGAGTAAATTTTTTTATGGATATATTAGTTTTGAGTTTTTTATGATCAAAAAATTAATTATGGTAAATTTGCCACAAATGTACCAACTTAAAATTTTTCAGAGTATTAAACAAAAAATTTAAAATTCAACACAAATATCATAACTTTCATATAATGTTTATTTGAATGTCATAACTGTTTCTTTTTGTTCACTTGAATGCCATTGGCAATTTGCCTCATCAAAAAATCCGATATTGGTGTCAATTATCCTACATGGTTTGGTCGACCCTCACATGGATATTTTTTAATTATCGTTTAATTTTTTATTATTTTTTGAATTTTTTTTTTATTTTTCTTTTGCTCCTTTTTAAGGCTGGTGGCCATTGCTTAAGGGCCCCCTCGCCTATAGCCACGAAGGCTGTCACTAGATTTGGGTGGCGATGAGCAAGGCTACCTTTGTGGCCCACACCAAGCAAGGGCCGCCTTGCCCAAATGTGGCAAGGGCCTTCATGGCCAAGGGCGAGGCGGCCCTCGCCTAATCTAAGTAAGGGTTTTGTAGTTGGCAAGGGTCATTAATGACCCTCGCCAGCCTTGAAAAAAAATAAGAAAACAAAAACAAAAATAATAATTCAAAAATAGTAAATAAAAATTTTAAAATTCAAAATATTCAAAAAAATCCAAATAGGATGATTTGTTAAAAATAACACTCAAATGATCTAATTAAGTGAACAAAACAAAAAAGTTATGAGACATAAGTGAGTGCCTATGAAAATTATGGCATTCACAGTCATTCTTCTCTATGCTGCTCGTGAGGAATAGGAAGACTAGTTTTCTTGTATTGCCATGATAAGTATGCAAAGTATGATTGTTCCCTGTACCATGGAATGCAAAAACTACTTTTTATATCATAACTTTTCACGAGCCATTTTACATAAGCTTTTCAAGGACTGAGAAAACAAGAGAAGCAGGTTATGAAGACGACAGAGCACGATTTGTGCCTGTCACGCAAAACACCTTCGGCTAAGCTGAACCGTGCATTTATTGCCAGCCTTGCAGAATACACTTTGCTTCTTTTTCCGTAGTTACCGATTGAAGAATATCGAGGGAACTTAGAATCATGATGGTGTACGTGTTCCGAACGACAGCTGTAGATAGCAGCAAACGGGGAAGACTTTATTCATTGGATTACATGGACGTGGTGTCAATATCGTTAAATAATAAGCACAGAACGCAATTGCACTCTTTGAATTAGATTTCTAGTATCCCTTACATGTGAAGAATCAAAAAAACTTTTGAAGAAACATGTTGAAAGAACTGAAGTAGAGAGACTCTCTTATGAAAAAATTATTCGCTTGTGAAGGCATTCAAACAAAGCTGTTCTGTACACAAATGAATAACATTAAGTAACTAATATGCCCTCATCTAAGAAAAAGCCCCATCAATTCCATCGCACAGTAAACGGAGAATCATCTTATCCAATGCAACATTAAGAACAAATAGAATCAAACCTGGACTCCAATCGGTGGCTGCACCATTATGCCACGTCTCTTCATGACGATCTTCCTGATGAAGAAACCCCACCGCATCACTGCCTTTATCTTCAGCCAGCCAATAACACATTTACTGGTACCACTAAGAGAACCACCATCGTATAATATATTTGCCAACCAATCCATATTGTCTGAAAAATCTTCAAGAGGAGGAAATGTACTGCTAGATTGGGATCTTGATAACGCAGCAGAGGATGGTTCAGAGGGGGAAGCATACACATTCACTGTATGGTGCATTTGGCTTGAAGAATAGATCGTATGGCTCCGCATGGCATATTGAAGAATGGACCGCATTGGCAATCCGCCAGTAGGGATGCCATTTGCCAGAGGAGCTTCTTGACCACCTGGAGCCGCACGGATTTGTGGAGCCAAATTACTGTGAACAGGGGTGAGATTTTCAATTTGTCCTTCCAACACTTCACACGAAAAGGGGGGGCTCGAGCTTTTCTTTTGCATTGAAGGAGAAAAGTTCTCACCATCGAACTCCCAAACATCATTCCAGTCATCAACGGCCTTTTTCACAATTGTATTGCCATGTTCCTGGAAGAAAATCACTCGGTATATCGCTCAAGTTGGACTAATTTAAGTATTTATCTCTATTATTGAAGGTACATGCGCTGACTTCAATCAACACTCTTTTTTCGGCAAGTGATTTTGCATTCCAATGGATGAACATGTACTGAAATTAACTACGTAAGTGCAGCACAAAGAAAGAAGAATAAAAGAAACATTGAAAGAACCTCAATTCACTTTATGCCTATTGCTAATTTCTCCACCACAAAAAGTTCGGGTGCTCGAAAGATGTAATGAAGAGCACAATCAAGGCAAGCGTAAAGATGCAAAGTTGATCGAGAAAGGACCAGTGAAGAAATAAAACACCCATCAATTTGTTTGTGCAAGTAATAAAGATTTTCATAGTTTTATGCTTGGAAAGTAATAGTTGCGACATGAATGTTTTGATCGCTCAAACGACAAAACCATGATAACTGCCTCACATTTTCATGGATGACGCCAAATCACCCGCTGAACCTTGCAGTATAGAGGGCCACTTCAATGCACAAGGTCACTATCCTCAACTTTGCATTGCAACGAGCAAAACTCAAATCAATCTTTTAACAAAAAGTCTCAACTACGGATCTAGAAAAAGCATCTAGATTTTCTTTTAATTATCTCCACAGACACTTCATATTACTTTTACTGATAAAAAAACCAAAAATGAAAGCGCCAGATGTCCAACCAACTCCTCGTTTCTAGTTTCCATATCTCTGATCAATACTAAAACCTATTAAGCCACACAGCTACGAATAAACAAATTGCAAATTACATGGATAATATGGGGCAAATTATACGAATTAAGCATGATGGTATGAAACACATGAACTGGCTTGACAAAACCCCGTAGGAGCTCCTAGTTACTTACCAGGTCATCGGCAGAAAGTCGATGAGTAGCACAACATACTCGATCTTTGATTAGGCCAATTAGCTGATGATAGGTGTTGAATACAGCACCATGGTTCCTCGTGCCATCAGTATAGTACCAATAAAGTTTCCAATTTATCTTGCAACTCTTTGCATGATTTTCAAGGGTATCCCAGTTCGTCGAATTTGAGCTCATTCCAAGAATCTACAATGAGTGAACGCACAAGACTTACATTCATGGTAGTCAATCAAACCCTAATTGAGAATCATTCAGTAAAGTGCTTACCTCTTTCAGTTTCATGGGGTCCGTAAACAATTGCAGTAGAAAGTCCCCCACTTTATGTATTCCAGCTTCACTCAGTTTTTGGCGATATGGCCCACCCTTGGCAATCTTTTTCAACCTCCAGATCTCATCGTCGAATGCAGGTTTATCATGTTTCTTGGATGCTGTAAATGGACAGAACATATACAGTAAGGTTCCAGTCACTATCAGATTGACAAGTAGAAGCGAACTTCTGTAGACATGCAGACTCTCTCCTGAAACTGATCCAAAGTTTCAACATTTGCTAATGACAAAGAAGCCGATCATTCTTTATTTATCAGAATTTTCGTTGGAGATATAAAGGTTCGTATGAAATGAATATCTCAATTAAAATATTGAAGATTGGATATGCAAAACCACGTTTATGGTCTGTCCTAGAGGAAGGACAACGCTTATATGTACTGTAACGGACTATGAAAGACTTACCTTCTCCTCTATGTTCCTTGACATGGAAGGCATTTGTTTTGGCTTCTCGGATTCGCGTATTCCCACAATAACCAGATGCCTTCTTAAGCCCTATCCTAAATTTTTTACTCCTATTCCAGCTGGAATTGTCAGTAAATATCAGTTCTCCCAGCTCCCCAACACCTCCATTGAGTGTCACTCGGAGATCTCCCTTCAAAAGCTGCCCCTTTTGTTGACGTTCTTTAACAACGAAGTTCTTGAACTCTTCGTGAGCCCAGTCATCCTCATCATCTTTGTCAAAGTCACCTTCAAGCACGACAACATCCAACTTAATGGAGGATTCCAGGTCTGATGTAATGACATCCCCTGTATTCGCATCGATCAAGGCAACGGAAATGCGAGCACCCCCAACTCCTCGTAGTTTCCTTCCAGTAAACAGAGGATCTGACAGTTTGGTTTGAAATTGAAGCCGTAACTTCCTCACATCATTTATTCCCGTAGATCTAGCATCAATCCTGCATTCCCTTCAGAAGCCAACCATTAGAAATAAGAACAGGTATAGAAGCAGAAAAATTGGAAAAGTAATGACACAGGGTGACAAAATGCCGAATACCTCACTTGGACAAGTCTTACTGCCAGGTGAAGTACAAGGATAAATAGATGCATAGTCTCAGAGAGTATAACAATGCAAATTTTAAAAATAAAAAAAGTAAAACTAAAGAAACTTAAATGCTGCACTGCTGTCAAGCTACAAATGATTATGTTCTAACTTGGTGCGTTGACAATTTGCCTCAAGACCTAGTCATTCTGGTCTGACTCTCACTAAGCTCTGACTGCTTGCTTTGGGGTGTTAGTGGTCAGTCGGACCATTATTCCCCAAAAAATCAACAATGCATAACCAGTCAATACTATACAGAAAGCCAGCATCACGGGGGAAGTGCATTCATACCTTCCAAGGTGGGGAGAGTGATTATTTGCAAGCTCCACTGTTGCCATCTGTTCAAAGCCACCAAGAAGAGTTGCCAAAGTTAGAGACATCAAAAATATGAAGGAGAAGGGATACAAAACCAATCCATTCCATCAAAAGGAGTTGAAAACCTCCTTCTTAAAATCAACTTATCGAACACCTTATTGAGCTAAGTTCTTGAGGCACATTTCAAATCACAGTGTTTACCAAACAGCAGCTGTATATATAGTTTAACAATCCTAACCATTTTTATTTCCCCATACAGCACCATGTTCATGTAAAATGTCACATGTGCTTTCAAAAGGTTATGATTCAGCTATAGGTGATAAAGCCACAGTTGTGGATGTTAATGAGGCAAATGGAAAGAAGATGGCCTCCAGCAAGTTCTGATGATCTGCTTGAAACTCAGATGGGCTTTGTGTGGGTTGATTGCTCCAAACTCTAGCTCTGTAGAAAAAGTGGCATTCACTGGATCATCTAGTGGCTCTTTCTATGTAAAGAAGGCTTGGAAGCTAGTGAGAAAATGTATGAACAAAGTGACTTGGCTTAGGCTTGTATGGTTTAAGCCTAATGTGCCAAGATATGGCTTTATAAATTGGCTAGTGATTCATAATAGGTTGCACACGTTGGACAGGATGAAATCTTGCTCTGACATTGATAGCACTTGTGTGCTATGCAGACAACATGAAGAATCTCCAACGTACTCATTCCTTAAGTGTGTATTCTCAAAGCAGATTTTCAGAACAAGTTTTACAGCTACTGTCATTTCCTATATCCTCAAGAGATTGGAAGGATGAATTTACTTGGAATGCAACGATTTATTATCTCTGTAGAGAGAGTACTTAGTGAGGCATGGAAAATGTATCCCCTCAAGCTTGTCATGATGCAGTTGTTTATTCCCTGTTAAAGTCTCTTTAGAAGCTATGATTCAGGAAGGAAATAAGACACTTATTGCCGACTTTAAGTGTCTGCTTAGAAATTGGCAAGTTATTGTTGGCTAACGTTGCTGTAGTCTAGTGGCATGGTTTTTATTTTGCCTCTTGTTTTCCTGGGTAGCATTTTTCTGTTGTACTGGCAGCGTAGATGCGGAAGACTATGATGTCATGTCGTTTGGTGCGTGGTGTCATCAGATTGAAAGTCAACTTGATGAATTAATCTTAATTTATCGGGCTGAGTTTGTAATCAGTGGAAACACTTATTTGCTGCACTGTGAGGTGATTCTCTGTGAGACGAAACACTGTGGGCTTGGGATGTAATCTAGGTGCGGAAAATAATAGCATGTGAGCGATGGTAACTCTGATTCTCCGATTTGATTAGTGAATTATTTGCTGCAAGCTCTCCCCGTGAAGTAGATACTGACACTTGGACCGAAACACGTAAATTTCTGGTAATCCTTAATGTTTTTCGATTATTTCTCTGTTGATTTCGTGTCAATTTAATTGCAAGATCCAATTATCTTTAGCATTATATTACAACATATATACTAACAGAAAAAAAAATTGTGCAAAGTCCGTGCTTAATGCTTGCTGTTCAAATAATCAATATAAACCAATTAGCTAGCAACAGAATTGTTACTCAGTAAGTTCATTCGATCACTTCATGACATGGAGATAGACAATTCATACCTGAAGTGCTCCTGGAAATATGTGTGAGACAAAGTGGAAATTTTATAAACTCTGTTTCCCTTACCAGTTTCTGTTGCATTATCTCTTCGGGAGCATTTCCCATGCACCTACACCATGGAAATTGACCCCATGAACAACTGCTGTCTTGTGGACTTATTCGTAACAAATAGACAAATATCCATTTGTAACATTTTATTTACTAGTACATATGAATGTCAGACGCAATTACGAGACTCATCAGTTGCATTCCCTTAATTCTAGGCAACAGAGGAAAGTCAGCGTAAAGCTGGAATACATATTTATCCAGTACATAGATAACAGAAGCAAGTAAAGTTAATTAGCAGGTATCTCCAAATGCACCGTCCTTTCAGTGATAGACCAAAAAAAAAAAAGTATGTGCGGGTATTACACTATGCTGAATAGAATCATGGATTGTTGGCTTATGATACTCGATGTTAATTCTAGCTGTCGAGACAATACACATGGAAATTCTTCTTGAGGAATCACTACATGCTGATGAGCTTCAGCCAACAGACAAAATAAAATATATTCACCTTTGACAGTATTCAGCCAAGTCAGATTTAACACGCTCCCACGCTTCCATGAACTCTTCCCTGACCTGTCCAGCAAAGAGCAATAGCAAAGAATTACATTGCAATCTGTCACGTATTCATCTCATTCAAGTTTCACATCACAGGTATTCTCATCGTCCTCCTTCGACATGCAAGTTGTCATTGACCACATTTTCCAAGATTCAAGGAAAAAATCATGTCCAAGCCACTTCATTGAAAAGCTGGATCTTCTTGTGACCTGTACTGTCCGAAACAACATGAAAAGCCTAAATCATGTTCTTAGTGGAATTGCTTCACAGGAAAAGCCTAGAACAGTCGGTGGGTCATTTTTACCACTCAAACAATAATTCTCTACACATCTCGCAGCAATTTCTCATGCGGATTTCTATCCAGCAACTGACTGGAAGGTCAGAAATGCATCCAACTGCTCCTAATTGAAGAGATCAGCAATTGAAATACAATAAAGACTTTATTTTGTATGTCCAAGTTGGTTGCTTTACTCATCTTACCACTCTCCGGACATCGTCCTCTGTCAACCAGCTCCTTGTCAGCAGATTCCTCCCGGACCAACGCCATCCTTGACTGTGTGAAGATCAGATCAGCACAAAAGTACAATCAAGATGGTAAAATTAGGCAAACAGGACAACAAAGTAACCCAGTGACGATAACAGCGCACTTGCTAGGTGAAACTTTCCAACAGAGTTTAATTCAATTAAGGAAGAAATACTGCAATTGACCCACGCCAAAATTGCATAACAGATTCGAGATGACAACATCTGAGGTCTTTAATGCTTCATACTAAAGCCACAGCACAAAACCACTAACGAAAGTCAGAACGAAAGCGATTTAGGCTGCATTTGGGAACAGCTTTCCCAAGTACCTTTGGATACCTAAAGGCCTTTTGGCCAAGTATTAGGTGTTTGGAAAAAATTTTGGAATCCCCATGAGCAAAGGCCAGCCTTCTGAAGGCTGAAAGCCCAAGGGCTTTCGGCTTTGGCTTTGCCCTTCATTCATCTCCGTTGAGCCATTCATTTTGTGCAGGGCTGCTGAGGGCGGGCGACGGACTAGCGAGAGGCCGGTGACGGTCACGGCGACCGTCGCCGGTGGGTCACGCGACCTCCGGCGGGTATCTAGGCCGCGCGACCCGGATCTGGGTCGCCGGAGGTCGCCGGGAGGTCGAGGTCGCGCGCCAGGCAGCCCTCGGGCCACGAGGCCTCAGGCGAGGGTCTCGCCGGGGGTCGCGAGACCCAGGCGAGAGCTTCGGAGAGAGCCGCTGCACCAGGGGTCACGCAACCCCAGCCGAGACCTCGCCGAGGCCGCGTGACCTCAGGCAAGGGTCTCGCCTGTGGTCAGCGACCTCGGCGAGGGTCTCGGTCGGCGTCGCGCGACCCTCGCGCCCTCAGGGGAGGGTCTCGCCTGGGTCGTCGGCGGTTGCCCGACCGCAGGCGACCCTCGCCAAGGCCACGCGACCTCAGGCGAGGGTCTCGCCTGGGTCGCCGGCGGTCGCCCGACCCCAGGTGGCCCTCGCCGGTGGTCTCCGGCGGGCGCCTGAGGTCTGGCAACCTCAGACGATGGCCACCGGTCGCCGCCCTTCACCGGTCAGTTTTTTTTTTTTTTTAAATAATAACTAAAGGTATTTCGCAAGGAACTTTGAAGTTATTATTTGCCAAACGTAATTTACATTCTAAACCATCTCTTCAATGTTTGTTTAGCGGAAAATGAGTTATTTTTGAAAAATATTTTTTAGAAAAATAATAATATTTTTTAGTGTTCAGTTAAAATTTAAAAATATTTCAGAAAATATTTTCTATCGTTCAATAAAAAAAATATTTTCTGCTCACCAAATTAGTGAGCACGAGCGTTAAGCTCGAGGCTCGCCAAATTGACGAGCGCGAGTTTGAGATCGACGAGCTTGAGGTTCACTTAGTCTCGATGACTTGTCGAAAAAAAAGAAGATGAGAAATAAAGAAAAAAAAGAAAAAAATTTAAAATAATTTGAATTAAAAAAGAAAAAGAGAATTAAAAAATAATTCAAATAGAAAAAGAAAATAAGAAGAAAAAGAGGAGGAGGAAGTAAAGATTTGTAGAAATACGAGAAAAGAAAAATCAAACAAGGGAAATGTTTTTCATTTTTTAAAAGTGAAAAATATTTTCTTCTATTTTAAAAGACTTTTTTCTTTTGATGGAAAACATTTTCTTTAAGGAATCTGTTTTTCGTAAAATAAACGCCAAAAAATCTTAAAAATATTTTTTCGAAAGTTATTTTTTGTGAAACGAACGGAGCCAAAATCCTTTATATTTTTCTAATAACTTTTCCCAAAAGTAAAACTGTCATGAGATGAAAAAAATTAATGTTATGCTTCAACGCAGACTTCCCCATGTTTTTCTCATTCCAAGAATCCTCAACTCAAGAACCCTTCATCGAATATCCCATCAAGCAAGGCAAAAACTAGCAAGATCATCAGGAAATCGAGCAGGCATCGAATCGTCGAGAGAGAGGAGCGAACCCACTTCGTTCGAGCGGTGCGCCGCCTCCTGAGCAGACTTGATTGACCTGAAGAAGTGGAAGGCAAACCTCTCTTCTGCGGCGACATGATTTCCCTTCCTTTTGTGGACCTTTTCAAGAACTGGGAAAGTGTCTGGATTTGGAAGGATTTGGGTTGCCGAACAAAAGAGTACAAAAGTAGCACAGAAATGGAGGAGAAGACAAACAGTTAAATGCACGAACTCAAGCTGAAGCTCAAAGCAATGAGTTCGCAATCACGGGGTGGGGTGTGCTTTATGCTGCACTGTGTGAAGTAGTAGTAGTCTCTGTCATTTCCAAGAAAAGGGGAGAACATTTCATCGGAAAGTGGCCATTTTTGAAACCGCGTTCATTCTTGTCTCAGATTCTGGCGATTTGCCCCCCTCAACCTTATGAATATGCCCGCCCGATTTTCTCTCTCTTTTTGTTGTTTTTATCCGCATTTTGCCTAATAAATAATTGAGCTTTTTTGCCTTTAACCTGAATTTTTTTTGACGAGAAACAAAGCTGATAATATTAGATAATTGGCGAAGCTAATACAACATGAGCATCAATATGAAGTAAATCCAAAAGAGCAGAAGAGGGAGTAGTCGCCCAGTTGTTAAAAAGAAAATCAAAACTTTGGGCTTTTGTAACCCAGTCAGTAACCCAATTAGAATTTTTACTGCAGTGAGCTAAAGAAAGATCCGAAATAGTCTTCAATTTGTGCTTGGCCCGGTCCACGAAATTTAAGGTGAATCTTTTTGCCCTGATCTTTGATCAATCGGTCACCCGTCAGAATATTGGCTATTTTTTATGGATGTGCATGCATGATTTCAAGAAATATAAACGATAATCATGTGTTCCATAAAATCGAAAATAATTCCTTAGAATTAGAAACTAGATTGTGGCCAAATGAAATTGCGCGGATACGGTTCATCCACGATAACTTCAAAAGTATTTTCTTATTTAATTAAAAGAAATAATTTCAATGGAGATAGAAATTGCATAGAAAAGGGGGGAAAGAATGGGAAAAAAGTGTTGGGGGTCAACTCAATCCGTTTTTCCGTCAACGCCCAAAGCCCGCTTGGCTTTTCCGCGTTCGTGGCTAATCCTTGGAGTGGCGTACAAGCTTATGCTACACGCTTTCATAGTACGATGAATGACGCGTGGTTGGTCACGATTTGATATTGCCACATGATGATTCGGAAATGCTACTTTCGGGATTAATGATTTTTTTTTTTTTTTCTTTTACTGATTTGTCTAAATTTTACTTTTGCCCTCACTTTTTCATGTTTCAATGCACATATGATCAACATCGCACGCCATCAAATCTAACATCTATGACCCTCATCTAATCCGAAATCACACAATCTCAAGATGCAATCATAGAAATCTCATGACCTCGAGCTAGAACCGTCCTTGGTCACATGACCCCACCGTCACCATCACACAACCTTCGAGGTCTCAGGTCGTGCAACCTCAACGACCTCGTCTTGGGTTGCAGTAGCTTAATGCCTCAGCTCGGTCAATTGATTTAAGGCTCTTGGGTGAGGATCCAATCCCTCATTTTCTTTTTTTTTGCCTTTTGTTTTAAAAATTACTTTTTAGATCAAATTTCAAAGTTTGTCAAAAAGTGTTCACCAAACATAACGTGCCTCTCATTAAACCTCTTTGATCTAAAGTCAATTGCATTTCTGCACAGGCTTTTTCGAAATACTCTTTCAAATTAGCTAACATTAAATAAGTAGCAATCTATTTTTATGGGTAAGTGTATGTGGTAGACTAATTTTTTATTTATTCTCTCTTTTCTAAATTCGAAAATTACGAATTTTGTTATTTCCATAATTATAAATTTGTTAACATACTCACGACCCACGTAAACACATAAGGAAAATTCCAAGAGGCTAGCCAAGGGAGGCCAAAGCTAAAGCTGGATAAAATCTAAAGTTTAGGCTATTTAGGCTATGCATAACAAAATTTCTGAAACAGAAATTGATTTCTGGCCAAAAATCAATTTCTTAATTTCTATTCCCCGGACAAGTTTCTGAGCAAAAAAATCCGTTTGATAACGACTCACTTTGTTTCGTCTCGAGGTCGTGGCGATCGCACTTTTGTCTCTCACCAACTCGAGTCTCCTTGCAAAGTTTGGACTGGTTGTCTTGTCATCGTCGTCGGGGTGTGTACACGCACTTGTGTGTCCCACAAAGAGAGGAGAACGACATACAGACAGAAGCGTGACCAGGTGATTTTCTAGGAAAATCCAGGTAATTTTCCTGGAAAATGTTGCTTCCGCATTTTCGGTTTTCATATGATTTCATCCCTCGTCAGACACGTGCAACGAGGTAAAAGATCAGCGCTTGTTTCTATTCTTTTACTTCTCGGGAAAAGAAAAGAAAAAAACAGAACATGACATATTTGTTGTTGAGAATATATTTAGAATAAATTCAAGCAGTAAAAAAAAAAATGTTGTTTCTTTGTTTGTAGGAATAACTTCAAATCAAGCCAAAATCATTTTCTTTTCTTCTTTTTCTCTTCCTCCTCTTCTTTCTCTAGTCAGTCATTGGCCATGGCAATCCCTGTGACCGACCAAATGAGGTCCATGAGCCTTGCTAATGGCTAGGCAAGGCTTGACCTCATCAGGGTCAATGAGGCCGTAGCCAACAATTGGCCAAACGAGGTCTAGTGAGCCTCATCAGTACCTAGTCGAGGCTCAACCTCACCGAGGGCCGATGAGGCTCCCTCGAGGCGACGACCAACAAGAGGAAGAAGAAAAAAGAAGATAAAAGAAAAAAAGAAAAGAAAAAAGTAATAAAATTATTTAAAAATCAAAATAAATTTTTAACTAAAAAAAAAAATTGAGAGTCATACCAAATGCATTTTCTATTTCGAGAATAAAATTTTTTTATAGTTACCAAATGAATTCAAATACTCAAAAGCTTATCGAGGAAACAAAATTAGAAAAAAAAGAAATTTCTAAGCATAAAGTGTTCTTGAGAATATAATGGTTACCAAACGTACCCCTAGTAACCGCTAGGTTGAAGATGTACTAAAAGTTCATGAATCACATTATATATTAGGTTAAAGTTCAAGGACCATATTGAACAAATTAAAAGTTCATAGACCAAATTACATATTGGGCCAAAGTTTAAGGATTATTTGTGTCAATTTCTCCAATAACAAAGTCCGGAGTTTTGTGGACTAATTAAATTGAGAGTTTTGTAAAATCTCAATTAACAGCCTTTTACTTGAAAAATCTAAGATAGAGTCCCATCCCGCTGTAGTTTTGCGGACTGATCAAATCAAGAGTTTTGTAAAATCTCAATTAACAACCTTTACTTGAGTAATTTAAGATAGAGTCCCATCTCATGTTACCCTTTTATACAACTCAATTAAGGGTGTTTTTATTTGATGGAAGGTGTTTTTCTGAAATTGATTTTCCGAAGTTTCATGGTCAGAAAATGAGTCAATCGAAAGCACATTTTGGTCAACAAAAATATCCATGCATAAATTTAGAAAATGAATTCCCAAATCTAAGAGAGTGAAAACACTTTTCCAAATTACTTATCTTGAATATTTAATATTTTAATTTAATTTTTTTCTTTTTCCTTTTTTTTTCTTTTTCTTCTTCTTCTTCTTCTTCTTCGACCAATCGCTTACCAACGATTGGCCATAGGTGATCTTGAGCCTTGCCACAAGTTGGCAAGGCTTGCTCGCTGACCTCAAGTGATCTCGAACTCACTAGCTCATGCTCATGGTTGACAACTACTCATTGTCAAGGCCGAGCAAATAGCAAAGGGGAAAAAGTTAAAATAAAAATTAAATTTAAAATTTTGATTTTTTTCCCATAAGATCGAAATTACTAATATCCAACACCAGAAAATATGTTTGGTCACATACCAACACACAAAGGAAAGCTATCTATTTTTCTGAAAAATTATCTCTCAGAAAGTATTTTTTTATCATGAAATTTTTCCAGTAATAAATGCATCTTAAGATTTTTTGGGCTGTGAAATGAAAGGGATGAGCCACGAGCGGATGTTGCATCAATTGTGCAGCACCAAGCCAGCATCACAACAATCACATTGTTAAGATTTCCTCCGAGGTTGACTTTCTTCGGCGGAAGAAGCGCCATTCCTTGGTCGCGCTCTTTCGTGTCGTGGTGCTAGCGATCGAACTTTTCTCTCTCACCAACTCGAGTCTCTCGCAAATATTGGACGGGTCGTTGTCATCGCCGTCGCCGTCGCCGTCGTGCGTACGCCTGCGCCACAGGAGAAAGGACGCGGGGGGGACGGGGGGTGGGGGTTGATGGAGAATTTTCCCGGAAAATGCTGCGCTCTGCTTCCGCACTTTCCGCTTTCCCGGAAAACCAGCGCATTTGGCTGCCCGGTCCGTATCTACTAGTCTGCTCCTCCTGCCAAATGGTCGGACCGGGAAATGGGCAATGGTTTATTAGGCCTTTTTGGATCGGACTGGATCGAATATACGGATTCTTAGATGGGCATGAATTGGTTGATGATTGGACTAGCAGTAGAATTTTGACTTGTTTGATAACTAAATTTAGTGCCGAAAAATTTAAAATTCAATGTAAGTACCATAATTTTTGTACGACACTCACTTAAGTATTAATTTCTTTTTTAGTTTACTTGAGTGTCACAAATTTAAAAAATCGATTGTTTAAGTGTCATTAGCAATTTGCCTTGTTAGAAAATTTGACATGAAAGTCGGTCATCCCATGCGGCTTTATCAGCACTAATGTGGACAATTTTAAAATATTTTTAATTATTTTTTTAGTCGCGGAGATTGTCGCCGAATCTAGGTAGCCTTGGGGAAGGTTGCCTTCATAGCCACACCAGGTGAGGGCCTTCGCGGCCAAGGGTGAGGCGGCCCTCACCTAATCTGGGTGAGAGTTTCGCAATCAGTGAGTGTCGTCAATGACTCTTGCCGGCCTTAAAAGAAAAGGAAAAAAAAACAAAAATGAATATAATAATTCAAAAAGAGTAAATCAAAAATTCAAAATATCCACATCAGATGGAAAATTTTAAAAAAAAATTCACATAAGATGATTTGCTAGAAATGACATTCAAATGATCCATTTTACTTTGAGAAGTAAGCAAAAGAAAAAAATTATAACACACAAGTGAACACTTACGAAGGTTATGACACTTGCATTGTTCTTCTTCTTATTCAATTAAGTAATGCAAAAACTACTTTTAATACCATTCAAAACTATCCATGAGCCGCTTTACATAAGCTTAAAACAAGAGAAGCAGGCGAGGAAGAGGATAGAACATGGTCGTGTCTGTTACGCAAAACACTTTTGGCTTAGCTAACCCCTCCATTTATAGCCGCTGCATGGCCTTGCAGAATATACTTATGCTTCTTTTTCAATAGTTACTGATTTGTAGTTCGACGTCAATATTAAACTAACAATATGAATGAATGGTGAATATCGAGGGAATTTGGCATAATGATTTAATGGTGTATGCGTTCCGAATAATAGCTTTTATTGCCCGTAAGTAGCAGCAAAAAGGCAAGACTTTATACATTGGACTCAATGGACGTGGTGCCAATTTCGATGAATAGTAACCGCATAATGCAAGTACACCCCTCGATTGATATACCTTACATTTCCTTACATGTGAAAAGAAACTTTCTAAGAGACATGTTGAAAAAATTAGAGTAGAGAGACTATGATGAAAAAAATTATTTGATTGAGAAGGCGTTCAAACGACGTTGTTCAGTACAAAAATGAATAACATTAAGGTTCTCTTTTGTAACATTTTTATTTTTCCATTTTTTTTTGGTTATTTTGTTCTCCAAAATATAAGAAAATAAAAATTCATTTGATAATATCAGTCAAATTTTATTCCCCAGATAAAAAAATCGGCTAAGGAATAATCTAGAAGAAAAACAAGGTGTGGAAACCTACTTCTTTGTTCTCTTGTACAATTTCTAAAACAAGTCATTTTTTTTTTTTTTAAGTTGCTCACCAAAGCTCCCCGAGGCCAGGCAATTGGGGAGGGAGAAGAAGAGACGAAAACAATTCAAAAAAAGTAGAAAAATCTCATAAAATGATTTTAAAAAACTAAAAAAGTGTTTTATTTCCTAAAAAATTTAAGGGTTATACCAAACATATTTATGTTCTTTTTCTATATCGGAAACAAAAATTTTCTACAATTGCTAAACGTGTTCGGATGCTTAGAAACTTATATAAAGAATAGAAATGTAAAAAAAAAAACCTATTTATGAAAAAAAAAATGTTTCTATTTTATGAAAAAAAAAAAAAATGTTTCTAAGAATAAAATGTTATCAAACATACCCTGAGGAACTAATATAACATCATCTAAGTAAAGAATCCCATCAATTCCATTAGATAGTAAATGGAGAATCATCTTACCCAATGCAACATTAAGAACAAATCAAATCAAGGCTAAACTAACTACAGCATTCTAACTTGTCGCTTTGTGACCATCTTCCTGATGAAGATACCCCACTGCAACATTGCCTTTATCTTGAGCCAAGCATTAACACCTTTGCTAGTATTTTTAATAAAACCATCATCATATGATGATGTCACACCCCAAAAGCTATAACGATGGGGGTGATACGACCTTCCCTTGAAGAGTGTATCCTCAAACCTTATAAGAAGTCCACTTCCAAAAGTTTCCATTGATAACACTCTTATTCTATTGGCTGCTAACCAAAAGATCTGAAAAGGTTGGAAAGAGAAGGGTGAGCAACTATAACTCTGTAAGTAGTACATCTATTATAAGCAAATCAAGCAATCACTACACATATATATAAGTATAAAGCACTACTAGAAACTCACAATCCTCCTCATCAATATATCAATCAAATCATGCACAAGGCGTTTTATTTCAAAAAGTTTTATAAAATTTAGAATTACTCATTTAAATTATCATCATAATTCAAACATCAATAGTCAAGTTCATTGATTAATCTCTATTAAAAACCACATTAATGGTTTATCCATCGATCACTCATGACAAAACACATTTCGATAATCCATCCATTGACCAATCTTTTGCTTAAGATCTTACTATGTCACGACACAATGCCCGATGATAAAGCGATCAAGATTCTGCTCTTGGTAAGGTCTTCACTTATAAAACCGATGGCTCAGTCCAAAAAGATATCCTAAACCTAATATGCATATCCACAAGTCCCTCAATGGGCTCACAACGATATTTAGTACTAAAACCACATCATCCAATACCAACAATCAAATCCACAATCAATATCAATAATTGATTTCACAAAACAAAACGCATAATCTTTATAAACTTCGTTCATTAAACTGAATACATTTCACAAGACATCCCTCACATCATTTCATGATTCTTCATAAAATAAATTCACAAATCGATATGTATTAACTTTCAATATGTCTTTCATAAAAAGTTCCTCAAAATGTCTTTCATAAAGTGTTTTATGAACCGTTCACAATAATCAGCTCAAGCTATGTTCAAAATATATTTTGTCATTTCCAATAAACAAAAGAATAGTAGATGCTCGGTCTACTTTTATGCATCCAATATGCCTTAAGCACCACTTTTATTTCTTTTGAAAAGAATATCAAATCATATAATACTTATTTAACTCATAATATATCATCCTATCATTTGCAAGACATGAGTTTTATAAAATTAAAGAAGACATAGCATTGTTCACCTTGGAATGCCCACAAACAAATAACAAACGTTATTTGAATTGTTAGACCCGTGGTCTTTTCAACTCAGCGAGAACCAACTTTAAAATTGAGTAATACACTACCTCAACTACGAAATGATTATACTAAGTCTAAACACTAACGAAATAACTCTTACGCACTAAAAAATCCCAAAGCAATTATTCAAGTTGTTGGCAATGTAAAACTCGAGTGTCAAATTTGATCACGTCATAACTTTCTCCTCCGAACCTTGTTACAGACGTGTTCATAGTCAATAGAAAGCATTTTCAACGCATGACAAAAACCTCAACTTGACCGACTCAAAACCAAGTAAAAAATCAACAAAATATGGCCCCAAAGTCTTTGGATGCACATTGTTCATCATATGTGGGAAACCTCAAAATTTTGTTTCGAGCAACCCCTAAGCTCAAAACAAATTTTGTAAAATCCTACAATTCTACAACACCCTAAACTATCATTTTCATGAAACTTCATAGCTCAACAACTAAAAAATCAAGCTTCATAGCTCGAATCTCACATAATTTCGAATTTAAGCTTTAACCTCGAAAACTAGTCTGATTGAAAGAAAAAGGGGCGTAAGAACTTACTAAGCCTTGCATAACACAATTGAGTCGGCTTGATCAGACATGCATGGCAATTGCTCCTCTTCTTTCTTCCTCCTTCTTGTTCTTCTTTTTATTTCTTTCCCTGTCATTCTCTTCTCTCTTCCCTTCTCTTTCTGCAAACTCTCGGTCTTCTTCCCCTCTTATTGACTTTTCAACCTTTCCATTTTTTTTTCTTTCTTTTGTGTATCACAGGTGTTATAGATGAGACCTGAAGGTCAGATGATACTAGGTCATCAGGACACCGGTCCCCCAGAATATCATCCGAATCAATTGATTGGAAACCTTCCACCACACGATTGCCTTGAGGATGAGGAGGTGTACTGCTATGTTGGAAGCTTGATATTGGGTCAAGGGGTGGTTCAGAGGGGGGACCATTCTCATTCACCATATAGTCCATCTGCCTCAAAGAATGTATATCTCCCTGAGGAATTAGAACATTCATGGAGTCTATAGATATGGGCTTCCGTGCAGCGAGATGAACACTTTCATCAACCAAAAGCTTCATGGCATTTCCAGAATTGGTATTTTGCAACCGTACTGGCAATGCCAAAGTAGTTGCACCATCATGTTCTGGAAAAAGAACTAAAATATTAGTGTGATTAGTAAACAAAGGCCGACGTAAGCTCAAGTGTACATTCCGATAAAGAATTTTAGAATGAACGGTTATGAGTTTTTACTATGATGGAAAGTGCTGCTAATTTTTTTCCCTCACCCTACACATCTCTTTAGCTTTTCCTTGTCACTGGTCTTTGTTATCTTTAAGTGCTTCAATTGAGAAGGCCCTCTTCAATTTTTGACATATAAGTTTAACAAACCAACCTTCTTTCCTAACATATGATCTTCCGGTCACCTTTTGATGAAAAAGCACATATGAACACATTGATGTGTGCTTATTCCATCTATTCATGTCTACCTAGTGATAGCGATAGCGATATCTTGTCGATATCCACTTAGCTATTCATGTCTACCTAGTAATGGCGATATCTTGTCGATATCCACTTAGCATCACGAAAGTGAAGTGCTCATGAGTATCTGCCCTCCAGCTCCCCCCAATGCCCCACTCAAGATGGTCCTACCACCTAATTTTGTTAGTTGCCTTTTAATTGTTTGGACAGAGCCTATAGATACATACGTACGTATGTACATACATATATTGACTGAATGGATGGAGTGTATTGAACGAGGCTCATTTTGCAACAATCACACCTTAAGGAATGTATCTTTTCATGTACAATTGGCATTAAAAGTTGATTGTCCTCTACATTGCATATCCTTATAGGTCATTTTGATACTTCAACTCGTGTCCAAATTGAAGTCGCATCTCTTAAATTGAACCCTGATTTTACTGCTTTTGGTAGTAACTAGCAATAACCTCCTCCTCTTGTTTGTTCGTCATTGATAAAAACTAATTCTAAGCATTTTCTGTTGCATCTAGTGACAAACCGAAGCCTAACTTGCAAATGGGAATCCTTTACGTATAGCTTCTATGTCAGTGCCAAAGAGGGAGCAAATTTAGTAAAATTTCGTTCTTTCGATGGATAGCTGGACAAATAAACTCTTCATATTCTGTACCAAATCATAAGGATCCGGAAAGCATTGGTTTAATTTATGAAAGCTCGACAAAGTACCATATTCATCGCTATTTCCCAGGCCACATCTTCGTATGTGCTTAAAAAAAGAAAATATTGTGCTTTAGAGCACGTACCTTCAGCAGTCAAGCCCACATTTGCCAGAGGAGCTTCCAAAACACCTGGAGCAGCCCAGATCCGTGGAGCGAAATTACTTTGAACGGGGCCTTGATTTTCAACTTGCTCTTCAAGTACTTGACATGGAATGGAGCTCGAGCTCTTCTTTTGCACTGAAGGAGAAAAGGTCTCACCATTGAACTCCATAACATCATTCTTGTTATCAAGGGCCTTTTTCACGATTGCATCTCCATGTTCCTGGAAGAAAGTCACTAGGTATATCGCTCAAGTTGGACTCATTGAAGTTTTTAAGGTACACGCTCTGACTTCAATAAACACTATCTTTTTTTGGCAAGTGATGTTGCATTCCAATGGATGAACTTGTAGTCAGAGTAAGTACGGAAGTCCAGCGCAGAGAAAGAAGAATAAAAGAAACATTGAAAGGGCCTCTATTCATTTTACGCTTATTGCCGCCCATTTCTCCACCACAAAAAGTTCAGGCACTCGAAAGATGTTATGGAGAGTACAATCAAGGCAAGGGTTAAGATGCAAAGTTGATTGAGAAAGGACCAGCGAAGAAATAAAACACCCATCAACTTGTATTGTGCAAGTACTAAAGATCTTCATAGCTTTATACTTGGAAGGTAATAGTTGCAACTTGAATGTGTTAATATGATGAGCGCCTCACATTTTCATAGATGACGCCAAATCAACTGCTGAAAGTGCTCGCCAAGTTACTCATGCTTTTTTGTATAATTTTAACTGCAGAGTATAGAGGGCCACTTCGATACACGAGGTCACTATCCTCAACTTTGCATTGCAACGAGTGAAAATGGAAATTATTCTATTAACAAAAAGTCTCAACTATTGATCTAGAAAAAGCATCTAGATTTTCTTTTAATTCTCCCCACAGGCACTTCATATTGCTTTTATTGATAAAAAAACCAAAAACAAAAGCATCTAGATGTCCAACCAACTCCTTGTTTCAAATTTCCATATCTCTGATCAATTCTAGAACCTAAGCCACACAGCTACAGGTAAACATCAAATTGCAAATTACACAGATAATATAGGACAAATTATATGAATTAAGCATGATGGTATGAAGCAAATGAACTGGCTTGACAAAACTTCGTACGAACTCCTAGTTACTTACCAGATCATCGGCAGAAAGTCGATCAGTAGCACAATATACTCTATCTTTGATTAGGCCAATTAGCTGACGATCAGTGTTGAATACAGCACCATGCTTCCTCGTGCCATCAGTACAGTACAAATAAAGTTTCCAATTTATCTTGCAACTCCTTGCATGATTTTCAAGGGTATCCCACTTTGTTGAATTTGAGCTTATTCCAAGAATCTACAATGAGTGAACTCGCAAGACTTACATTCAAGGTAGTCAATCAAGCCCTAATTGAGAATCATTCACTAAGTGCTTACCTCCTTCAGTTTCATGGGGTCCGTAAACAATTGAAGTAGAAAGTCCCCCACTTTATGTATTCCGGCTTCACTCAGTTTTTGGTGATATTTCCCATCCTTGGCAATCATCTTCAACCTCCAGATCTCATCGCCGAATGCAGGTATGTCATGTTTCTTGGATGCTGTAAATGGTCAGAACAAATACAGTAAGGTTCCAGTCACTATTAGATTGACAAGTAGAAGCAAACTTCTTTAGGCATGCAGACTCTCTCCTGAAAATGATCGAAAGTGTCAACGTTTGCTAATGACAAAGAAGCCAATCATTTTTCATTTATCAGAATTTTCGTTGGAGATGTAAAGGTTCGTAGGAAATGAAGCTCTCAATTAAAAGTTGAAGACCGGATATCCAAAACCATGTTTATGGCCACTCATAAAGGAAGGACAAGGTTTATATGTACTGTAATGAACTATGAAAGACTTACATTCTCCTCTATGTTCTTTGACACGGAAGGCATCTGTTTTGGCTTCTCGGATTCGCGTATTCCCACAATAACCCGATGCCTTCTTAAGTCCTATCCTAAATCTTTTACTCCTGTTCCAGCTAGAATTGTCAGTAAATATCAGTTCTCCCAGCTCCCCAATACCTCCCTTGAGTGTCACTTGGAGATCTCCCGTCAAAAGCAGCCCCTTTTGTTGACGCTCTTTAACCACGAATTTCTCGAACTCTTCATGAGCCCAGTCATCCTCATCATCTTTGTTGAAGTCACCTTCAAGCACGACGACATCCAACTTAATGGAGGATTCCAGGCCTGATGTAATGACATCCCCTGTATTCGCATCGATCAAAGCAACAGAAATGCGAGCACCCCCAACTCCTCGTAGTTTCCTTCCAGTAAACAGAGGATCTGACAGTTTGGTTTGAAATTGAAGCCGTAAGTTCCTCACATCATTTATTCCCGTAGATCTAGCATCAATCCTGCATTCCCTTCAGAAGCCAACCATTAGAAATAAGAACAGGTATAGAAGCAGAAAAATTGGAAAAGTAACGACACAGAGTGACAAAATGCCAAATACCTCACTTGGACAAGTCTTACTGCCAGGTGAAGTACAAGGATAAATAGATGCATAGTCTCAGAGACTTTAACAATGCAAATTTTTTAAAAAATAAAACTAAACAAAGTTAAATGCTGCACTGCTATCAAGCTAAAAATGATTATGTTCTAAATTGGAGCATTGACAATTTGGCGCAAGACCTAGTCATTCTCGCCTGACTTTCACTGAGCTCTGACCGCTTGCTTTGGGGTGTTAATGTCGGACCATTATTCCCCCATTAAAAAAAAAAAAAAAATAAATCAACAGTGCATAACCGGTCAATACTAAACAGAAAGCCTTTCTCAATTGGCATCACCAGGGAAATGCATTCATACCTTCCGAAGTGGGGAGAGTGAATAATTGAAAGCTCCACCAGTTCCTTCTGTTCAATTCCACCAACAGAAGAATTGCCAAAATTAAAAAAGACATCAAAAAAATGAAGCAGAAGTTTATACAAAACAATCCATTCAATCAAAAGGAGTTGAAAAACTTGTTATATCATTTGTTCTCAAAAGCAACTTATGAAACACCTTATTGAGCTAAGTTTTCAGGCACATTTGAAATGATAGTGTCCATCAAACAATAGCTTTATACATAGCTTATATGAACAACTTGTTTCATTCCAAGTCTATGCAAAAATTTGCACGTGCTTTAGGATGGTTATGATTCAGCTTTAGGTTGTAAGGCCACAGGTGCAGATGTTATTAAAGCAAATGAATGGAGATGGCCTCCAGCAAGGTCTGATGACCTGCTTGAAACTCAGATGGCTTTGTGTGGGTTGATTTCTCCATATTCTGGCTCTGTGGACAAAGTGGTACTTACTGGATCATCTAGGGGCTCTTTCCCTGTAAAGGAGGCTTGGAAACTAGTGAGGAAATGTGGGAGCAAAGTGACTTAGAACCCATTGGACAGGATGAAACTTGGTGAGATATTTATTGCACTTGCGTGCTATGCTGACAACATGAAGAATCTTGAATGCACTAGTTCTTTAGTGAGTATTCTCAAAGTAGATTTTGGTAACAAGTTTAGAGCTGCTTTTGTGTCCTAGATCTGCAAGTGACTGGAAGGATGAATTTACTTGGGCCTTGCAGAGCATGAAGGACAATAGTTTGAAGGTACTAGTGAGGAAATTAGCCTGGAATGCAACAATTTAGTATCTTTGGAGAGAGAGTAAATGAAGTATGAACAGGTGTCCCCTGTAGCTTCTTGTGTCCTTGATGCAGTCCCCCCCGGGGGTAAAAGTCCCTTTAGAAGCTATGATTCAGGAAAGAGATAAGACAATTACTGCTGATGTCAAGTGTTTGTGCAGAAATTGGAAGTTCATGTTGCCTAACTTTGCTGTAATCTGGTGGCATGCTTTTGAGTTTTCATCGTGTTTTTGTGGGTAGCATTTTGTTGTTGGTACTAGAAGTGTAGATGCACGAGAATAAAATGTAATGTTGTCATTTGGTGTGTGGTACCATTATATTGAAAGTCAACTTGATGAATTAATTTCGAGATATAAGGCTTTCTAACAGGTTTTTCAAAAGGATCTCCCGTTCTTCTGATCCAGCAGGAAGAAAGTCTGCCTTGGTAATCACACCGTGGCGAATGGAAGGACCGTCACTCAATGGTTTAAAGTTACTCAAGGGATGACAGATTAATGAACTACCAAAAGTTCACATCAATGGGAAGGTTCGGCAGCTTGATGACGGCTGAATATGTGGTACAATATGCTGTAATGGACTTGTATGGGATGTAATCCTCCCATGTTTTCTTTCCACAGGTTATGCAATGAAATGAATGTTTGCTTATAGGAGAAAAAAGTTGTGCAAAGTTCATGCTCAATAGATACCGTTCAAACAGTAAACATAAATCAATTATCTAACAACGAAATTGTTGGTCAATAAGTTCATTCAATCAATTCTTGACATGCACAGGGAAAAAAAAAACTCATATCTGAAGTGTTGATGGAGACATGTTTGAGAAAGTGCAAATTCTATAAATTCTGTTTGTCTTACCAGTTTCTGAAAAGAATTCTCCACTGAATGCATCCGTTGCACTATAGCTTTGAGAGAATTCCCAGTACAACTACACCATGACAAATAACACCATGAGCAACTGCTGTCCTGTGGACTTATTCAAAAGAAATAGACATATATCTATATGGAACATTTTAGTTTCTCGTACAAATGAATGTTAGACCTCATTACTGTGTAAAAAAATAGATATCAGACTCACCAAATGCATTCCCTCAATCTAAGGTGCCACAGAAAATTCAATGTAAAGCTGGTCTAACTGGTACTTACGGAAGCACGTAAAGTTAATTAGCAGCTATCAGCAAATGCACCGTCCTTTTGGTGTTTAACAGAAAAATGTATGTGCAGGTATATGATACTCAACTGTTTTTGTTAGCGACACAGTACACGTGGAAATTCTACTGGAGGAATTAACTGTTGTGGAAAAGATACTACCAACAAACCAAATGAAATATATTTACCTTTGACAATATTCGGCTGAGTGAGATTTCGCAGGCTCTGGCTCTTCTCCGCACTGTCCAGGAAAGAGCAATAACAAAGAATAACATTGCAAGAAAAATCTGTGACGTATTCATTCCATTCAATCCTTCTACATGCAAATTGAAATTGTCATAGACCGCATTTTCCAAGATTCAAGGAGACATTTATATCCAGGGCACTTCACTGAAAATTTGTGTCTTTTCGTGTTCCATCTTTTCAAAACGACATGAAAAACCTAAGTCGTGTTCTTAGTGCAATTACTTCACGTGAAAAGCCTAGAACGGTCAGCAAGCCATTTCTACCACTCAAACGAGACTTCTCTTTACATCTCACAGCAATTTCTAATGCGAATTTCTATCAGGAAACTGACTAGAAGGTCAGAAATGATCCAACCGCTTCTAATTAAAGAGATCAGCAATTGAAATACGATGGAGACCATATAATCTATGTCCAAGCTGGCTACGTTACTCATCTTACCACTCTCTGGGCATCCTCCTCCGTCGGGCAGCTCCCCAGCACGAGATTCCTCTTGGATCTGTTCCATGATTGACTGTGTGAAGATCATCATAAAAACACAAGCAAGATAGTATAATTTGGCAAACAGGACAGCAAAGTAACCCGATGACTATAACAGCTTGCTTACTAGGTAAAAAGCCTTAACAGAGTTTAATTGAAATAAGAAGGAAGTACTATGATCGGTAATGCGAATTCGCATAACAGATTAGAGACACACCATTTCGAGCCTTTAAGATACATTTGATAACATTACTGTTCGAAAAATAATTTATTTTCATAAATAATATTTTTCGATTTATATTGCCTAGAATAATTTATGAGTAAAAAAACCAGCATAAAATTTCTATTCTCGGAATAGAAAAGAATAAAAATACATTTGATATGACTTACAAATTTGTTTATAACGTAGAATTTCTTTTAATTTAAAAAAAAAAATTAGAATTTTCTTTTTGTTCCTCTCTTCTTCTTCATCCTCCTCCTCGAGCCAGTGGCCGGTGCCAAGGAAGAAGTTACTTTTTATAGAAAATGACTTATTTATAGAAATTGTTCCCGAGAACAAGTAGTTACTCTTTTTTTATTTCTTATTTTTGTTCTAAATCTATTACCTGAGTACTTTTCTATTCCAGGTAATAGAAAAATTAATTGACATTATCAAACGGATTTATGTTCTTTTTTTTTTCGGAAAATAGAAAAACATAAATTATGAGAAATGGGAACATTATCAAATGGAGCCTTAGTAGTACAAATTCACAAACCAAAAACTGAACGAAAGCGATTTGAAACAGTCATGAGGCAAAAGCTAATCGATGTCATACTTAAGCACACACTTGGCCACATTACTCATTTCAACAACCTTCAACTCGAGAACCCCTCAAAGGATTCCCCGCAAGTAAAGCTAAAAACTAACACACGATCATCAAACTTACTCGGTTGGAGTGAAGCGTGGCTTCTTGAATTGACTCGGTTGACCTGAAGAAGAGGAGGCCGAAGCTCTCTTTGCCATGGACGCGACCTTTCTGTTCTTCTATGGAGCTTATCAAGAAACAGGGAAAGTGTCTGAATCTTCTTGGGCAATGTTCGGTAGCCGAAAGAAAGTGGCAGAGAAAGGAATCAGACGGGGCAGTTTTATAGACGAACCCTCGTCATGAAGCAGTTGGCACATGCATTTCTTTTTTTTTTTTTTTTTTTTTTTTTTTTTTTTTTTTTTTTTTTGGTCGGTGGCACACGCATTTCCAAGAAGAGTGACTCGTGCGCATTTCCGCGAAACGTTGCCGACTTTAAAATATTCCTTTTCTCCGATTTTACTAACTTGCACACTTTTAACTTTGTTAAGCCGCATGTACAATTTTGTTTTTTTGGTTTTTTCCTTTTCACTTTTTTACCTATTAAATAATTTGAACTATCTTTTCCTTTAACGTGGAGTTTAAGCTAAATCTTTTCAGCTTGATCCTTAATCCATAGATAACACACTTGAAGATTAGTTATCTATGTGTGGCTTTAAACAAGCTGCAGAAAATTCAATTAATCACTTCTAAGCACACTTCATTATAACTTATGAATTGAAAAAACTAACGAATGCGCATTATAATAATTAATTTGAAATATATAAGTGTATGAGATATTGAATTGATGATGTCGAATGATTTATTGCTGCCAGATTTACATATCTTTTTTAATACTATTAATGTAAAATCATGACAACACAATTTTATAATTGGGTTAATACCACGAAAAACTCAAAACCAATACACATATAACAAATTTATTTAAAATAACTACAAAAAACTCAAAATTGGTATATTTGTGACAAATATACCATCTGTTAAATTGAATTAATGCCACAAAATTGAAACAAAGAGTAAAATCGCAAATTAATACACAAGTCAATGATCACGTGTCATCCAACACAATAATTCGATAGTAAAATTTAATGGAAACTAATATAAGGTAATTTATTACAAGTGTATCAGTTTAGACTAAATTTTGGATTTTTGGTAGTTCAAAAATTAATTTATGATGCGAAAGAGCTTTATAAAGAGAGTTGCTTACTACGAACAGCAAGATGCCTGCCCCACTAGTATGATTTTATTGATCACTAGTCCTTACTTTCAATTACTAGCATACTAATTTAGAATTTGTGCAGTATTAACCCTTTACAATTATACTTACAGCAACACCAAATCTTTTTGATACACTTCAAACAAAATTTCAGTGTTTCGTAAAACTATATATTCCTTGATTTAATTGTAGGCGATGGAATTGTATGGATAAAATTCTTAGACGCCGTAAACTATTTTTCTATTTATGAGGAGGAATACTTTCAAAATAAGAGAGAGAGAGAGAGAGAGAGAGAGAGAGAGAGAGAGAGAGAGAGAGAGTTCAGTAGTAGAGTGATTAAATTAAAAGATTTGAAAACCTAAGCCAGCGAAATGGGGTCAATAATAGATCAAAAAAATAAAAAGTGGGGTCAATGCCAAAGGCTTTCTTGGAGTTCAAGCTCATCCTCACATGTGCTCCAGTGGCGTGCAACAGGTGACATGAAAATATTTCCACAAATATCCCCAATTTGTTGAAAATTGAAATTGCAACCCTCATCTAGTTAAAGGGTGTGCTGGATAAAATCAAAAGTTTAGGCTATAAAGGATATTATTTCTTTAAAATTTTGTAATTCATCAACTTCTTCTTCTTTTTTTCTTTTGGTCAACATTTTGAAGGTCCGATATTATGTCCATTTCGTTAAAAAGCGCGCACACGAACCCACGAACGACACCCACCCATATGGATACCTTGAATTCAGGGAATGTCCGATCGCCCTTTATAAACATGAAGGACAGACCCTTCAACCGAAAGTCCCGATTTTCTCAAGAAAAAATTTAAATTGATAATATCTGTCGCCGAACAAATATAGTAACAAAGTTCTTAGGATCGTGGACCGGTCAAATCGAGAGTTTCGTAAAATCTCAATTAGCAGCCTTTAGTTGAGTAATTTAAGATAGAATCCCATCCCATATTACGCTTTTATGTGACTTAATTAAGGATGTGTTTATTTGAGAGAGAGTATTTTTTGGGAATTTATTTTTCAGACTTTCAACTGTTTGGTGTGCAATTGGAAATGAGTTAATCGAAAATACTTTCGGTTAACGAATATATTAATGCATAAATTTAAGGAAATGAATTCCTCAATGTTTAAAGATGAAAACACTTTCTAGAATTGCTGATCTCAAATATTTTAATATTTTAATTTCATTTTTTTCTTTTGATTTATTTTTTCTAGTTTTTCATTTTCCTTTTTCTTCATCTTCCGCCAATCATTAGCCAGGCAATCTCGACCTTGCTGGCCCACTACTATGACCGATAACCAACTCATAGCCAAAGCTTAGCAACCGGCAGAAGGGAAGAAAAAATAAAATTGATCAAAATATTGAATTTTTTTTATCATAACATTAAAGTTACTATATCTTCTTGGTTACATATCATCAAATAAAGAAAAACTATCAACCTTATTAAAAAATTATATTTTGAAAAGCATTTTCTTTTATCACGAAATTCTCCTGGAACAAATTCATCCCTAGATTTTTCGTGTTTTGTCATGAAAGGGAAGAGCCCAAAGACGCGAAATGACGCGGATGTTGCATCAATTGTGCAGCACGTATCCAGGAGCACGATAACCCCCTTATTAAGATTCCCTCTCAGGTTGAGTTTCTCCAGCGGAAGAAGCATCTCGATCCATCCATCGCTCTCTTTCGTCTTGTCATTGTGGCGATCGAACTTTGTTTTCCTCCCAAGTTTGGACAGGTAGTTTGTCGTCGCCGTCGTGTGTACGCGCGTGCGTGTCCCGCGGAGAGAGAGAAAAGCGCGTGACTGACACATGTAATTTTCCGGAAAAATATGGCAATTTTCCTAGAAAAGCTGCAGGCTGCTTCCGCACTTTCGGCTTCTGCACTTTCGGCTTTCACAACGAGCCAAAAAGCCAGGCGTGCTTCTGTTACCCGGTCACTATCAGCTAAGTAACATCCATACGTGTAACACGAAAATGCGACACAACACAACACGTACGTATTTGGAAAATCCCGACATGTTAAAACACATGTTATATATTAAAAGAATATTTGTATTTTTAATTAATTTGATTCAAATTTCTAATTAATTAATTAATTAAAAAAGACTCTGTAATGAATTTACACTAATAATATTAATAAATCAATTCATTGGAAATTCGAAAGATATATTCATAGTTAATACGTATCCATATTTGGAAATATGTTTTTAACTTTAACAAAAGTTATTGATGAAACTAATGACTAACAAGAAATTAGAAATAAATCCATGATCTTTTACGATGACCAAAATTTATCATCTTTTAAAATTCAATACTTTTATTTTTCAAAATTATTTTTAATTTTCATTTATTTATTTTTCCGATAAAAGAAGTCCCCCGGGGGGGTCCACCCCCCCCGACCCCCACTCCCTTCTTTCCTTCATCTATTTCTCCCCACCTCCAAATTTATTTCACTTTACTTTCCCCCCCTCCCCCACCTGATAGGCTGTCATTTCCCCCTCCCTCCAAAATGAAAAATCTCACCATTAGTCCCCCCTTTTTATTTATTCCTTTTGAGTTTCCTTATCAAAAACCCTAGCTAGCGCTCTCCTTCTCCTCCTCCTCCTTGTCGCTCGCCACACGACCCCCTTCCTCTCCTCTTCCTCTTGATCCTTCTCCTTCTCCTCTTGGTCACACAACCCCCTTCCTCTCCTCTTCCTCTCAATCCTTCTCCTCCTCCTCTTGGTCACACGACCCCCCCTCCTCTCCTCTTCCTCTCGATCTGCACGTGCTCTCGGTCCTCGTCACAATCGTTTACTACCTTGCCTTCGCCCATTCCTCCCTTGCAGCTACAGCCTCATCGTCGACCCATCGTAGCATCACTCTGGCGGTCCTCGCCTCAATCTCTACTCTTTCTCTGGCCATCTCTCGCCATCGTGGGCTCACTGTCACTTGTGGCCTTGTCTCTACTCCCTCACCCTCGCCTCGACCCTCTATCGTCTTTTGGACATTTGTGTCAAAACATGTTGAGAAAAGTTGATCATGTGTCAAAAAATCGGACACGCGTTGACCGCGTGTCCGAGCGTGTCGACGTGTCAAACACGCTTCGACATGTGTCGGACATGACACAAAAGCACGTGCAACATGTTCGTGCTTCATAAACTACCAATATACTCCTACTGGCAAAAAAATAAAGAAGCTTTGGTCAAACCGAGAAATGGACAATGGTTTCTACTCTTTTTTGGATTGGATCGGACCGGATCGAATTACGAATTCTTAGACAAGCATGAGCCTACTAATGATTGGATTAGTAGAAGAATTTCAGCTTGTTTGATAACTAAATTAAGTGCTGAAATATTTAAAATTAGGCACAAGTGCCATAATTTTGGCGCTCAATAAGCATCATAATTTTTTTTCCCTCACTTGAGTGTTACAAATTTAAAAAATCGATCATTTGAATACCAATGCAATTTACCTTACCAAAAAAATCTAATGTAAACACTGTCGTCTTGTATGATTTGACCGACGTTGACGTATACAAATTTTAAATATTTTTAATTATTTTTTTGAATTTTGAATTTTTTTTTTATTTTTGCCCTTTTTTTAGGGCCTATGACCCTCGCCTTCAGCCATAAAGGCACTTGCCAGATCTAGGTGGTCATGGGCAAGGCTACCTTTGCGGCCACACTAGCTGATGGCCTTCACAGCTGAGGCCGACACAGCCCTCGCCTCTTTGCAATCGGTAAGGGTTGTCAATGACCCTTGCTAGCCTTGAAAAAAATACAATAATAATTTAAAAAAAGTAAATCATAAAATTTTAAAAGTTTAAAAATCCATGTCAGATGGAAAATTAATATAAAAAAAAAATCCACGTAGAATAATTTGCCAAAAATGTCACTAAATGATCTATTTTACTTTGACGTAATACTTAAATGAGCGACTAAAAAAAGTTATGGCACACAGTGAGCGCTTACAAAGTTGTGGCACTTGCTTTGTTCTCTCCCTATTGAATTAAGTGGAAAGAGAACACTCCTGGTGCAGTGCAAGTAAGGAATAGAAAGACCAGTTTTCTTGTATTGCCATAAAGGATGCAGAGTATGGTTGTTCCCTGTACCATGAAATGCAAAAGCTATTTTTTGTACCATCGAAACTATCCACAAGCCGTTTTACATAAGTTTTTCAAGGACTAAGAAAACAAGAGGAGCAGACCAAGATGACGATAGGACACAGTTTGTGTCTGTTACACAAAACACCTTCGGCTAAGCAAAAGCCTCCATTTATAACCTTCGTATGGCCTCGTAGAATATACTTCTGCTACTATTTCAGTAGTTTACTGATTTGTAATTCAACATCAATATTAAACTAACAGTATGAATGAATGGAGAACATCGAGGGAACTTAGCATCATCATGTAACAGTGTGTGTGTTCTGAACAATAGCTTTATTGCCTGTGAATAGCAGCAAATAGGCAAGACTTTATACATAGGACTCAATGGATGAAGTGTCAATTTCTATGAATAATGAGCACAAAATGCACGTGATATCCCAAAATTCGGCCCCTATTTTGAAATATATGAAATGTTTATTTCATCGACGCACTTGTGGTTATTTTACTCTGAACTGATCACTCACGAGTTAACTAATCTATTAGATGAGTCCGTAAATGGTTAAAAATATGAAAGACTAAAGAATTCGATCAAAAATCGATCAATCGACCATAAAAATCGACAAGAATCAATACTACACTGTTATAAATCAATTAGTGAATAGATATAAGTCGATTCGATTGAAGTAAATAGTCGATTCGCGGATAATTTCACATGGTTACGATATTCGTGTCAAATGACAATAAACTGATTTTTTTATTAATATTATATTCATGGTACATAATTGAACCCTCACGATTACATGATAACAAAGGGTCGTCTACGATTTGAAGATGCATAAACGTGGGTCGAAAATTATCAACCACGGGTCAAACGAGCAAGAACCCCTAAAAGCTACCCAATAGATTAGGTAGTACTAAAGTCGCATTCGATCGATTTTTAATCATGAAGTTTAATTCGATTTCAGGTATCGAACTTTTAAGGGTTTCGAGATTTAATTATTGGACGTCATCTCATTATTCATCGAATTATCGACAAGTCTGATATTTTTCGAAAAAGGAATTATCGGACCCAAAAAAAAAAGGAAAAGGAAATTCGGATTAAGAGGCAAAATTGAAATTTTTGGATAAAAAATTATTGTTTCTAAGAAACTAGAATTAAGAAGATACTTGGGGACAAAATGCTTGAAATAGAGGGTTTTAGGGGCAAGTGGGTGAAGGATATGATGAGTTTTTGGGGAAATATCTTGGTAAACTTCTTTTATCTTCATTCTTTTTCTTCTCTCTTCTCTCTCTCTTTCTCTTCTTCTTTTCTGTTGTTACCTAACCTCGAGTGAACTACCAAAGGTTTGGTTAATAGATTGTTAAGCCTAAATTTAACTCAGGATCTCCCAAACTCATACCAATTTGAGACTTATGTTCAAGTTCTTAACATATAATGAATTTTTTTAATTATGAGTTGCCACTAATCTATTTTTAGTGGGTCGATTAGAAACTCAAGTAAAGTAATGAGAGATTTACTTTACTCCTAATAACTAGATTATGAGTTCGGAGACTTGGTTATACTATATTTCTCTAACGCCCTTTCAGTACATTTTTCTTTTGTTTTGAAAAAAAAAAATGTTTTGCATGCAGTTTGAATTGATTTTATTTTACTTTCATAACACGTGAGGTGACCATGCAGATGCGTAAACCACCAATTTAACACCCAAATAAAGCGACGAATGAATTATAAGACTCACTTCATGACAATGAAAGCATCTGCAATGTTAGATCAGAATTCACATCAATAGTCCTAAATATGATTTTTAATTAACATGCAATTACTTTTTTGTTTTCACTTATTTAATGAGAACCATGATTTATGCAATGCATGCTACTAATTTAACATGAAATGACATGACATGGCAACATGACCTAGACTATACAACGTAAGTGAAATATTCTGTGTTTTCTTAATGAGCGTGCAATCTATCATAAAGAATGAAATTAATTTATTCAAAGATTTTTTTTGGGTATTTTCCATGATATTCGAAATTAGAAAATCATGAAAATTATCTATCCAGATTAAGATATCATCCAACTTATATTAAAAATCAGGTTAAGCTAAATCTTAATTTAAATTATGATGTTATCTCAACTTGGTAATCCCTATCCTAAAATGTAACCTATCTATATCTAAACTTAATTAATTAGAAACTAAAAACTAAACATGCAATCTTATCATAATATGCAATGACGTGCAAAGAATGCCTTAATTCTAGTTTTTTTAATGAAATTCGAAATTAAAATTATCACATAATTAAATGTGCATCTTAAATTAATAAAAACAAACCAACATCCAAAATTATTATTTTTTTTGGATTTTATTTTTTTAATTCGAAATAAAAAATTTCCTATTCTGAATATGCAAAATAACCCTAAAACAAGAAATACTCTAACTCTAACATGAACCTAATTTGAACTCAAACATATTTTTTGGGTTTTCTTTTATGAAAACAAAATTAATTCAAATAACATGACAGCAAATCAAGCAAGATAAAATTGATATCCATAAATTAACAAATCATATCTCGCGCATGAGATCGGATTGACCAATTTTAAACAAAATCACGAATCAAATCTTGAGCGTAAAATCGGATTAGTAATTTTTTCGTGCGATTACGAGTCAGATTTCGAGTCAATCATATGCACTTTGTGAAATTGGGAAAATTTCCCAACTTAGAAGACTACTTAAGATTACGGATATCTCAGCATATCGGGAATTTCAGTAATGTGCATCAACGGATATATCAAATAAGGAAACGGAATTTTTGGAAATTAATTTTTACCTATTCCGATTATTGACCATGGCTACTCACGACGCGATCTAGTGATGCTTGGCGAAGCTCACAGCTTGGACTTGGCTGTCGGGACCGGATTTTTGTGGCGCTCGGCTAGATGTGGGGGACAGAGGCGGGTGTTGTAACGGCTCCTTCTCGTCGTTGGAGGTGGACACAGCAACTGCGAGGCCTCGGTCCGGTGGTGCGATGGGGAGCGGAACGACAGTCCCAAGGAAGCGTGCAAGCTCGACAACGTGGTCAGCAACGCGTGGCAATGGGGCGTTGACAACGTCTGGAATGGGGCAGCTCGGTCGTGGTCCACCGAAGAAGAATTTCTTTCTCTGGTCTTTTCTTTTCCTCTGCGTGCGTACGTCCAGCAAGAGAAAACCCCTCTACTTTTGTTTCCTATTCATCGGTGGGCCCAAAAGAGACCACCCTTGTCACCTTTTCTCTCCACTCACATGCTCTCTCTTACGATTTTGCCGTGGTGGCCGGGTATGCTATAGTTTTTTTTTTTTTTTGGGTAAAGGGGTATTCTATAGTTTGCCTCCCCCTGTTGACTAAAAAGGACTCCGAAATAGAACCCTCCTCTGTTGTCCTCCGTAGAATGAAAAAGGAACCCCATTGTGTGGCCGTATATTGAATGTGTGGCCTCTTCGCTTTCCGTAGTGTAACAACCTTTTTATAGGTAAGTGGACTAGGGCTTTATTTCCTTCTTCAAATCGACATCCACGAAGACCTCCTCCTGAATGCAATATTTCTTTCTATTTTCAACATCTCTTCTAGATTTCATTTGTATCTTTGGACTATGCAAAAATGAATATTCTCCACCGATTTTATCACATATTGTCAAAGATTCAAGATTGTAATAGGATTTTTCTCAAATTTTAAATCTTGCAAAAATGAGCTTGCAATATCTCTTCATCTCACTGGAAATATCAAATCTCAATTTCTCACAAGATAATTTTCGGTCAAAAAAAGAGGCTCAGGCTAATTTGTTCTCTTTGCAAGCTTATTCTAACTCATCAAATTAAAGCTCAGAACTACCAATTTAAACCCATCTATCACCAGTTCAATGAGAATGCAATAATAAAAAAAATGCTTCTAAAACTATATACTACACAATTTAATTATGTTATTATCTTTTTTTAGGGGTTAAGAATTAATCCCTAATTTTTAGGTAATAAATAAATGATTGGGCCGCCAAAATTTAGGTGTCAACATTTCCCCTATTTGAATGTGAGCTCGTAAATGTTGCCTTTCAAGATAAATTGAGACATAAATTTTGGTCATACACATGCATTGAATGATTTTTGTTGGAAAATGAATTCTATTTTTTAAAGCAATTTATGTAATGCATGGTAATGCTAATGCAGATAATAAAGGAACCTACCTAGAATAACTTACCTTCAAGGAGGGTAGAGTAATTCAAGATAATTAGTGTTACATGCCCAGAACCCGTACTTTTCTACAGTTGCCCAGAATAACAAGGAGACTTTGTAAAGATACTGCTTTTCTATGACCCGTATTTTTCTTCAGTCGCCTTGACAGAAAATTTTTTTTTTTTAGGATCTATATATTTCTACGGTCGCCTGACTGAGAAATTGCTTTTCCAAGACCTATACCTCTACAGTTACCTGAAGTAAGGTTTTGGTTAGCTAGGACTCAAATCTTTTTTTTCGGTTGCCTAGCATTGCGGCATGGATCATTTGACTAGATTCCGAATCTTTCTTCAGTTGCCTTAATCAGATTAAATCTGGAGAAAAATCTTTTGGAGACAACTCGACCAAATCGAGTGTCGATGCACTTGAAAGACAATACCTCTTAAACACACTGATTTGATAAAGGAGCTCTAGGCTATAAAAGTACGCCATGTTGATAAAAAGGTCTTTAGGTTACGAAAGCATGTCAGATCAGGAATTCCAGGCTATAAAAGCACACAGTGTCGATTAATAGAGACATCGGGCTATGAAAGTATGTCGAGCCGATAAAAAAGACTCTAGGCTACGAAAGTACGCCAAGTCGATATAAAGGGACATCGGGCTAATGGAAGCACGTCAGGTCAATAAAGAGGGACATCGGGCTATGAAAGCACGCAAAGTCGATGAAATGGATTCTAAGCTACGAAAGCACGTCGGGTCAATATAAAGGGACACCAGGTTATGGAAGTTTGTCGAGTTGATGAAAGGGACTCTAAGCTACAGAAGTATGCCAAGTCAATATAAAGATACACCCGCTATGGAAGCACGCCGAATCAATGAAAAGGGACTATGGCTACGAGAGCACGCCAAGTCAATATAAAGGGACATCGGGCTATGGAAGCACGCCGGGTCAGTAAATAGGGCTTTGGGGTGTGCTCGAATTAGTGAAAAGGGCTTTGGGCTACAAAAGCATGCTGAATCTCAAGACTTCAAGGAGCAACTTGAAAGTCAAGTATTACTTAGTTTTCAAGGAAATATTATATGTCAGACACAATTAGAATAAAAACTGGTATGCATTCATCAAAGAGATAGCCAATCTAAGCTACTTTAAAATGCACATTTCAAAATTCAATGAGGTTTTCATCAATTTAATCAAGGTTTATGCATAATTACTCTACCATATTTGCATCACCCAAATTTCCACATGAGAGAATTGTCATTCAAGACAATGACATGGATTTATTAAGAATATTAAATGAGAGATTTTTAGTTAGAAAAGACTTTTACTCACTCTCATTTAAAAATGCTATTTTAAAAGAATCACTACATCTCACATCACCATACCAACAAGGGTTCGAGTATTCTTGCAAGCAGTACAACCTTACCAATCTTAGAGGTCTTTAATAGGGACTGTAATGTGAGTTTAGTTAACGGCTTGGCAAAAGGACTCTCTTTTTTTCTTTTTTCTTTTTTGGTAAATCTTGGCAAAGGGACTATTTGCGTCAAGACAATTGAAAAAATAATTATGTAATCATCTCCAGGTTTACAAGTCAAGAACCTTGCAAAATGAAAAAACAAAAATTAATCTTACTCGCACTTTTTCGAGCGATGCTTAAGATATGTGAACTCCTACATTAATTCACGTGCCATAATCAGAAGAGACTTTGCAAAGGACGTAACGTAAGCTAGATTCATGGGTTGAGAAACGAAAGATTGTTAGGCTCAAAGATATGTATAGAGGTCAAAGTTGATGATCATCTAGGCATTGTCACCAATCCTCTTCTTCATCGTCGAAGATTTTCTTCGTATCAAAACTCCATTGATTGTAATATCTCGGCATTTGAGTTCTTTATGTACCGCCTCACGAGGGATACAACTTTCTACAAACAATGTTTGATTTTTTTATTTTTTTTGGCATTGATCTTGCTTTTATCAGGCACACTATTTTTTTGCCCCTAGTTTTCATTCATTTTCTTTTTCCTTCACTTCTTTTTTCCTAGACATTGGCCTTACTTTTACTGAGCACACTGCTTTTTTATATCCCTTAATCCTATTGAATGACCATATGGTGTTTTTTAACATTTGGACTCTTGGAATGTCTTCGTCTTCTGTCTGCACTCTAGACCATACTGTTTGAACAATTGTCTTTTGCCTTGCCCTAGTGTGGGGGATGATCACCAATTGGGTTTGAAGAAATGAAATTGTAATATCAAGTGGGCTATACAAAGGATATAAATATATAGAATAGAAAAAGAAATACTATTTGTCATCCTAAGGCACTTAAATTACCACATGAATTCAATATAATAGCATGACTTGAAGATTGATACAAGTGAGAGCAAAAAAAAAAAAATCTTTTCATTTTCCTCACCTCATAATGCCATCTTACTTCCACTTCGCCCCAATGTGGGGTGATTCTTGACGGGGATGATTTGAAAAAAATTCTTCAAGTATATGAGGTTCAAAGGGGTTAAGTAATGAATCACCTATAATGTTTAAGATAAAGAAATAAATTGCCCCTCATCATTTTGGTCATCGTATATTTTTGCGAGAGAACTCTCTACCTTGCGAATATGGAACTTTTTATATTCATCTCACAAGTGAATAGGTAAGGGACTATGTATAGGATAATGTTTGCATTTCATTATCCTGACTCGTCTCATTCAGCATTCTTAAACATTTGATGTCACTCCATTGAATTGATCATCTTCACATGAAATTGGTGAATTAAATAGATAAAATCACAATGTAACTTCTTTTTTCAAAAGAGTCTAGCAACTTTAAGCATGAAAAGCTTTTGAGACTTCAAAACAGACAATTTATCACACTCAAAACATGTTTTTAAGCATTCATTTAGGGTATTGCTCCACAAAAGAATTGCCTCCTTGGATTCCCCCTATCAATCAAGACCGAAAACCTAATTTTTGATTTGATAAATACTCCCTTCTTGATTTTGCCATAAAATCTACCTTGCCCCTAATTTGTCATATTGACTCTTTAGAAATGTGTTCTTAAATTTGTTCAGTAACTATTGAGCCAATTGATCTATCATTGCAACGTAATGTGCCTTTTCTAGACGCTTCCTCATCAAGTTAAGAAAATAATGCTCTAAAACATGAAGTAAAAGAGTCAGAAAATAAAATAGGGCTAATCTAATGCATCCTTTTGGAAATAGCTTCAAAAATGATTTTTTTTTTTTGAATTTTTTGGATAAGTATAAAGGAGCCCAGTCTTCAAAATTTCTCAATTGATGATATTTTCTTTTCATTATTGGATATCGTCACTAGGCTAGTTTAATCATACCCTCAAAATTGGAAATAAACTTGTAATTTCATTGAATATAATCAAATGAATTATATTATTGGAATGGAAAATAAAAACAAGTAAACCCTAGAGACGAATGCAATAATTGAATCTTCAAAAAGTAGGAAATCCTAAAAAAAAAAAACTTGAAATCCTAGAAAGCACGAAAAAAGACTTCTTCATAGAGTATGAAAATTAGAACTTCTTCACTCAGTGACAATATTTGCACATCTGTCATGGTTGGGCAGAGGATTTTTCTGATTACTGCTGAAAGAGAATGCCTTTGTATCCAAGAGGTCTTGGACCCTATGCTTCAAAACATAACAATCATCAATGGAGTGACCAGCCTCTCCCATGTGATAGTCACACTTTTCGGAGGGATTATATGCAGGATAATACTCGGGATTTGGTCGCTTCGGCTCATAAGAGAGTAATCCATTCTTTTGAAGAATAAGCAAAACTTTGGATAGAGGTCTAGGAAGAGGTGTAAATTGTCTCCTACAATTACGTCGTCGACCAAAGAATTGATGTCCTTCACCTTGTTGCTCAGTAGAAATCTTAATTGTCGATATGCGATTAGATGTATCACGATTCGGTTGAGAATAGGCCACATTAATCTCAGCTTCAAGGTCCTTCTCTTTCTTTGGGGTAAATCTTTTGCTTGTAAAGGTTGGCTCATTAAACCATCCATCTCTCAACCCTATCTCAATCTGCTCACCCACAAGGATGAGTTGACTAAAGCTCTCGACATATGTGCTAACCATCTTATTGCGAAACTCAAATTGGAAGGTCTTGACGAACAACTTCATCAATTTTTTATTAGCAGGCTCAGGACTAATTTGAGCTATTAGATTTTGCCATATGATGGCATACTCCTTAAATGATTCACTCTTCTTCTTCATCCGCTCAAGATCTTCTCAGGAATGTGCGATATCCATATTAAACTTATATTGCTTGAAAAATACGTTAGCCACTTCATTCCAGGTGTTAAGAAGTTCACATTCTTCATCACATACCAGCTCAATGCGAGCCTAATCAAACTTGCATGAAATGATTGGATCATGAGATGCTCATTCTTGACATATTGGGCCATGCGTACGTGGTACATCTGCAAATGAGCTTTTGGGCAGGAAATACCATCGTATTTCTCGAACTCCAACATTTTAAACTTCTTTAGTATCTTGACATTCTCATAAATTGACAAGTCGAACGGGAGTGAACTCTGCAACTCTTGCAATTGCTTCACTTTCTCTTCAAGCTTTGCAAAGCGTTCATCTTGCTTCGTCTTAGGGACATTGTCAAGTTTAGCCTTTTCCACAATGACCGACAGTGGGTCATCTTCCAACTCGAGCATGTCGACATTACCCATTTGGGCCATGTTTGCCTGCTTTTGGACTACTATCTCGGGGAGAGCAGGTGCAGGAGTCGAATTTACTCGGAGGGTTTGGATTTGAGCTGTCATAAGTTACATAGAGATGAGCAACTGTTGGAGTTGGTCTTCCATAGTAGAAATACGATCACGCATTTCAGTTTGGTCGGCCATCTTAGCTCTCGATCGTGTAATAATGGGCGAACGTGAATGATCCATTATCACCTAATTTGAATGAATGAAAATATGTAATCATGCAGTGTAAATAGAGAGCCAATTCATGACAATGATCTGCTCATTTTTTTCATTTATTCATAAAAATTTTGTATAAGAAGGGATTTTTCTTTAAAAAAATAGCTAAAAAAATAAAAATAGACACCCTAGCAATACCAAATTTCTTAGACATGAATTGAAAACAAATTCTCTAAATTTTTTTGTATTATTTTCCAAATGATTCATTGCATGACAATTTCCTCATTTCATTTCTAATTGACAAATGAATTAGATCAAATGACTAACCTAGACTATCATGGATGTACCAAAAGTATGACAAAGTAAAAAAATTGCATAGTATAGGGATAAAAGACTTACTTTACTCTTCACCAAAAAAAAAAAAAAAAAAAAAAAAAAAAAAAAAAAAAAAAAAAAAAAAAAAAGACTTACTTTACTAAGGAAAATTGATGGCAACCACATAGGCATGCACATGAGATGTAACTCGATTTCTACTCTAGACAGGCCTAGAAAAGTGAAACCACAAGAATGATCGGACTAGCCGCAGACGTACGGACTAAGTTGGGTCCTCATGACACAGGCTTGGTCAAAGAGCTGACCTGAGTCATGGGCATGCAAATCAAGGTGGGTACTCTTGACACCAAAACAGAAATTTCGGGATTGAGATTGGTGGCTCATACCACGGGCATGCGGTCAGAGTGATATCCATTTCGGTACCATCCTAGTTAATCCTATGCGGCCCAGGTTTGATGGCAAGTTGTGTGTGCAAAAGTGTATTGTAAATGCATAAGCATGCACAACAATTTATATCAAACAACACTTCATTCATAAAAATAAACCATACATTCCTACACTATCCTGCAAAACAAAAATTAGCAAACGCTTCCCCTTATACCTCACATACTACAAGAACATTTAACACCTTAAATGTTAGGGATATACTTGGGATCCTCAATGCCAAATATTTTTTTCAAATAGAAGAAAAAATTGGCCTAATTTGGATTTAGAGTTTCAACACAAGTCCCAAGTGGAGTCGCCAAACTGTCGCGACCTAATCTCAAGTGAACCACCTAAGGTTTGGCTAATTGATTGCAAAGTCTAGACTTAACTCGAGCTCTCCCAAGCCCATATCAATTTGCGACTTAGGTTCAAGTTTTTTAGATGCAAGGGATTTTTTAATTAGGAGTCGCCACTAATCTATTTTTGGTGAGTCGATTAGAAATCTAAGTAAAGTAATTGGAGATTTACTTTACTTTTACGAATTAGAAATTGTAAATTTGGGGACTTGGTTACGCTAGACTTCTCTAACGCTATTTTGGTACCTTTCTTTTTTATTTTGAAAAAAAAAATGGTTTGCAAGCAGCTTGAATTGATTTTAATTTTCTTCCTTAATATGTGAGGTGACCATGCGAGTACTTAAATCACCAATTTAACACACAACCAAAGCAACGAATGAATTACGAGACTCACCTCATGGCAACGAAAGCATCCGCAATATTAAATCAGAATTCACATCGATAGTTCTAGATATGATTTCTAATTAACATACAGTTACTTTTTTGTTTTCACTTATTTAATGAGAACCATGTTTTATGCAATTCATGCAACATGAAATGATATGACATGATAACATAACCTGGACTATACGACGTCAATGAAATATTTTTAGTTTTCTTAATGAGCATGCAATCTATCATCGAGAATGTTAATTTATTCAAATAATGAAATTAAAAAATCACGAAAATTATCTATCCAGATTAAGATATCATCCAACTTATATTAAGAATCAGGTTAGACCAAATCTTAATTTAAATTAAGATGTTATCTCAACTTGGTAATCCCTATCCTAAAATGTAACCTATCTATATCTAAACTTAATTAATTAGGAAATAAAAAATAAACATGCAATCGTATCCTAATATGCATTGACGTGCAAAAAATGCCATAATTCTAGTTTTTCTCTCTTTTTTAAATGAAATTCGAAATTAAAATTGTCACATAATTAAACGTGCATCTTAAATTAATAAAAACAAACCAACATCCTAAATTAATGTTTTTTTATTTTAATTTTTTTAAAATTCGAAATAATAAATTTCATATTCTAAATATGCAAAATAACCCTAAAACAAGAATTACTCTAACATGAACCTAATTTGAACTTAAATATATTTTTTGGGTTTTCTTTTACAAAAACAACATCAATTCAAATAACACGATAGCAAATCAAGCAATATAAGATTGATATTCATAAATTAACGAATCATATCTCGCTCATGAGATTGGATTGGTCAATTTTAAACAAAATTGCAAATCGAATCTTAAGCGTGAGATCGCATTGGCGATTTTTCTGTGCAATTGCGAGTCAAATTTCAGGTGCGAAAATCGGATTGTCTATTATATGCACGTTGTGAAATTAGGAAAATTTCCCAACTTAGAAGACTACCCGAGATTATGGCTATCTCAACATATCAGGAATTTCAGTCATGTGCATCAACGGATATATCAAATAAGGAAACGGAATTTTTGGAAAAAAAAAAAAGACATTTTTTTTACTTATTCCGAATATTGATTTTCAAATTTGGACTTTGAATGGCTACTCACGACGTGATATAGTGATGCTTGGCAAAGCTCACGGTTTGGACTTGGCTGTCAGGATTGGATTTTGGTGGCGCTCGGCTACCTATGGGGGACAGAGGCGGGTGTTGTAACAGCCCCTTGTCGTCGTTGGAGGTGGACACAGCAGCTGCGGTCCGGTGGTGCGATGGGGAGCGGAACGACAGTCCCAAGGAGGCCCCAAAGCCGCAAGCCTTAGCGGTGCAAGCTCGACGACAAGGTCAGCAACGCGTGGCAATGGGGCGTTGACAACGTCTTGAATGGGGCAGCCGAGTCGTGGTCCACCGAAGAATAATTTCTTTCTCTGGTCTCTTCTTTTCCTCTGCGTGCGTACGTCCAGCAAGAGAAAACCCCTATACTTTTGTTTCCTATTCATCGGTGGGCCCAAAAGAGACCACCCTTGTGACCTTTTCTCTCCACTCACTTGCTCTCTCTAACGATTTTGCTGTGGTGGCCGGGTATTCTATAGAGTGCCTCCCCTTGTTGACTAAAAAGGACTCTCCGAAATAGAAACCTCCTCCGTTGTCCTCCGTAGAATGAAAGAGGAACCCCCTCTTGTGTGGCGTATATTCAATGTGTGGCCTCCTCGCTTCCTGTAGTGTAGCAACCTTAGATGAGTGGACCAAGGCTTTATTTCCTTCTTCAAATCAACATCCACGAAAATCTCCTCCTGAATGTAAAATTTCTTTTTATTTTTGACATCTCTTCTAGATTTCCTTTGTATCTTTGAACTATGCAAAAATGAATTTTCTCCACCGATTTTATCACATATTGCCAAAGATTCAAGATTGTAATGAGATTTTTCTCAAATTTCAAATCTTGCCAAGATGAGCTCACAATATCTTTTCGTGGATATCGAAAAATCCACCGTCATATCACCGAAAATATCAAATCTTTATTTCTCACAAGATAATTTTCGGTCAAAAAAAGAGCCCGGGCTAATTTGCTCTCTTCGTGAGCTTAGTCCAACTCATCAAATCAAAACTCAGAACTACCAATTCAAACCCATTTGTCACCAGTCCAATGTAAATGCAATAAAAAAAAATGCTCCTAAAACTATATGCTACGCTTATTATAATTATTATTTTAGGGGTTAAGAATTAATCTCACCCCCGTAGCTGTGATGATTGGGCTTCACTACTTCATCGATGAGAGAACAAGTTCGAATCTTCAGATGCTCAGGACTTAAGTGGGGGTCTCAAAGGTGGTTTACTGGGCCACCTCGAGGGTTTACGTCTAAATAGCGGCTTACGGCGAGGCTCCACCAGTGCTACCAAGCACCAGAGGGTCGTGTGATCCCCGAAGTGTGATCTCCAATGGTCCATCGGTCATTAAAAACTAAGAAGAATAATCCCTAATTTTTAGGCAATAAATAAATGACTGGATCGCCAAAGTGTGCTCTCCAATGGTCCCTCGGTCATTAAAAAAAAGAAGAATTAATCCCTAATTTTTAGGCAATAAATAAATGATTGGGTCATCAAAATTTAGATGTCAACATTCCCACATGTTTCTTCCCTCCCTCCTCTACAAACCGTCCATCCCCTTTTCCTTTGCTCCCATTTTTCCCTCAAGCTTCTTCATTGTCTTTTTTCTTTTTTCACCTTCTTCTTCTTCTTTTAGTTTTCTTGCTCCATCACTTTTCTTTCTCCCCCATTTGGCCGAAGCTTCATCCCCCCTCTCCCTCATTTTGCCATCCACCACCATCATCCACGTCACTTCACCACCACCCAACATCATCATCCCACCACCCTCATCGTCCACCATCTCACCACCTTGGCCAAACCACCATCACTGCCCCTTGCCGCCGCCCACTCGTGCCATCCGTGCCGTTGTTGCTTCGCCATCACCACCGCCGTCCGCCCAAGTCACCGCAGCAGCCACCACCAAGCCGAACCACCCTAGGTAGCTGTGAGCATGAGGAGTTGCCACCGCCATCATCGAGCCTCCGTTCCAGCCACGAGCGTTACGTTCTCAATGCTGTCGCATTGCCGTTGCCGAGCTTGCCGTCGTCGAAAATCCGTGAGTTAATTTCTTAATCGTGGATTAGGGTGTTAATTACATTCAGGGGTGATTAGTTTAATATTCATAGCGGTTAGTATTAGTTAATCTTAATTTATTCTTAATTGTAATTAAGGATGATTTAGATTAAGTTTAATTGCGATTAGTTTAAATAATTTCGAATATGTTAATTAATCGTGGTTAGATTAATTAATTGAAATTAGTTTTATTAATCGTGATTTATTTAATTAATCATAATTAGTGTAATTAATTACGGACTAGCTGTTAAATAGAATTTTATGCTCGTTTTCCTAAATGAGAATGGGTGTAATTTCGGTTGTTTGCATGTATGATGTTGTGCTATTGATTGCCAAATTGTAAATTTTATTTAATATTTTCAAAAAGGGTTTTTGGATAAGAAAATAGAAAAATATGAGGTTAGATTTGAACGCCAAATTTTACGTGCTAACTAAAATAATTGGATTTTAAAATAAAAGTGTGCAAAATTTGACAGGTTAATTTCAAATACGTAACCACGCACAAATATTTTATTGGGATTTTTAAATATGAAAAATTACCCAAGTTTATTATTTGAAAACGAAATATTGTGTTCTTGGCTAATTAACGGCAATAAAAATTGGCTTAATTCATGGTGTGCTTGAGTGGTTATTTAATCAAACCTGACAACCAACGTGAGTTTAGGGAAGATGCCCGAGTTTTATTGGATGCCCGCATGTGAGTCTGAATGCCAAGTCGCGGTTGAAGTTAGACCGATGCTCCTTTATGGAATGTCGTTTAGATAGGGGTTCTAAATGATGCTGTGCCCGATAGGGCGGGACAATGCCCGGTCATGCCGGAAGACCGTTAACTTTTATGTTGGCCGTGGCCCAAAGGGTCGTAATAATTGGGACACGTGTGTTGGTAATGCGCATGAAATTTTAGTATGTATTCTAATTGTTATTTGTGCATGTTGCACTATTATTACTATGTGAGACATGTTAATATGCAGGGGTGTGCGGAGGCGAGGTAAGTTTATACGTTATGCGTGTTTAGGCTATCCCTGAGGCGAGTCAGCTTCCTAATCAAGGTTTAGGCTATTAACTCGCTAAGATTTATATCTCACCCCGTTGTAGTTAACTATTTTCAGGTTGTAGCGTGGAGAACTACTAGGTGCGATTGTGGTGGGCGTGAGATGCAATACCTTTTTGGCTGTTTTTATCGTTAGTGAAGTTTAGATCAACTCTAATTCTTAAAGGTTTTTAAGAGGATCGATAGAAAGTAGCCGTAAAAAAGCTTGTAATTATTAAACTTTCTAGAGATAACAGTGGATAAATAAATATGCTGTTTTTTGCAATTTTTGTTGTGTTTTACTATCCTTATTATTTGTTTATTAACTGATTGTTTATTTTAAGTGCTTCGGCATGCATTTAATTGAAAGATAAAAAGAATGAGTCAGTGACGTATCTTGGGATGTTGCATTTTTAATCAACCGTCAAGAAATATTCGTGCACTTGGGGTTTGGGGCATGACAATGCAAGTACTCCCTATGAACAATTTACTTTGAATTCCTTACATGTGAAAAATCAAAGAAACATGTTGAAAGAACTGAAGTAGAGGGACTTGCTGATGAAAAAAGTACTAGCTTGAGAAGGGGTTCCAACAACTCTGTTCTGCACACAAATGAATAACATTAAGTAACTAAGGGCATGTTTGATAACGTTTTTGTTCAAAAATTGTTCCAGAGAACAAAAATAGAAAAAAATATTTCTATTTCAGGAAACAATTTTTTACTAGAAAGACGCGTTTGGTAAACTTGTTCCGGGAATAAAAAATGAATAGAAACACGTTTGGTAAATTTATCTTCTTTTTTTGTTTCTTTTAATTTTTTTAATATTTTTATTTTGTTTGTCCTTTTTTTCTTTCTTTTTTTTTCTTCTTTTGGCCGATCACCGGCCATGCCGAGGCCGGTGATTGACCGACGGGGGCCGACAGCCTCGCCCAGCCACGACGAGGCTCGCCGGCCCCCGGTTAGGTTGAGCCTCGCCGTGGTTGGGCGATCGGGCAAGCCTGAGCTCGCCTAGCCAAAGCGAGGCTCAACCTCGCCAGGGGCCAACGAAGTCGCCGACCCTCGACGGCCGATCACCAGTCATGGCCAAGGCCAGCGACTGGCCAAAGAAAAAAGAAGAAGAAAAGAGAGGAGAGAGAAAATTTGTTCTTTAGAAATGTTTCCGAAACAAAAAAACTTTTTTTTTGTTTCTTATTTCCGTTTCAATTTTGTTCCGGGAACAAAAAAACAGATTTTTAACAAAAATGCAAACAAACGCATTTATGTTCTTTTATTGTTCCTCAAAAAAAAAAAAACAGAACATAAATATGCACGCCCTAATATGCCCTCATCTAAGAAAATAATTCTATCAATTCTATCACGCAGTAAATGGAGAATCATCCTACCTAATACCACATTAAGAGCAAATCAAATCAAGCCTGGACTTCAATCGGTAGTTCATTTGACTGCACAATTCTGACACGTCTAATTGTGGTGATCTTCCTGACGAAGGTACCCCACTGCATCACTGCCTTTATCTTGAACCAGCCATTAACACATTTGCTGGTACCACTGACAGAACCATCATCACATACAGGGCTCTTAAGGAACTTGTCATCGTGTGGTGGGCTCTGGCTTAACAAATTTTCCAACCGATAATTATATCCTCTGAAAAATTTCCCATCACAAGATTGCCTTCAGGAGGAGGAAGTGTACTGCTAGATTGGAATCTTGATAGCGCGGCAGAGGGTGGTTCAGAGGGGAGAGCATTCTCATTCACTGTATGGTGCATTTGGCTCGAAGATCAGATCGAATGGCTTCGCATGGCATGTTGAAAATTGTTACCATGGGACTGTATTGGCAATCCGCCAGTAGGGATGCCATTGTCTCCTTGAGAAATTAGAACATTCAAGGGGTCTGTAGATATGGGCTGCAGTTCAATGGGACGATCACTTTCATCAAGTGAAAGCTTCATGGCGGTTCCAGAATTGGTATTTTTCAACTGTACTGGCAAGGTCAAAGCAGTTGTACCATTATGCCCTGGAGAAAGAACTAAAACATTAGTGCGGTTAGTAAACAGAGGCCGACGTGAGCACAGGTCTATATTCTTACAAAGAGCTTTAGAATGAATGGTTATGAGCTTTTGCTATAATGGAAACTGCTACTAATTTTTTTTTTCCTTTACCCTGCACATCTCTTTAGTTACTCTAGCCACTGGCCTTTGTATCTTTTAAGTGCTTCAATTGGCGAGGCCCTTTTCAATTTCAGACGTATGAGTTTAACCAACCAACCTTCTTTTCTAACATATGATCTTTTGGTCACCATTTGATGAAAATGCACATATAAACACATTGTTGTGTGCTTATTCCATCTAGGCATGTCTACCTAGTGGTAGCAATATCTTGTCAATATCCACTTAGCATCACAAAAGTGAAGTGTTCACGAGTATCCGCCCCACAAAAACATCCCCCACTCAAGAAGGTACCTGTTACCACCTAATTTTTTTAGCTGCTTTTTAATTGCTTGGACAGAGCCCATGTGGCCGAATGGATAGACCCATCTCTAATGAGGCTCATTTTGCAATAATTAGAATGTTCACCACATTGCATGTTCTTATAGGTCATTTTGATACTTCAACTCTTAAATCTTTCATGTCCAAATTGGAGTCGCATCTCTTAAATTGAACCCTGATAAATTGAAGTAATTGAATATTGCCCTTGTGCATTTGTACTGATAGTCTATAAGATCATTGCTTTCAGTAATAACTGGCAATAAGCTCCTCCTCTTGTTTGTTTGTCATTGGTAAAAACTATTTCTAAGCATTTTCGGTTGCATCTAGAGACAAAGTGAAGCCTACTTACTTACCCAAAAAAAAAAAAGTGAAGCCTACTTGCAAATGGGAATCTTTTATGTATAGCTTCTATGTCAGTGCCAAAGAGGAAGTAAATTTAGTAAAATTTCCTTGGATGCAAGTTCATTTGGAGGGTAGCTGGACAAGTAAACTCTTCATATTATGTGGAACCCAAGTCATAAGGTTCTGGAAAGCATTGGTTTAATTTGTGAAAGCTCGATAATCAAGTGGAAAGCCCTATATTCATCGCTATTTCCCAGGCCACATCTTTGTATGTGCTTAAAGGGAGAGAAAATATTGTGCCTTAGAGCACGTACGTTCAGCAGTCAAGCCCACATTTGAGGAGCTTCCGGACCACCTGGAGCCAGATTACTTTGAACTGGGGTGAGATTTTTAATTAGTCCTTCAAATACTTGACAAGGAATGGAGCTCGAGCTCTTCTTTTGCATTGAAGGAGAAAAGGTCTCACCATTGAACTCCATAACATCATTCTTGTTATCAAGGGCCTTTTTCACGAGTGTATCTCCATGTTCCTGGAAGAAAGATCACTCGCTATATCACACAAGTTGGACTAAATGAAGTATTTATCTCCACTATTGAGGGCACACACTCTGCTTCAATCAACACTATCTTTCTTCGGCAAGTGATGTTGCATTCCAACGGATGAACATGTACTCAGAGTAAGTACGTAAGTGCAGCACAGAGAAAGAACAATAAAAGAAACATCAGAAGAACCTCAATTCACTTTACGCCTGTTGCCGCCCATTTCTCCACCACAAAAAGTTCAGGTGCTGGAAAGATGTTATGGAGAGTAAAATCAGGGCAAGGATAAAGATGCAAAGTTGATCGAGAAAGGACCAGTGAAGAAATAAAACACCCATCAACTTGTATTGTGCAAGTAATAAAGATCTTCATAGCTTTATACTTGGAAAGTAATAGTTGCAACATGAATATGCTTATTGCTCAAACGACAATACCTTGATAAGTGCCTCACATTTTCATGGATGACACCAAATCAACTGCTGAAAAGTGCTCTCCAAGTTACTCATGCTTTTTTGTATAATTTTAACTGCAGAGTGTAGAGGGCCACTTCGATACACAAGGTCACTATCCTCGACGTTGCATTGCAACGAGCAAAAACTCAAAACAATATATTAACAAAAAGTATCAACTATGGATCTAGAAAAAGCATCTAGATTTTCTTTTAATTCTCTCCACAGGCACTTCATATTACTTTTACTGATAAAAAACCAAAAACAAAAGCATCTAGATCTCCAACCAACTCCTTGTTTCAAGTTTCCATATATCTGATCAATACTAAAACCTACTAAGCCACAAAGCTATGAGTAAACATCAAATTGCAAATTACATGGATAATATGGGACATATTATATGAATTAAGCACGATGGAATGAAGTACATGAACTGGCTTGACAAAACTTCGTAGGAACTCCTAGTTACTTACCAGATCATCAGCAGAAAGTCCATCAGAAGCACAATATATTCTATCTTTGATTAGGTCAATTAGCTGATGATCGGTGTTGAATACAGCACCATGCTTCCTCGTGCCATCAGTATAGTTCAAATAAAGTTTCCAATTTATCTTGCAACTCCTTGCATGATTTTCAAGGGTATCCCAGTTCGTCGAATTTGGGCTCATTCCAAGAATCTACAATGAGTGAACACGCAAGACTTACATTCAGGGTAGTCAATCAAACCCTAATTGAGAATCATTTAGTAAGTGCTTACCTCTTTCAGTTTCATGGGGTCCGTAAACAATTGAAGTAGAAAGTCCCCTACTTTATGTATTCCAGCTTCACTCAGTTTTCGGTGATATTTCCCATCCTTGGCAATCATCTTCAACCTCCAGATCTCATCCTTGAATGCAGGTATATCATTTTTCTTGGATGCTGTAAATGGACAGAACAAATTCAGCAAGGTTCCAGTCACTGGTAGATTGACGAGTACAAGCAAACTTCTGTAGGCGTGCAGACTCTCTCCGGAAACTGATCCAAAGTGTCAACGTTCGCTAACGACAAAGAAGCCAATCATTTTTTAATTGTCAAAAGTTTCGTTGGAGATGTAAAGGTTCGTAGGAAATGAAGCTCTCAAATAAAAAATTGAAGACTGGATATCCTAAACCATGTTTATGGTCACTCGTAAAGGAAGGACAAGGTTTATATGTACTGTAACGAACTATGGAATACTTACATTCTCCTCCATGTTCCTTGACACAGAAGGCATCTCTTTCGGCTTCTTGGATTCGCGTATTCCCACAATAACGTGATGCCTTCTTAAGCCCTATCCTAAATCTTTTACTCCTATTCCAGCTAGAATTGTCAGTAAATATCAGTTCTCCCAGCTCCCCAACACCTCCATTGAGCGTCACTTGGAGATCTCCCGTCAAAGGCAGCCCCTGTTGTTGACGCTCTTTAACCACGAAGTTCTCGAACTCTTCATGAGCCCAGTCATCCTCATCATCTCTGTTGAAGTCACCTTCAAGCACAACAACGTCCAACTTAATGGAGGATTCCAGGCCTGATGTAACGACATCCCCTGTATTTGCATCAATCAAGGCAACGGAAATGCAAGCACCCCCAACTCCTCGTAGTTTCCTTCCAGTAAACAGAGGATCTGACAGTTTGGTTTGATGTGAGGAACTACGAGGATAAATAGATGCATAGTCTCAGAGAGTATAACAATGCAATTTAAAAAATAAAAATAAAACTAAACAAAATTAAATGCTGCACTGCTCTCAAGCTACAAATGATTTTGTTCTAAATTGGTGCATTGACAATTTGGCGCAAGACCTAGTCATTCTGGCCTGACTTTCACTGAGCTCTGACTGCTTGCTTTGGGGTGTTAGTGGTAAGTCAGACCATAATTCCCCCCCAAAAAAAAAAAAAAAATCAACAATGCATAACCGGTCAACACTATACAAAGCCTTTCTCAATTGCATCACGAGGGAAATGCACTCATACCTTCCGAGGTGGGGAGAGTGAATAATTGAAAGCTCCACCAGTTCCTTCTGTTCAATTCCACCAACAGAAGAATTGCCAAAATTAAAAAGACATCAAAAAAATGAAGCATAAGTTTATACAAAACAATCCATTCAATCAAAAGGAGTTGAAAAACCTGTTATATCATTTGTTCTCAAAAGCAACTTACAAAACACCTTATTGAGCTAAGTTCTTCAGGCACCTTTGAAATCATAGTGTGCATCAAACAACAGTTTTATACTTAGCTTATATGAATGACTTGTTTCATTCCAAGTCTATGCAAAAATTTAAAAGTGCTTTAGAATGGTTATGATTCAGCTTTAGGTAATAAAGCCACAGTTGCAGATGTTATTAAGGCAAATGAATGGAGACGGCCTCCAGCAAGGTCTGATGATCTGCCTGAAACTCAGATGGCTTTCTACAGGTTGATTTATCCATATTCTGGCTCTGTAAACAAAGTGATATTTACTGGATCATTTAGGGGCTCTTTCTCTGTATAGGAGGCTAGGAAACTAGTGAGGAAATGTGGGAACAAAGTGACTTAGCACACATTGGACAGGATGAAACTTAGTGCGATGTTTATAGCACTTGTGTGCCATGCTGACAACATGAAGAATCTTAAATGCACTAGTTCTTTAGTGAGTATTCTCAAAGCAGATTTTGGTAACTAGTTTAGAGCTGCTCTTGTGTCCTAGATCTGCAAGTGACTAGAAGGATGAATTTGCTTGGGCCTTGCAGAGTATGAAGGACAATAGTTTGAAGGTACTAGTGAGGAAATTAGCCTGGAATGCAACGATTTATTATCTCTGTAAAGATTGTAACTTAATGAAGTATGAACAGGTGTCCTCTCTAGCTTCTTGTGTCCTTGATGCAGTTTTTTTTTTTTTTTTTTTGCCGGTGAAAGTCCCTTTAGAAGCTATGATTCAGGAAAGAGATAAGACATTTACTGCTGATGTTAAGTGTTTGTGTAGAAATTGGAAGTTCATGTTGACTTACTTTGCCGTAATCTGGTGGCGTGCTTTCAAGTTTTCATCTTGTTTTTGTGGGTAGCATTTTGCTCTTGGCACTGGCAGTGTGGACGAGTGAGACTATGATGCAATGTTGTCATTTGGTGTGTGGTACCATTAGATTGAAAGTCAACTTGATGAATTAATTTCAAGATATAAGGCTTTCTAACAGGTTGTTCAAAAGGATCTCCCGTTCTTCTGATCAAGCAGGAAGAAAGTCTGCCTTGGTAATCAGAGAGTGGTGAATGGAAGGACCGTCACTCAATGGTTTAAAGTTAATCAACCACCAAAAGTTCACATGTTTTTCTTTCCACAGGTTATGCAATAAAATGAATGCTCGCTTATAAGAGAAAAAAGTTGTGCAAAGTTCATGCTCAATAGATGCCATTCAAACAGTAAATCAATTATCTAGCAACGGATTTGTTGGTCAATAAGTTCATTCAATCAATTCTTGACATGCACAGGAAAAAAAAAACATATCTTAAAAGTTGATGGAGACATGTTTGAGAAAAGTGCAAATTTTATAATTTCTGTTTGTCTTACCAGTTTCTGAAATGAATTCTCCATTGAATGCATCCACTGCACTATATCTTTGAGAGCATTCCTTGTACAACTACGTCGTGAAAATTAAAACCATGAGCAACTGCTGTCCTGTGGACTAATTCAAATTAAATAGACATATCTATATGGAACATTTTAGTTACTTGTACAAATGAATGTCAGACCTTATTACCGTGTAAAAAGATAGATATCAGACTCACCAAATGCATTCCCTTAATCTAAGGTGCCACAGAAAATTCAATGTAAAGATGGTCTATCTGGTACTTACAGAGCACATAAAGTTAATTAGCAGCGATCAGCAAATGCACCGTCCTTTTACTGATAAAAAGAAAAATGTATGTGCAGGTATATGATACCCAATGACTGTTTTAGTTGGCGAGACACTACATGTGGAAATTCTACTGGAGGAACCAACTGTTTTGGAAAAGACACTACCAACAAACCAAATGAAGTATATTTATATTTACCTTTGACAATATTCGGCTGAGTGAGATTTTGCAGGTTCCAGCTCTTCTCCGCACTGTCCAGCAAAGAGCAATAGCAAAGAATTACATTGCAAGAAAATTCTGTGACGAATTCATCCCATCGAATCCTTCTACATGCAAATTGAAATTGTCACAGACCACATTTTCCAAGATTCACGGAGAAAATTATGTCCAGGGCACTTCACTGAAAATTTGTGTCATTTCGTAATCCATCTGTCCAAAACGACATGAAAAACCTAAATCATGTTTTTAGTGAAATTACTTCACAGGAAAAGCGTAGAATAGTCAGCAGGTCATTTTTACCACTCAAACTATGCTTCTCCTTTCATCTCACAGCAATTTCTAATGCAGATTTCTATCAGGAAACTGACTGGTGTGAAGATGAAGATGAAGAAATGAATCAAGATACAGAAGAATCAGCAAAGGAAATACTTCAAATCACTCTATTTCAATATGATTGAAGTACAAAGCTTCTGTATATCAATGGCAGCTTATGAATACAAATCCTCTGTTTTACATCCCCTGTTTTCTATCTCTCTATCACAGCACGTATCAGCTATACAATGCATAGCATCCATTGATGATTGCTCTCTAAGCTCTATCTCTCTATTTTGCTTCCGTATTCACCTCACTTCTTCATCGAAGAAGACGAAGACTGCTTATATCAGAATAGAACAACAAAACTGAATACAACTAACTGTTTCTTAGTTTGTTTCACCACTCTAAACCGAATAACAGCACGTGTGTCAGTTAAGATCTACACGACTTGGCAATCCACATCTTCTTTATTGCAGGCTCTCTTAATCGTTGATAACAATCCATGTCTGCCTTCATCACGAGCTCTTCACCGTTGATCATCAGCTCATTGTTACTTTCCCGTTTTTGTTTTTCCCACGTGTTCTTTGCTTCACTTTGCTGCTCCGTATAACTCTTTCTCTTCATAGTTCTTTCTCTTCCAGCATCAGTGTTTTTTGCTAAATTTAGAGTGGCCGAGTGAGACTTTGTTCCTATATGCTTGACAACTGGAAGGTCAGAAATGCATCCAACTGCTTCTAATCAAAGACATCAGCAATTGAAATACAATGAAGACTGCCTTTGGTATGTCCAAGTTGGCTGCTTTGCTCATCTTACCACTCTCTGGACATCCTCCTCTGTCAAACAGCTTCCTGGCACGAGATTCCTCTTGGGCCAGTTCCATGCTTGACTGTGAGAAGATCAGCACAAAATTACGAGAAGATAGGATGATTTAGCACGGCAAAGTAACCCAATGACAATAACAGCTCACTTGCCAGGTAAAACCCTTAACAGAGTTCAATTGCAATGAGGAGGAAGTGTCGCTATTGGCAACGCAAAATTGCATAACAGATTAGAGACGATACTATTTAAGGCCTTTAGGTGCATTTGGTAACAAATCTATACCGAAAAATAATTTTTTTTTAGAAATAGTTTCTTTCTATTTCTATTCTTGAAAATAATTTCTAAGTAAAAAAACGCATTAACTACACAAAATTCTACTCTTGAAATTAAAAAAAAAAAAAAAAGAATAGGAATTGTTTGGTATGACCCATTAATTTTTTTAATAATATTTAATTTTTTAAAATTTTTTAATAATTATTTTAGATTTTTCTTTTTTCCCTCTCTTCTTCTTCTTGCTCCTCCTCTAGCCAGCTGCTAGGAAAAAGAAAAAAAAATAAAAAAATGACTTATTTATAGAAATTATTTCCAAAAATAATTTTTTTTTTTACGTCTTGTTCCTATTCCAAATTTATTTCCAAGCTACTTTTTTATTTTGGAGAATAGAAAAATTAGTTGACCTTACTAAACGGATTTATATTCTTTTTTTATTTCAAAAAACAAACAAATAGAAATCCATTATTTTTTTTGTTTTGAAAAATAAAAGAATAGAAATTGTAGGGAAATAGAAATATTATCAAAGCCTTAGTGGTTCACATTAAAGCCACAGCACAAGCCCACAAACGGAAAAACCAAACGAAAGCATTTTAGAACAGTCGCAAGGCAAAAGTTAATCGATGTCATACTTCACACCTCACGCTTCCTCTCACTACTTATTTCAAGAACCTTCAACTCAAGAACCCTTCGATGAATTTCCCGCAAGTAGAGCTAAAAACTAACAAACGATCATCAAACTTACTCGGTTGGAGCGAAGCGTGGCCTCTTGGGTTGACTTGGTTGACCTGAAGAAGAGGAGGCCGAAGCTCTCTTCGCCATGGACGCGACCTTTCTGTTCTTCTGTGGAGCTTATCAAGAACAGTGGAAGTGTCTGAATCTTGGCCAATGTTTGGTAGCCAAAAGAAAGTGTCTGAATATTATACACACATCGATGAACTTGAACTCCAAGTCCTTCATCATCAAGGAGTAGGCACGTGCATTTCCAGGAAGAGTGATGAGATGACCTTCGTCATCAAGGACTAGACATTGTGCATTTCCAGGAAGAGTAACTCCATGCGCATTTCCGTGAAATGTTGCCGATTCCGATTTTACTAATTTGCCGCCTTTAAGCTTATTAAGTCCCATGTACAATTTTTTTGTTCTTTTTTTTCCTTTTTTTAAATCTTTTTTTGGCTTTTTTCCTTTAACGCAGAGTTTAAGATAAATCATTTGAGTGCGATCCTGATCCATGGGTAACACGTTTGAAGATTAGTTATATATGTGTGGCTTTAAACAAGCAGCAAAAAATTCAATTAACCACTTCATATCACACTTGATTACAACTTATGGATTGAAACAATTAATGAATGTGTATTATAATAATTAATTTGAAAAATACATGTGTACAGCATATCGAATTGATGATGCCAAAATGATTTATTGCTGCCAGATTTGATAGGTAAAATATATCTTGTTTAATACTACTAATGTAAAATCATGACAACTCCATTTTACAATTTAATTAATATCACAAAAAATCTTAAATTAGTACACTTGTAATAAATTTACTATAAACTAATTTTTTTACAATCAAAAATCCTAAATTGATACATTGCACAAAACTCGGTATAACTGTGATAAACAAAAAGTAAAATCCTCAAATTAGTACATAAGTCAACTGTCATGTGTCATTCAACTCAGCAATCTGATAATAAAATTTAACGAAAACTAATATAAGATGAATTTGTCACACGTATATAAGTTTAAGGTAAATTTGGAATTTTTTATAGTCAAAAAATGAATTTAGGGTAAATTTGTTACAGACGTACTAATTTGAGATTTTGCAATCATATTTACAATAACGCTGAATCTTTTTTGACACACTTCAAACAAAAATCTAGTGTTTCATGAAGCTATATATTCCTTAAAAATTAGAAATTTAACTATAGGCAACAGAAAAGCACGGATGAAATCCTTCGACATCATAAACTATTTTCCTATTTTTCGAGGAGGAATAATTTCAAAATCAAAATTGAGAGAGAGAAGGCGTGTGGAGAACTTTCACGGTGGTAGAGTGATTAAATTAAAAGATTTGCAAACCAAAGCAAGCTAAGTGGGTCAACAACAGACCCAAAAAAAAAAAAAAAAAAAAAAACCAGGTTGGGGTCAATGCCAAAGGCTTTCTTGGAATCCAAGCTTATCCTCGTACGCACTCCCGTGGCGCGTAATAGGTGACGCAAAAATATTTAGACAAAGTCCCCCAATTTGTTAAAAAATGAAATTGCACCCCTCGTCCAGCTAGGGGGTGTGCAGGATAAAAATCTTAAGTTTAGGCTATGAGGATATTATTGCTTTAAAATTTTGTAATTCGTCCTTTTTTTTCCTTTTGGTCCCCATTTTGAAGGTCCAATATTATGTTCGATCGCTGTTTATAAAAACGAAGGATGGAACCTTCAACCGAAAGTCCCAACTTTTTTCGAGAAGAAAATTAATTTGATAAAACCTTTCACCGAACGAATATAATAACAAAGTTCGTAGTGTCGTGGACTAATCAAATCGAGAATTTCGTAAAATCTCAATTAACAGCCTTTACTCGAGTAATTTAAGATAGAGTCCCATCCCATATTAATATTTTATGCGACTCAATAAAGGATGCATTTGTTTGAGGAAAAGTGTTTTTCGGGAATTAATTTTTCATACTTTGACTAGTTTGGTGTGCAGCCCGAAAATAAGTTAACCAAAAACACTTTCTGGTCAACAAAAATATTCATGTATAAATTTAGGAAAATGAATTCCTAAATCTAAAAAGATAAAAACACTTTCCGAAATTTCTCATCTTATATATTTTAATATTTTAATTTCACTTAACTATTTTATTTTATTTCTATTTTTTTATTTTCCTCCTCTTTCTTCTACCATTCGACGGTCAGCAACTAGCCACAAACAATCTCAAGCCTCGCCACAGATTGGTGGTACTCAAGCTTGCTGACCTCAAGAAATCTTGACCTCAATGGCCTAGGCTTGTGGCCGGTAACCGACCATCACAAAGGCCTCCCGGTGATCAATAAAAGGAAAGAAAAAAAAGAAAAATAAATTAAATTTAAAAAATTCGAATTTTTTGGTCGTAAGATTGAAATTATTGATATCAAATACTAGAAAACGTTTTCGATTACATGTCAGAAAATGAGGGAAAATTATCCACCTTTCTGAAAAATTATCTCTCGGAAAGTAACTTTTTCTATGATGAAGTTTTCCCAAAAGTAAACGTACCCAAAGATTTTTCGTGCTTTGTTACAAAAGGGACGAGACAAAACAACCGCCAAATGATGCAGACGTTGCATCAATTGTGCAGCACATAGCCAGGAGCACGACAATCACATTATTAAGATTTCCTCTCATGTTGACTTTCTTCAGCGGAAGAAGCATCGCTATCCATCCATCGCTCTCTTTTGTCTCGTGATCATGGCGACCGAACTTTGTCTCTCTCGCTGATTCGAGTCGCCTCGCGAAGTTTGGACTGGTCGTCGACGTCGTCGTCGGGTGCACGCGCACTTTCGTGTCCCAGAGAGAGAGAGGAGGACGACATACAAACAGTGGCGTGAGCGGGTGATTTTCCGGGAAAATCAGGTCCTGATAATTTTCCTGGAAAATGCTGCATGCTGCTTCCGCAGGTTTTGCTTTCATATGACTTCGCGCCTCCTCAGACGTGCGCAACGAGCAAAAAACCAGCGGGTTCAGTTGCCTAGAACCTTTTTATCTACTCTTACTGCCAGAAGAAAATAAAAAAATAGAAAACCAAAAAAACACTTTGGTCGAACAGGGAAATGGCAAATGGTTTAAAGGCCTTTCGGATTGGACTGGATCGAATTACGAATTCTTAGACGAGCATGAGCCGGCGGATGATTGGACTCGTAAAAGAATTTCAGCTTGATTGATAACTAAATTATTGGACTCGTAAAAGAATTTCAGCTTGATTGATAACTAAATTAGGACAAAAAAATTTAGGGTTAATACCCTAAAAAATTTCAAATTAGTATACTTGTGACAAATTTACCATAAACTAATTTCCTGACCATCAAAAACCCTAAACCGGTACATCTTTGATAAATTTACTCCAAATCGATATACTTGTAACAAATTTACCTTCTGTTAATTTCCGTTAAATTTTATTATCAAATTATTAAGTTAAATGACACGTGACGGTTGACCAAAATAATAATTTGGGTTTTTATTCTCTGTTTGTTTATAGTTACAATTTTTATGATATATTTTTTGTATTAATCTAATTTAACAGATGTCATATTTGTCATAAATATATCGTTTTGGGTTTTTGGCATTCGAATAAATTAGTTTATGATAAATTTGTTACAAATGTATAAATTTAAGGTTTTTTATAATCAGTTAGAGTAAATTTTTTTATGGATATATTAGTTTTGAGTTTTTTATGATCAAAAAATTAATTATGGTAAATTTGCCACAAATGTACCAACTTGAAATTTTTCAGAGTATTAAACAAAAAATTTAAAATTCAACACAAATATCATAACTTTCCTATAATGTTTATTTGAATGTCATAACTGTTTCTTTTTGTTCACTTGAATGCCATTGGCAATTTGCCTCATCAAAAAATCCGATATTGGTGTCAATTATCCTACATGGTTCGGTCGACCCTCATATGGATATTTTTTAATTATCGTTTAATTTTTTATTATTTTTTGAATTTTTTTTTATTTTTCTTTTGCTCCTTTTTAAGGCTGGTGGCCATCGCTTAAGGGCCCCCTCGCCTATAGCCACGAAGGCTGTCACTAGATTTGGGTGGCGATGAGCAAGGCTACCTTTGTGGCCCACACCAAGCAAGGGCCGCCTTGCCCAAATGTGGCCGGGGCCTTCATGGCCGGGCGGCGGCCTCGCCTAATCTAAGTAAGGGTTTTGTAGTTGGCAAGGGTCATTAATGACCCTCGCCAGCCTTGAAAAAAAATAAGAAAACAAAAACAAAATTAATAATTCGAAAATAGTAAATAAAAATTTTAAAATTCAAAATATTCAAAAAAATCCAAATAGGATGATTTGTTAAAAATAACACTCAAATGATCTATTTAAGTGAACAAAACAAAAAAGTTATGAGACATAAGTGAGTGCCTATGAAAATTATGGCATTCACAGTCATTCTTCTCTATGCTGCCCGTGAGGAATAGGAAGACTAGTTTTCTTGTATTGCCATGATAAGTATGCAAAGTATGATTGTTCCCTGTACCATGGAATGCAAAAACTACTTTTTATATCATAACTTTTCACAAGCCAATTTACATAAGCTTTTCAAGGACTGAGAAAACAAGAGAAGCAGGTTATGAAGACGACAGAGCACGATTTGTGCCTGTCACGCAAAACACCTTCGGCTAAGCTGAACCGTGCGTTTATTGCCAGCCTTGCAGAATACACTTTGCTTCTTTTTCAGTAGTTACCGATTGAAGAATATCGAGGGAACTTAGAATCATGATGGTGTACGTGTTCCGAACGACAGCTGTAGATAGCAGCAAACGGGGAAGACTTTATTCATTGGACTACATGGACGTGGTGTCAATATCGTTAAATAATAAGCACAGAACGCAAGTGCGCTCTTTGAATTAGATTTCTAGTATCCCTTACATGTGAAGAATCAAAAAAAACTTTTGAAGAAACATGTTGAAAGAACTGAAGTAGAGAGACTCTTATGAAAAAATTATTCGCTTGTGAAGGCATTCAAACAAAGCCGTTCTGTACACAAATGAATAACATTAAGTAACTAATATGACCTCATCTAAGAAAAAGCCCCATCAATTCCATCGCACAGTAAACGGAGAATCATCTTATCCAATGCAACATTAAGAACAAATAGAATCAAACCTGGACTCCAATCGGTGGCTGCACCATTTTGCCACGTCTCTTCATGACGATCTTCCTGATGAAGAAACCCCACCGCATCACTGCCTTTATCTTCAGCCAGCCAATAACATATTTACTGGTACCACTAAGAGAACCACCATCGTATAATGGGCTCTGACTTAAGAAATTTGCCAACCAATCCATATTGTCTGAAAAATCTTCAAGAGGAGGAAATGTACTGCTAGATTGGGATCTCGATATCGCAGCAGAGGATGGTTCAGAGGGGGGAGCATTCACATTCACTGTATGGTGCATTTGGCTTGAAGAATAGATCGTATGGCTCCGCATGGCATATTGGAAATTGTTACCATGGGACCGCATTGGCAATCCGCCAGTAGGGATGCCGTTTGCCAGAGGAGCTTCTTGACCACCTGGAGCCGCACAGATTTGTGGAGCCAAATTACTTTGAACAGGGGTGAGATTTTCAATTTGTCCTTCCAACACTTCACACGAAAAGGGGGGGCTCGAGCTTTTCTTTTGCATTGAAGGAGAAAAGTTCTCACCATCGAGTTCCCAAACATCATTCCAGTCATCAACGGCCTTTTTCACAATTGTATTGCCATGTTCCTGGAAGAAAATCACTCGGTATATCACTCAAGTTGGACTAATTTAAGTATCTATCTCCACTATTGAAGGTACATGCGCTGACTTCAATCAACACTCTTTTTTGGGCAAGTGATTTTGCATTCCAATGGATGAACGTGTACTGAAATTAACTACCTAAGTGCAGCACAAAGAACGAAGAATAAAAGAAACATTGAAAGAACCTCAATTCACTTTACGCCTATTGCTGATTTCTCCACCACAAAAAGTTCGGGTGCTCGAAAGATGTAATGAAGACTACAATCAAGGCAAGCGTAAAGATGCAAAGTTGATCGAGAAAGGACCAGTGAAGAAATAAAACACCCATCGATTTGTATTGTGCAAGTAATAAAGATCTTCATAGTTTTATGCTTGGAAAGTAATAGTTGCGATGTGAATGTTTTGATCGCTCAGACGACAATGCCATGATAACTGCCTCACATTTTCATGGATGACGCCAAATCACCCACTGAACCTTGCAGTATAGAGGGCCAGTTCAATGCACAAGGTCACTCCTCAACTTTGCATTGCAACGAGCAAAACTCAAATCAATCTTTTAACAAAAAGTCTCAACTACGGATCTAGAAAAAGCATCTAGATTTTCTTGTAATTATCTCCACATGCACTTCATATTACTTTTACTGATAAAAAACCAAAAATGAAAGCGCCAGATGTCCAACCAACTCCTCGTTTCAAGTTTCCATATCTCTTATCAATACTAAAACCTATTAAGCCACACAGCTACGAATAAACATCAAATTGCAAATTACATGGATGATATGGGACAAATTATACGAATTAAGCATGATGGTATGGAACACATGGACTGGCTTGACAAAACCTCGTAGGAACTCCTAGTTACTTACCAGGTCATCGGCAGAAAGTCGATGAGTAGCACAATATACTCTATCTTTGATTAAGCCAACTAGCTGATGATTGGTGTCGAATACAGCACCATGGGTCCTCGTGCCATCAGTATAGTACCAATAAAGTTTCCAATTTATCTTGCAACTCTTTGCATGACTTTCAAGGGTATCCCAGTTCGTCGAATTTGAGGTCATTCCAAGAATCTACAATGAGTAAACGCGCAAGACTTACATTCATGGTAGTCAATCAAACCCTAATTGAGAATCATTTGCTAAAGTGCTTACCTCTTTTGGTTTCATGGGGTCCGTAAACAATTGCAGTAAAAAGTCCCCCACTTTATGTATTCCGGCTTCATTCAGTTTCTGGTGATATTTCCCATCCTTGGCAATCGTCTTTAACCTCCAGATCTCATCGTTGAATGCAGGTATATCATGTTTCTCGGATGCTGTAAATGGACAAAACAAATACAGTAAGGTTCCAGTCACTATTAGATTGACAAGTAGAAACGAACTTCTATAGGCGTGCGGACTCTCTCCTGAAACTGACCCGAAGTGTCAACATTTGCTAATGACAAGGAAGCCGATCATTTTTTTATTTATCAGAATTTTCGTTGGAGATGTAAAGGTTTGTATGAAATGAAGCTCTCCAGTGAAATTTAACAGAGATAGCTCTATTGCCTGGAGATAGCAGCAAACAGGCAAGACTTAATTCTCAGGACTCGAAGGATGTGGTCAATCCTGATGCATGATAAGTGCAGAAACCAAGTGCCCTCTTTGAATGATATACCTCGCATTTCTCACGTGGGAAAATCAGAGAACTTTGGAAAAAAAGATGTCACCAGAACTGAAGTAGAGAGACGCTATTGATGAAAAAATTAGTCACTTAACAACGCATTAAGCAAGGCTGTTCTATACCCAAATTCATAATATTATCAATAATGACAGGGTCCCATATAGATAAGTAACTGATGTACCCTCATCTAGAAAAAAATACCATCACTTCTCTTAGACAGTAAATGAAGAATCATCTTGACTAATGCGACTGTAACAACACAATCAAATCAAGCCTGGACTTCAAGCAGGGGTTCATCTAACTGCACAACTCTGACACGTCTCTTCATGATGTGGCAAAACTACTTGAGCACTACAAATATCCTTATCCAGTGTGCAGAAGCATTTCCGGTAGCAAAACCGACATAACATTGCAAGGTCTGAAAGGTGCCATCATCTGGTGGGTTCTGAATACCTGACAACCCGTTCGCAGTACTAACATCTGGATCAGGTGATCGGAAATCTTCCATCCCGTGAATGCCTGCAGGCAGAGGAAGTGCCCTCCTACATTGGGAGCTTGATGTTGAGGCAGAGGTTGGTCCGGAGGGGAGACCATTTACTAGATAGTCCATTCGGCTCCAAGAATGGATCATTTGGTCAGGCATGGCAAATAGTAGATGGGGATCCGGGTTCTCTGCTAGAAATCCAACATTAGTAACACTATCTCCTGGAGAAATTAGATCCATATCCATGAATTCATAAATTGAAAACTCCTCGCTATTTCCAGGATTCGTATTTGGAGACCGTACATCATTATGTCCTGGAAAAAGAACTAGAACAGTAATGTAATTAGTAAATATAGGCCGACGTGAGCATGACCCTATAAAAAATCTTGCAATGAATTGTCATGAGCTTCTACTATTCAGATATCAAGGAAAGTGCTTCTAATTTTTTTTTTTCTTACCCTGCACATCACTTTAACTTTTCTTACCACTAGTCTTTGTAATCTTTACATGCCTCGATTGATAAGGCCCTTTCCCCTTCACATATTGAACATATTATAAGTTTTAAGCTTAACCAACCAACATTCTTTTCTTACATGATCTTCCAGTCACCATTTGATAAAATTGAACATATAAACAAGTTGCTAGTGCTTAGCACATCTGTTCATATTTACCTAGTGATAGCAATATCTTGTCAATATCCATTTAGCATCACGTGAGTGCAGGTGTTCATGAGCATTTTTGGTTGCATCTAAAAACACACTAAAGCCTAACTTACAAATGGAATCCTCCACATATAACTTAGAGTCAGTGCCAAAGAGGAAGCAAAATTAGCAAAATCTCCTTGGATGCATGCTCAATTGAAGATTAGCTGGACAAGTAAAAGTCTTTATATCATGTGGAACCCATATCGTAAGGATTCAAAACACATTGCTTTTATTTATTGAAGCTCAACAATCAAGTGGAAATTTCTACTTTCATCATTGTTTCACCGGCCGCATCTTTGTATGTGCTTCAAGGGAGAGATATATTTGTGCTTTGGAGCACATACCTTCAGCAGTCAAGCTCACATTTGCCGGATGAGCATCCAGACCACCTGGAGGGGCACAGATTTGTGAATCCAAATTTGGTTGAACAGGGATGAGACTTGCAATTTGTCTGTCAAAGACTTGAGATGGAATGTAGCTCGAGCTTTTCTTTTGCATTGAAGGAGAAAAGTTCTCTCCATCGAACTCCCAAACATCATTCCAGTTAGCAAGGGCCTTTTTCACGATTGTATTGCCATGTTCCTGGAAGAAAATCACTCAGTATATCGCTCAAGTTGGACTAATTGAAGTATTAATCTCCACTATTGAAAGTACACGCTGTGCTTCAATCAACACTATCTTTTTTTGGCAAGTGATGTTGCATTCCAATGGATGAACTTGTATCAGAGTAAATACGTAAGTGCAGCACAGAGAAAGAAGAATAAAAGAAACATCAAAAGAACCTCAATTCACTTTATGCCTATTGCCTCCCATTTCTCCACAACAAAAAGTTCAGGTGCTCGAAAGATGTGATGGAGAGTACAATCAGGGAAAGGGTAAAGATGCAAAGTTGATCGAGAAAGGACCAGTAAAGAAATAAAACACCCATCAACTTGTATTGTGCAAGTAACAAAGAACTTCATAGCTTTATATTAGGAAAGTAATAGTTGCAACGTGAATGTGTCTATCGCTCAAATGGCAATACCATGATAAGTGCCTCACATTTTCATGGATGACGCCCTTTTTTCCTGCTGAAAGTGCTCCTCAAGTTACTCATGCTTTTTTGTATAATTTTAACTGCAGAGTATAGAGGGCCACTTCGATACACAAGGTCACTTTCCTCAACTTTGCATTGTGACGAGCAAAAACTCAAATCAGTCTATTAACAAAAGTCTCAACTATGGATCTAGAAAAAGCATCTAGATTTTCTTTTAATTCTCTCCACAGGCACTTCATATTGCTTTTACTGATAAAAAAAACCAAATACAAAAGCATCTAGATGTCCAACCAACTCCTCGTTTCAAGTTTCCATATATCTGATCAATACTAAAACCTATTAAGCCACACAGCTACGAGTAAACATCAAATTGCAAATTACATGGATAATATGGGACAAATTATATGAATTAACCATGATGGTATGAAGCACATGAACTGGCTTGACAAAACTTCATAGGAACTCCTAGTTACTCACCAATTCATCGGCAGAAAGTCCATCAGAAGCACAATATACTCTATCTTTGATTAGGCCAATTAGCTGATGATCGGTGTTGAATACAGCACCATGCTTCCTCGGGCCATCATTATAGTACAAATAAAGTTCATCATTTATCATGCAACTCTTTGCATGACTTTCGAGGGTGTCCCACTTCGTCGAATTTGGGCTCATTCCAAGAATCTACAATGAGTGAACACACAAGACTTACATTCAGGGTAGTCAATCAAACCCTAATTGAGAATCATTTACTAAGTGCTTACCTCTTTCAGTTTCATGGGGTCTGTAAGCAATTGAAGTAGAAAGTCCCCAACTTTATGTATTCCGGCTTCACTCAGTTTTTGGTGATATTTCCCATCCTTTGCAATCATCTTCAACCTCCAGATCTCATTGTCGAATGCAGGTATCTCATGCTTCTTGGATGCTGTAAATGGACAGAACAAATTCAGTAAGGTTCCAGTCACTAATAGATTGACGTGTAGAAGCGAACTTCTGTAGGCGTGCAGACTCTCTCCTGAAACTGATCCAAAGTGTCAACATTCACTAATGACAAATAAGCCAATCGTTTTTTATTTATCAGAATTTTCGTTGGAGGTGTAAAGGTTCATAGGAAATGAAGCTCTCAAATAAAAAATTGAAGACTGGATATCCTGAACCATGTTTATGGTCACTCATAAAGGAAGGACAAGGTTTATATGTACTGTAACAAACTATGAAAGACTTACATTCTCCTCTATGTTCCTTGACACGGAAGGCATCAGTTTTGGCTTCTCGGATTCGCGTATTCCCACAATAACCCGATGCCTTCATAAGCCCTATCCTAAATCTTTTACTCCTATTCCAGCTAGAATTGTCAGTAAATATCAGTTCTCCCAGCTCCCCAACACCTCCATTGAGTGTCACTTGGAGATCTCCCATCAAAAGCAGCCCCTTTTGTTGACGCTCTTTAACCACAAAGTTCTTGAACTCTTCATGAGCCCAGTCATCCTCATCATCCTTATTGAAGTCACCTTCAAGCACGACGACGTCCAACTTAATGGAAGATTCCAGGCCTGATGTAACGACATCCCCTGTATTTGCGTCAATCAAGGCAACGGAAATGTGAGCACCCCCAACTCCTCGTAGTTTCCTTCCAGTAAACAGAGAATCTGACAGTTTGGTTTGAAATTGAAGCCGCAAGTTCCTCACATCATTTATTCCCATAGATCTAGCATCAACCCTGCATTCCCTCCGTAAGCCAACCATTAGAAATAAGAATAGGTATAGAAGCAGAAAAATTGGAAAAGTAATGACACGGAGAGACAAACTGCCAAATATCTCACTTAGACAAGTCTTACTGCCAGGTAAAGTACAAGGATAAATAGATGCAGAGTCTCAGAGGGTATAAAACTGCAAATTTTTTAAAAAATAAAACTAAACAAAATCAAATGCTGCACTGCTCTCAAGCTACAAATGATTATGTTCTAAACTGGAGCATTGACAATTTGGCGCAAGACCTAGTCATTCTGGCCAGACTTTCACGGAGCTCTGACTGCTTGCTTTGGGGTGTTTAGCAGTAAGTCGGACCATTATTCCCCCCCCCCCAACAAAAAAAAAAAAATCAACAATGCATAACCGGTCAATACTACACAGAAAGCCAGCATCACGGGGGAAGTGCATTCATACCTTCCAAGGTGGGGAGAGTGATTATTTGCAAGCTCCTCTGTTGCCATCTGTTCAAAGCCACCAATAGAAGAGTTGCCAAAAGTTAGAGACGTCAAAAAAAGGAAGCAGAAGGGATACAAAACCAATCCATTCTATCAAAAGGAGTTGAAAACTTCCTTCTTAAAATCAACTTATCAAACACCTTATTGAGCTAAGTTCTTCAGGCACATTTCAAATCACAGTGTTCACCAAACAGCAGTTGTATATATAGCTAATCAATCCTAACCATTTTTATTTCCCCTTTCATTCCATGTTCATGTAAAATGTCACATGTGCCTTCAAAAAATTACGATTCAGCTTTAGGTGATAAAGCCACAGTTGTGGATGTTAATGAGGCAAATGGAAAGAAGATGGCCTCTAGCAAGTTCTGATGATCTGCTTGAAACTCAGATGGGCTTTGTGTGGGTTGATTGCTCCAAACTCTAGCTCCGAGAAAAAGTGGTATTTACTGGATCATCTAGTGGCTCTTTCAATGTAAAGGAGGCTTGGAAGCTAGTGAGAAAATGTATGAACAAAGTGACTTAGCTTAGGCTTGTATGTTAAAGCCTAATGTGCCAAGATATGGTTCTATAAATTGGCTTGTGATTCATGATAGGTTGCACACATTGGAGAGGATAATCTTGCTCTGACATTGATAGAACTTGTGTGCTATCCGGCAACATGAAGAATCTCCAACGTACTCGTTCCTTGTGTATTCTCAGAGCAGATTTTCAGAACAAGTTTTACAGCTACTGTCATTTCCTATATCCTCAAGAGATTGGAAGGATGAATTTACTTGGAATGCAATGATTTATTATCTCTGTAGAGAGAGTACTTAGTGAGGCATGGAAAATGTATCCCCTCAAGCTTGTCGTGACCTTGATGCAGATGTTTTTTCCCCGTTAAAGTCTCTTTAGAAGGTATGATTCAGGAAGGAAATAAGGCACTTATTGCTGATGTTAACTGTCTGCGTAGAAATTGGCAAGTTATTGTTGGCTAACGTTGCTGTAGTCTAGTGGGATGGTTTTGAGTTTGCCTCTTGTTTTCCTGGGCGGCATTTTTCTGTTGTACTGGTTCCGTCGATGTGGAAGACTATGATGTCATGTCATTTGGTGCGCGGTGTCAACAGATTGAAAGTCAACTTGATGAATTAATCTTAAGTTATCAGGTTGAGTTTGTAATCAGTGGAAACACTCATTTGCTGCACTGTGAGGTGATTCTCTGTGAGGCAAAACACTGTGGGCTTGGGATGTAATCTAGGTGCGGAAAATAATAGCATGTGAGCGATGGTAACTCTGATTCTCTGATTTGATTAGTGGATTATTTGCTGCAAGCTCTCCCCGTGAAGTAGATACCGACACTTGGACCGAAACACGTAAATTTCTGGTAATCCTTAATGTTTTTTGATTATTTCTCTGTCGATTTCGTGTCAATTTAATTGCAAGATCCAATTATCTTAGCATTGTGCAAAGTTCGTGCTTAATGAATGCTGTTCAAATAGTCGATAAAAACCAATTAGCTAGCAACAAAATTGTTACTCAGTAAGTTCATTCGATCACTTCATGACATGAAGATAGACAATTCATACCTGAAGTGTTCCTAAAAATATGTGTGAGACAAAGTGGAAATTTTATAAACTCTGTTTCTCTTACCAGTTTCTGTTGCATTATCTCTTCGGGAGCATTTCCCATGCACCTACACCATGGAAATTGACCCCATGAACAACTGCTGTCTTGTGGACTTATTCGTAACAATTAGACAAATATCCAGTTGTAACATTTTATTTACTAGTACATATGAATGTCAGACGCAATTACCAGACTCATCAGTTGCATTCCCTTAATTCTAGGCAACAGAGGAAAGTCAGCGTAAAGCTGGAATACATATTTATCCAGTACATAGATAACAGAAGCAAGTAAAGTTAATTAGCAGGTATCTCCAAATGCACTGTCCTTTCAGTGATAGACCAAAAAAAAAAGTTTGTGCGAGTATTACACTATGCTGAATAGAATCATGGATTGTTGGCTTATGATACTCGATGATAATTCTAGCTGTCGAGACAATACACATGGAAATTCTTCTAGAGGAATCACTACATGCTGATGAGCTTCAGCCAACAGACAAAATAAAATATATCACCTTTGACAGTATTCAGCCAAGTCAGATTTAACACGCTCCCACGCTCCCATGAACTCTTCCCTGACCTGTCCAGCAAAGAGCAATAGCAAAGAATTACATTGCAATCTGTCACGTATTCATCTCATTCAAGTTTCACATCACAGGTATTCTCATTGTCCTCCTTCGACATGCAAGTTGTCATTGACCACATTTTCCAAGATTCAAGAAAAAATCATGTCCAAACCACTTCATTGAAAAGCTGGATCTTCTTGTGATCTGTACTGTCCGAAACAACATGAAAAGCCTAAATCATGTTCTTAGTGGTATTTGCTTCACAGGAAAAGCCTAGAACAGTCAGCGGGTCATTTTTACCACTCAAACAATAATTCTCTACACATCTCACGGCAATTTCTCATGCGGATTTCTATCCGGCAGCTGACTGGAAGGTCAGAAATGCATCCAACTGCTCCTAATTGAAGTACAATAAAGACTTTATTTTGTATGTCCAAGTCGGTTGCTTTACTCATCTTACCACTCTCCGGACACCGTCCTCTGTCAACCAGCTCCTTGTCACCAGATTCCTCCCGGACCAACGCCATCTTTGACTGTGTGAAGATCAGATCAGCACAAAAGTACAATCAAGATGGTAAAATTAGGCAAACAGGACAACAAAGTAACCCAGGGACGATAACAGCTCACTTACTAGGTGAAACTTTCCAACAGAGTTTAATTCAATTAAAGAAAAAATACTGCAATTGACCCACGCCAAAATTGCATAACAGATTCGAGACGACAATGTCTGAGGTCTTTAACACTTCGTACTAAAGCCACAGCACAAAACCACTAACAAAAGCCAGAGCGAAAGTGATTTAGAACTGTCACGAGGCAAAAGCGGGAAAAGTACTAAAAAAGTCCTAAACCTTTTCTATTTATGCCGATTTAGTCCTAAACTTTTTTTTGGTGCCGATTTAGACCTAAACCTTTTTACGTTGTACCAATTCAGTTCTTTCCGGCCAAAAGTGGTCGGAATTTGCTGACTGGACACCGGCCGGCTGACGTGGCCCGATCGGCGCTGACGTTGACTACTTTTAATAATATTATTTATTTATTTATTTATTTATTTATTTTTCTTTTTGTCTTCTCATCTTCTTCCTCCACCGGTCGCCAGACCTCGGCGACCGGCCAGGGTGACGGCCGGCGAGGTTGAGGTCGACCTCGCCGGCCACCTCGCCAGTGGCCCCGAGGCCGGCGAGGCCGCCCTCGAAGCCGACGGTGGCGAAGCTCGGCGAAGGAGACGACGCGGAGCATGAGCTGAAGTCCGGCGTGCCGCTCGGCGGCAGCGACGACGACGACGATGACGAGGAAGCGAACGAAGACCTGAGCCTGAAAATCGTCGAGAAGGCGCTCTCGGCGCATGCCGTGAAGCTCGCCTCCACGCCGCCGGGCGTCGACGTGTCGGAGGACGACGATAGGCCTCGGTTCCGTAAGACCTCGAGGACCGAATCCGGCCGCCTCCTCGCGCCGAGCTGGCGAGGCTCGCCATCGTCGGCCATGGGCGAGGCTCGACCCTCGCCAGATCCGGCGAGGGCGAGGCTCGCCAACCAGGCCTCGAGGGCGAGCCTCGCCGCCCAGCGCAAGGCCGCCCTCGCGGCCACTGGCGAGGTGGCCGGCGAGGTCGACCTCAACCTCGCTGGCCGTCGCCTCTGGCCGGTCGCCGAGGTCCGGCGACCTGCTGGAGGAAGAAGATGAGAAGACAAAAAAAAAAAAAATTAAAATTAAAAAATTAAAAAATTAAAAATTAAAAAGAAAAAATTAAAATTTTAAAATATTATTAAAAGTAGTCCATGTCGCGCCGATCGGGCCACGTCAGCCGGCCGGCGTCCAGTAAGCAAATTCCGGTCAATTTTGGTCGGAAATGACTAAATTGACACAACGTAAAAAGGTTTATGACTAAATCAACACCAAAAAAAGGTTTAGGACTAAATCGGCACAAAGAAAAAGGTTTAGGATTTTTTTGGCACTTTTTCCGATAAAAGCTAATCCATGTTATGCTTCAACGCAGACTTCCCCATGTTTTTCTCATTCCAAGAATCCTCAACGCAAGAACCCTTGATGAATATCCCATCAAGCAAAGCTAAAACTAGCAAGATCATCAAGTAATCGAGCAAGCATCGAAACGTTGAGAGAGAGGAACGAACTCACTTCGTTCGAGCGGTGCGCGGCCTTCTGAGCAGACTTGCTCGACCTGAAGAAGTGGAAGGCAAACCTCTCTTCTGCGGCGACATGATTTCCTTTGCTTCTACGGAGCTTTTCAAGAACTGGGAAACTGTCTGGATTTGGAAGGATTCGGTTGCTGAACAGAAGGGTACAAAAGTAGCACAGAAATGGAGGAGAAGACAAACAATTAATGCACTAACTCAAGCTGAAGCTCAATGCAATGAGTTGGCAATCACGGGGGTGTGCTTTATGCTGCAGTGTCTGAAGTAGTAGTCGTCTCGTCATTTTCCAAGAAAAGGCAAGAACATTTTCTGGGGAAGTGGCCGGTTTTGGAACGCGTAGATTCTGTCGATTTGCCCCCCTGATCCTTTTGAATTTGTACGGGCGATTTTCTCTCTCTTTGTTGCTTTTATCCGCTTTTTGCCTAATAAATAATTGAGCTTTTCTGCCTTTAACCTAAATTTAAGGTGAATCCTTTCGCCCTGATCCTATTCAATCGGTCACCTGTTAGAATTTAAGCTATATTCTACGGACATGCGCATGTGATTTTAAGAGATATTAACGATAATCACGTGTTCCATAAAATCAAAAATAATTCCTTAGAATTAGAAACTAAATTGTGGCCAAATGGAATTGCGCGGATACTTCATCCCCGATAACTTGAAAAGTATTTTCTTATTTAATTAAGAGAAATAATTTTAATGGAGAGAGAAATTGCATAGAAAAGGGAGGAAAGAAAGGGAAAAAAGTGTTGGGGTGGACTTAATTCTTTTTTCCGTCAACGGCCAAAGGCCGCTTGGCTTTTCCGCGTCCGTGGCCATCCTTGGAGTAGCGTACAAGCTTATCCTACACGCTTTCATGGTACGATGAATGACGTGTGATTGGTCACCATTTGATATTGCCATATGATGACTCCGAAATGTTACTTTCGAGATTAATGATTTTTTTTTTTTAATCCAACTTTGCTTTTACTGATTCATCTAAATTTTACTTTTACCCTCACTTTTTCCATGTTTCAATGCACATATAATCAATGTCGTACGTTATCAAATCTAGCATCGATCCTCATCCAATCCGAGATCACGCAATCTCAAGAAGATATCACAGAAGTCTCACAACCTCAAGCAAAGTTTATCTTTGGTCACATGACTCCAATGTCAACATCACAGGAGCTTTGAGGCCTAAGGTCACGCAATCTCGACGACCATGCCTTGGGTTGCGGCAACTTGGTGCCTGAGCTAGGTCAATTGATTCAAGGCTCTTTAGTAAGTATCCAATCCCTCATTTTCCTTTTTTTGCCTTTTCTTTTAGAAATTACTTTTTAGATCAAATTTCGAAGTTCGTCTAAAAGTGTTCGTCAAACATAATTTGCCTCTCATTAAACCTCTTTAATCTAAAGTCAATTGCATTTCTGCAAAGGCTTTTTCGAAATACTCTTTCAAACACACCCTATGATTAGCTAACATTAAATAAGTAGCAATCTATTTTTATGGGTAAGTGTATGTGGTAGACTAATTTTTTATTTATTCTCCCTCTTTTCTAAATTCGAAAATTACGAATTTTGGTATTTTCATAATTATAAATTTGTTAACATACTCACGATCCACGTAAACACATAAGGGCAATTCAAAGCGGCTAACCAAGGGAGGCCAAAGCTAAAGCTGGATAAAATCTAGAGCTTAGGCTATTTACTAAAACATTTCGCCTCGCTAATATAATAACAAAGTTCGGAGTGCTGTAAATTAATCAAAATGGAGAGTTTTATAGAGTTTTATTTATGTTTTGTTTGTTTTGCGAAAAATGAACAATTTGGATAATATATTCTTCAAAATAATTGCTTGTATCCCTTGAAATAATTAGCCTATGAAAAGCATATTCATTATCGACAACAATTTATATTTAAACATTTTTGTGGACAATAAAAGAATTTATTTGCTTATTCATTTTTGTAAGTGGTCATTTTTATTTTTCAGTTATTCATTTTTCATGAAATAAATGGAGTTTAAATGGCATTTTTACTTGAGTAATATAAGATAGAGAAGAGAAGAGGAGGATGACAGTTCATGACAGCGCATATGAGCAGTGGCGCGACTGATACGGTTAATTTTTCCGTGAAAATTGGGTCCACTTAATTATCGTGGGAAATGCTCCATGCTTTCGATTTTGAAATTTTTGGTTCATTTGATTTCACACGCTCATCCGACGTGCAATGAGCCAAAAAACCAGGACGTCATTTTTCCTGGCAACTACCCGTCTACTACTACTTCTCTTACGAAATTGCTTTGGTCGAACCAGGAAACTGCAATGTTAAGGCCTTTTGGATCGGATTAGATCGATTACAAATCACCATATATATGATCGGACTCATAGAGACTTTCAAACGAAAAACTACATGGGTTCACTTTTTTTTTTTTTTGTCGAAAGTAAATATTTCATTCATATCTCAAAATCTCAAAATAATATTAAGTGGTAAAAGGTAAAAATTCAACACGTACATGAAAATAAAATAAGCTCGCTAGATGACCTTAAATAGAGCTGACTTAAAATGATTGCATTGAGTCTCAAAAATCCACTTTGTCCCGTAAATAAGGGAGGAGTTATTAATTTGTTCAATAAAATAATTGATGATAATTAGCTATTGTAAATATATAAAAGAAACTTAATAAAAACGGTCATTTTTCTACGTCTGATAAGAGATTAATAATATCCGATTGTCAAATTGCAATTATCGTGGAACCTTTTCTTCCTATTTTTGCCACATAAGACTATTAGCGATACTCAAAATTCAGCACTCAAATTTTAGAACTTAATTTCCAGATTTATCAAACAGGCTCATATTCTCCATTCGTTGTAAAAAAATTTAGTCTCTGAAGGCCATTTTGATGACCCAATTAAACGCTAAAAATTGAGAGTTTAGCAACTAATGAGGCTAAGCTTGTTTAGTGAATTAATTTATTGACTTAAAAGACTCAATTAAGTTGAAAAATCCGCAGAACGGATTTTTAACCGCATAAACAACTAGTAAATATAAGGGATCAAAACAAAACATCTAACGTTGGTACTAACTAATCCCAGGATTGCATTGGGCCATAAGCTATACTCAGGAGAGGGTGAATGCTAATTTGGGATGGCTTACTTAATTAAATTTAATAGAAGTATAATTTATGGTCATTAGAATCTTACCACGTATATTGCTAAAACCTACAGATAAAGTCATTGTTCTATATTTTGGTGAGAAATTTTTTGAATTAAGCTGTCGGTTTCTAACTGTCACCAAACAACTTTATATTTCCAATTTCTAGGATTTAAGATTTTCAACACGCATATTTTTTAAGTTTTCTTGAACAAGCTATGGTCTCTCTAGTCCTAAGCATGGCCTTAAAAAGCTTCATCTTAGGCCTCATATGGGACCTCGAGTTCTCTAGGATGTAAAACGTAGAGAAGGTATTGTCGGTCATGAAATAATGCTATCCTAACAAAGAGGCACGAGATATTATGAACACCGACACGTTAAAAATAATGAACGCGTATATGAAGCCCACTTCGCAAGAAGACAGGCCACAAAGATCTCGGCAAATTAAAGGTCTTGTGTCTGTCAATAGGAGCCAATTTGAGCGAACCAAGTTGTGGAAACAATAATTGAAGATTCGCTTTAAGAAAATTTCAATAGGTTTTTTTTTTTTTGGTAATTATCCATTGGCATAGTTCTTTTTTTTTTCCTATAGTGGCAGTAGTTAATTAAATATTGAGCTTTTGGTCAACACCCATCAACAAATTACATTTCAATTATTTGGGATTGGCGTCAAAGGGACTTGACTGAAAAAAAAAAAAATCTACGTTTGAGATTTTCATTTTTCACGCATGCAGTCTTATTATTTTGTCGCACTGTGATTGAATATTACATTTCGTTAATATCTCATCTTTTTTCTCTTTTTGGTCTTATCATTTAATCGTTACCAAAACGCAGGATTAACAGTCAAACTCAAATGTACTAGAAATCTCACTCCCCATAATCCAAATTTCCGGCTCCTCTACTGACCATGCAATTGTATAATTCAAGTTTGATGATGGGTGAAGCATCGTAACATCCTAGATCTATGTGCACAACATTTTTATGCTTAATTACAACTCCACATGGTAAAGTTGTACTTTCTAGTAGGTGGACCGCAGAAGTTTAGGCATGTCTAATGCACACAAGAGGTCCAGGAAGATTCTGAATTATGTCATAATAGTATTTGATTTTGCCGATTTTGCCGATTTTGCAAAAGGTTCTGGAGGCGGGGCCCTCCAAACATGTCTAAAATGCGCAAGTAGTCCAAGAAGACTAGGCCCGGTGAACATGAAAGGACGTGATATTGACACGTTCATTTATTGGAATTTAATTTTTGTAATAATTGACTCATGTTCTGTATATGAAAACCTACAAATGAGCTCTTGTTTGAAGTTTTTTCAAACTACATCCTCAACCTTCTTACTAGAAAACTTGATATTTTTAACACCTGCGTCAAAAAAGGATAACTTGATATTTAAATTAAAGAGGTCTCTTTGATTTCTTAATTAGCAAAAGAACATTTTCAAATTCAGCTCAATAAATCCTGTAAAAGAAAACACCCTCTCTATCTCATTAATTACCTTAATTTGAGCAAAATGACAGTATATGCAGGCTTGTGTGCGGCAGCCTGTCTTTTGTCTACTATATTCCTAAAAAGATTATTTTACTTAATTGGCCATTAATGCTAAATGACATAGATACGCGAGATTCTATGAGTATAAATAGAAATAAGGTATTATATAAAATTAAAAATTCTTTGAAATTAGAAATTTAATTGTGACTAATGGGATTGCACGGATAAAGTTCAACCACGATGAATTGAAGAAGTGTTTTATTAGTTAATTAACAGAGCCGACTTCAACGGAGATACAAATTATAAAAAATAAGAAAGAGAAAAAAAAAAATCAATGCGCGTGGATTTGAGCAAACCAGGGGGCTGAAGTGGGGTCCACTTAGATTCGCTTCGGTCGACGAGAAAGGTCGCTTTGCTTTCCGTCCTACGTTGCGGAGACCTTGGAGCTCACGTCAATTTTCTGACGCGTTTTCATAGTTGTGGTGCATGACGTCAGGTGGATGGCGTCTGATGGGTGACGCGCGAAAATATTTCCATAAAGCTTAAACATTTATTTAAAATTGAAATTGAACCCATCATCCAATAATAGTTGTGCTTACAAGGACTGTATAACTATTAAGTCCCACAATATAATTTTGATATATATATATATATATATATATATATATATATATATATAAAAGGTTAATACTCTGAAAGAGCCTAAACTAATATGACAAATTTACTTTAAATTATTTTTTTAATTACCAAAAATTCTAAATTTATATAATTATGATAATTTATTCCAAAACTAATTTTTTGACACAAAAACCTCAAACTAATATAATTGTGAAAATTTTTATCTCTTGTTAATTCTGTAATTTATTAAATTTGATTAATACTATAAAAAAAATCACAAATTAGTATACATGTGACAAATAGAAGATAAAAACCTCAAAATCGTATAACTATCAACTGTCACATGTTTTAGAAAAAAAAAAAAAAAAAAATTACTTGTCATCTAACTCAATAATTTAACGATAAAATTAAATGGAAATTAAAAAAGAGTAATTTTGTTACATATATACCAATTTAAGGGTTTTTTTAGATCAAAAAAGTAGTTTGGATTAAATTCTTCGTAAGTGTACTAGTTTAACATAATATATAATTGCCATATGGGTTCTCATTTTTGTTCAGAGGAATTCATTTCATAATTTTTCTATTTACGCTACACTAATAATTTATTTATTTTATCTCTTCTCTTAACGAAAAATCATGAATTTTTCCTTTTCCATAATTATAAATTTGTTAATATACTCACGACCCATGTTAAAAAAAAAAAAAAAAAGGGCAAATTCCAAGCGGCTAGCCTAGGGAGGCCAAAGCGAAAGCTGGATAAAAATCTGAAGTCGCAATTATGGATGTTACCTCTACAGGATCTCGTAAGTTCGATCTTGTTTCTCTAGTTGACTTTTAAAGGTTCGATGTTTGTCTGGTTCGTAGAAAAGTGCGTGCTCAAATGATATCTCAGTCTCGCGATGCGGCATCGCAGGTTTGGACCAGTTGTTGTTGCGTGCGAGAGAGAGAGAGAGAGAGAGAGAGGAGAGAGCGAAGTATGTACAACAGTGATGTGACTGACACGGATAATTTTCCACGAAAATCAGGTCCTGTCAATTTTCCTGGAAAATGCTTCATGGTTCTGGCTTTGAAAATTTTCGGTTCTCTATGATTTTCAGGTTATGTCGGACGTGCAACAAGCAAAAGGACCAGATAGTTCGTACTTGGATGTCATTTTGCCTAGCAAATGCAAAAAAGCTTTGGTCGAACCGGGAAATTGGCAATATTTTATAGGGCTTTGGGATCGGATCAGGTCAAACTACGGATTCTTAGGCTGCGCATGATAAAATTTCTGTTTCTTGATTTCTCTATTTCTCTCGTTCTCCGAACGGGTTTGGAGCAATCCGTTTGGTAACGCAAATTGATTTCTCTATTTAAAACAGATTTCTGTTTTAGAAATTGTTTTTAAGCAGAAATCAGAAACTAGAAATTGTAGCTTCTCTGTTTCTAAAATAGAAATAGAATTTGTTTTTTGAGACTTTGTTTAAGAAACATGCATGACTTATGTATTTCATTTCATGACTTATGTATTTGAGACTTTGTTTATTTATGTTTTTAAGTTGCAATTATGATGATATTATTGCTATAGGCATTCTTCTTTAAGGAATGTCATTGAAAGATCATTTGGGGCATTGAAGAATCGCTTTTTTATTTTGAGGCACATGCCCTCATTTGCACTTCGAAAGCAAGCACATATCGTAATTGCATGTTGTGCCATCCATAATTACATCCACGATCAAGACAAGATGGATAAGAACTTTTCCCTATATGGAGATCCGATGTACGTGGCTGAACCTACACAGGATGAGCTTTCAAACATTCAGTTGACCGATGAGGGAAACCAAATAAATATGCTTAGGAAAACCATTGCCAATAAAATGGCAAGGGAATAATATGCCGGAAATTCCATGAAATTGTATTTTCAACTTTTGTAATGTATTAGTATTATTTCGATTATTATTTTGTATTTGAAGATTTCCTATGTTGTTATCTAATCAATTTCTATTTCTAGCACAACTTTCATTTTATTAATTTCGAATCGCTCGCAAATTGCGCCTCCCTCCATGTCAACTAGTACCTAACATAAAATCACTTTGTGGTCTCAAAAGAATGCAAAAAAGTGTAGTGACTTAAACCCGAATCTTGAATGAGGAGAATAAATACATTCACTATTTGCATATTAGCATTTGAAAATACCAAATCTTTTATAGTTTGCATATTAGCATTTTTTATACTAATTACTAGCTTTTATTTACATAAATTGCTAATGTTTTGAAGTTCCTAACTACTCTATCGAATTACCAATATAAATTAAAGTGATATATCAACTTTTATCAAATTAAATTACCATCATAAGCACCAAGAAGAGTGAGGTAAAAGGATGGGGACAACATGATTCATAGAAATAGAAATTTTTTTTCTGTTATCAAACGGATTTCTGTTTCGAAATAGAAATTTTGAGTCGTTATCAAACGGGTTTCTTTTCTCGAAACTTGGCTGGGGAATAGAAATTGAGAAATTGATTTCTAGCCAGAAATCAATTTCTGTTACAGAAATTTTATCATGCGCAGCCTTAGACGAGCATGACCGGGCAGGTGATTAGACTCTAAAAGATTTTCCAAAAAAAGTACGTACAGCTTGTTTGGTAGCCAAATTAAATGTTAAATAATGTTGACACATAAATTTTGGTGACCAATTTAGTCATTATCACATTAAAAAAAATCAGGGATTAATTTTAACCCCTAAAAAAAATATATAATTTAATTGCATATGATCATTAGGAGCATATTTCCTTTAATTGCATATTTGTTGGGCCGGTGGTGAATGGTAGGTTAATGGCTTTGAATATTGAAGCCCGCAAGAGCATTAAACTTTGGATAAGTTGATAATTCTTCCATGGTGATTGATATTACATTTACATGGGTGTCCTAAATTGTTAAAAGTTGATTAAGAAATTTCCAGCACATTGACACTGACATATTTGTGCATTTAAGGGTTCGAATGCAAAGGAAGGACAACGTGTAAGCGGCCATCGATTCGTACATGGGGAAGCCAATCCATGTGAAGGAAAATTATGCACTTGGCCATAATTCAGTCAACGTTGGGGGGGGAGGCGTGGGTGGGTGCAAGAAATTGACCGACATTATCTTCCTAGGATCCCATGTAGTTTTGCATTTAAAAAGGAAGAGCTCTCATGCAAGAAAGGGGGGGCTTGGTACATGCGGGGCACGGCCACAATTCTGAGAGAGCATAGAGAGACGCACGTGAGAGGGGACGATCGAGAGAGGGCACGTTCGCGAGAGCTGAACAAGTCACGGTTGAAACCCCTTCACGGCCATGAATTTGTCAAGTCCGTGGCCGTGCCTCGACGCCGACCCTGCTGCCAATCGTCCGTTGCATTGACAATGGCCAGCTTTGTCGCGATCCTCTCCGATGATAAAGTAGCAGCGTGCACCCCTCGTCTGGCGGGGATCAACAATCACGAAGTTTTGAGGGCCACACGATTCCGTACACGGCCAGCATTGGGAGAGGACACGACACATTGAGAGAAAACGCAAGTCACGAATCTCGTAGTTGTGTGGAGGTGTTCCATCACGTTCTGCAGTGCCCTCACGCGACTGCCCTTCCTGCTGTGGGGGTTATATCTCACACCACCACCAGCTTTAACTACTTTCATCGAGCGTCCCCTGACGTGTATAGCTCGTTGTTCTGCATTCTTCTGTCCAACGCTCCTGCAATCTAACCCGGTGATCCTGCCGCAAAAACCAGCAAGCTCACGCGCACATCGCAGCCTTCCTGGTGAGATCATCTTCTCATGTAGCCTCGGCGTGAAGTCAAGACGAGATTTTGTCCAGGTGCACCTAGAAGTCTCCAGCTCTTAGCTCGTCGTTGTCTAGCAAATCATCAAAGATCGTGGGTTGTTTTGGCTTTTGGTCAAAACGGTGGAATTTGTCTTTTATTGTATGGTGAATGCTGAAGAATTGCTTGTCAACTTTTGAGGAAGAAGCATTAGAGAGATTGAAGACAAAGGATCGTGACTTCGGAATTCTCGGTGGAGATGCTTCACTGTGCTGCCCCCTACATCCCGACAACGCAACTTCTCCCGCAACGAAACCATTGTTCCTGTCATCTGCACCGAGTTCTCACCAAGCCAAGCCAGCGACACATTCTATTTTACAGGCCTTGGAGAATTGGTCGTCGATCACCAAATCGAGAAGTCACCAGTGATCTCCTCCACCCACCATCGAAGAAAGAGAGCTGCTCACAACCCTTGGTCCTTTGCTTACTGTTGGGATTATCAGATCCCCGAAACCGAATTTGACACTAAATCGAACCCCTAAAACGAATGCGGAAGATAAGCCCGGGAAAATCACGTATCACTGATCCTAAAGCACACCACGGATTCGAGCGTACCTTGTTAGCCACAGATTAAACACCAATGCTGAAGATTGAGAAAGAGAAACCAATCTCGTTCGATTCGATGACTTCGATTGGTTTTGAAGGAAAGACGGCGTTGCCTTTAGCATTTGTCTTCCTTTTTTTTCTTGGAGGAAGAGAGGAAGAGGAGCATACGTGCGTTATTATGCCAAAGGGTACGTCCTCCCTCTCTTTCCTCCCTTATATACGTTCCTCCAAAAACAAAGAATTGTACCCCTTCATCCATGAGCTCTAATCTTGTGGGTCGGGCTTTCAGGTCCAACATGGGGATGACGGGCTTTAAGCCCATCACATAAAACCATCATTTCCCACTCACACATGGTGGGCCGAACAAGATTCTCTTTACCTCTCTTCAACATTCATACTGGTGAATAATCCGTGCGACCAGCATACTTTGAGAGCCCGTTGCTATACATCTGTTAGGAATATATAGCAGCTCATAATGGGCATCACACTCTGAGTAGATTTAGTATGCAGTACCCTAGATTGATTGATCACATTTATATCTCTCTTGATCTCTTTTAAACAATAATATATATATATATATATATATATATATATATATATATTTGTATTCACAATTATGATTATCCCAAAGACAGTCATAATTGATTAACCGGTAAATACAAAACTACAATGTGATTCTCCAAAAATCGGTCTTCCTCTTTCATTCAAACTCTCAATTTCAGTTCAGCTTGCTTTTCTAGAAATGTCCCATTAGATCGAATCAAACTCATGACCATTGGCAACATCCTAAGATAGCAAACACTAAATAGAAATCTTGAGAATAAGTAAGAGTCATGAGGGTACTAAAATTGAGGAACTCTTTTCCTTAAGAGTCTCACACGACATAAAAGTTGAGATCAAACTTTTTGCCACTCTTATTGGTCGTTTCATGCATACGTAGTATGAAATACGTATTACGGTATTAGCTCCTTTCTCATGGAGCGTATGTCTACACCTTTTAATACCGTACATATGATAGTTCAGACATACCTAATATCTAACTTGAGTTCACGTATCTACTCATTCACAAAATTTATCAGAACTCACATCTGGTATCTTAGACAGATAAAGTAAAATATGTTGGGTATTTTACTTTCGGACATAGTAAGTATCATGTCCTCATCTTAACATCAAGTTAATGCGACATACGTATTTTAAGCTTGAACTCTCGATTATCACCTAGATAATAAGCTTAAAAACGGTCTCATCTCTATTTATCACATAGTAAATAGAGGCGATTACCCGTGTGAGTGAGTTAATCTTATATCTGTCCGACATACTTTCTCAACTTAAAGTAATGCACTGAGCATTAAGATGCATAAAGATCAAACAAAGATTCATAGGCAATAATGATGAAAACACAAATTCATTAAATGTGAATACTTAGGGAAATTACAATCCAGTACATCATATTATACGCAATCCTAGAGATTTCATATGGCCACAAAACACATCTCTAGGTATTGGCTCTGTCATAGGATCTGCTATCATTCTATGCGTAATATGTACTGTAAGTTCACATCTTTTCGTGCAACCATATCTTTGATAAGATTAAACTTGGTATCTATATGTTTGGTATTGCCATGATATTTTGGATCTTTGACGTACGCTTTTGCTGCTTGGCTATCACAGTTAACCAACAATGAATCTGCAGCACTTCCAATAACACCTAAATGATCCAAAAATCTCTTAAGCCAAACACCTTTTTATACTGCTGCTGATAATGCCACGAACTCAACTTCCATCGTGGACAAGGCTATACACATTTGTTTCTTACTGCTCCAACATATGGTGCCATTATTCGGTAAGAGAACAAATCCAGAGATAGATTTCCTTTCATCTAAATCTCCTCTCCAATCAGTATAAGAATAGCCTTAGAGTCGCAAATCATTTCCTTAATAACTCAGCATATTATCAGCAGTCCCCTTTAGATACATTAGTATTCTCTTAACGGCTTTCCAATATGCTTGACTTGGATTGGATTGGTAACTACTCACCACTCCAATTGCAAAACATATGTCAAGTCTTGTACACATCATAACGTACATAAAGCTTCTAACAGCACTAGCATAAGGAACATGTTTCATTTATTCATTCTCTTGTGGAGTCCTTGGACACAGTCTATGGCTCAATCTTTCACCTTTTGCAATAGGAGTGTCTATGGGTTTATAATCTTGCATACGAAATCGTTCAAGAACCTTATTTATATATGTTTCTTGCGAAAGAGACAACGATCTCTTCGAACGATCTCTTGAAATCTTAACTCCAAGAATGTATGCAATCTCATCCATATCCTTCATCTCAAAGTTGGAAGATAATCAACTCTTGACAGTATTAATAAACTCCATATTACTTCCGGCAATCAGTATATCATTAACATATAATGATATGATCACAAATTGATCATTGGATCTTTTGATATATACACAATGATCCTCATCAATCATTGTAAAATCATATGCCATTATAGCATTATGAAAACATATATACCATTGTCTCGATGATTGCTTAAGGCCGTATATCGATCCCAAAAGTCGACATACATTTTCTTCTTGGCCGTTCACTATGAAACCAGCAGGTTGTTCCATATATATTTATTCCTCTAATTCTCCATTGATGAAAGAAATCTTTACATCCATCTGATGTAACTCAAGATCCATATTAGCTACTATTGCCAGAATAATGCGAATCGAAGTAAATCTCACTACATGAGAAAATGTATCTTCATAATCAATTCCTTCCTGTTGATTATACCCCTTCGCCACAAGACGAGCCTTATGTCTTTTTATCGAGCTATCAGCCTTTCGCTTTATTTTGAGAACCCACTTATTCCCAATAGCTCTGCGTCCATTTGGAAGATAAACCAGTTCCCAAACATAGTTTGACTTCATTGACTCCATTTCCTCTTCCATTGCATAGATTCATTTTTCCTTATTAGGACAATTTAGAGCCTCATTAATATTTCTTGGCTCATCCTCATCTTGTGGAGCAACTATAAAAGTTTCCCCTTCAATGTCAAAAACGTTGACGGGGAATATTTTGGCGACTTGTTCATCGTATGAGAGATTGTACACTTACCACATCATTCCCCATTATGCTCCCACTAGAATTAAATAATGATAACGTCGTCTCATCATGTGGTTGCAATTGAGAATGAGTTGAATTCAATTCATCACTTCTCATATTACTCCCACTTGGACGAACTCCACTAATATCATTATCTTGATCCAAGGTTTCAAATAGAGAATAATCTTCACCTATTTCGCCCTTCTTAGGAAATTCATTCTCTAAGAATGTGACATCTCGTGATTCAAAATCAGTTATACTCCAACTTTCTTGCTCACCTATGAACACATACCATTTTGAGTGTTCGGAGTATCTCATGAAAATACTCTTATTTCCTTTGGAACCCAATTTCCCAAACTCGTGAGAGGACTCATGAGTATAGGCAGCATAATCCCATGGCTTATGAAAACTTAAGTCCGATTTTCTACCTGTCCATAACTCATATGGAGTGGAAGTAACTGATTTGGAATGCACCAGGTTAAGTATATAGATAGTAATTAACAACACATCACTCCGAAAAGTGATAGGTAAGTTAGCATGCGCCATCATGGACCTAACCATTTTCAGTAGGGTTCTGTTCCTTCTTTCCACAACACCATTTTGTTGAGGAGTATATGGAATAGACAATTGTATTTCTATTCCTTTTTCATCACATAATTTTATGAACTCATCAAATAAATATTCTCGACCTCGATCGGATCTCAATGCTTTTACTTTCTTGTCTAATTGATTTTCAACGAAGTTCATAAACCTTTTGAAATAACTTATTACTTCAGATTTATGAGAAATCAAATAAACATATCCGAATCGAGTATAATCATCTATAAAAGGTGATGAAATAAATAGCCACATGCCTTCCTCTCACATTCATTGGACCACAGACGTCAGAATGGATTAAATGCAGAGGAAATTCAGCTCTTTTACTTTTTCCAAATGGTTTCCTTGTCGTTTTCCCTACTAGGCAATGCTCACTTATGGACAAATCGACTTTTTCAATGTTGTCCAACAAGCCCTTTTTGCTAGTCTATTCATTCGTTCTTGGCTAATATGACTAAGTCTAGCATGCCACACATTCACATCATTATCATATGAAGTAGAAGACGTGAAAAAGGAATAACAAATATTGACATCACCACAATCAACATTTAGTATAATAAAACCATTCAGAAAATAACCACAACCATAGTAGTTTGTATCCAAATACAAATCTACACATCTATTATGGAAGTTCACACTAAAACCAAGCTTAACCAACATCAAAACAAACACTAAATTTCTACAAATCTCCGGAGCATGTAGAACATCGAGGTGCGTCCACCACACATGTTCAATTGGCAGGTGCCAATTCCTTTCACTTCAGCTCTGAAGTTATTTCCCACATAGATCCACTTAGTTCTAGTTGGTATCGTCGGAATTCCACGAAGGATTCTCTATAATTCGCTATATAGTCTATCGCTCCTGAATTTACAATCCACAAAGGATTGGATTCAACCAATAATACATAACTTGACACATAAGCAAAGTTCTCAAATGTACAAGAAGTGTTTACCTTTTTCGGCTCACAACAGTTGCGAGCATAGTGACCTTTCTTGTCATAATTGTAATACCTCACCCTTGACATTTTCTTCACTTGAAGACGTTTTCCTCTCTTGTGTTGGTTAACTCTTGATTTCTTACAATAAGGACTTGATCCTTTGTATTCCCACATATTGAACGAATCAATACGCTTGCGCTTAGAGCTCAAAACCCTTTCTGAGCTAGAACCAACATTGCAAATGTCCATTTTCGGCTCAAATGTCGTTAGGCAGTCCTCTACTAGCTCTAGGTGGCGCACGTCATTCTCAAGATCTTCCATAATATGGTCAAGAGCTTCTAGTGCTTCTTGCTTTTCCAGCACATATTGAATCTTCATATTCAATATTTCACAATTGTTGCCGTTCATATTAGCAATTACGTTCTTAGTTGCTGAAACCATCGATCTGAACACATCAGACATATATGCACGAATAATTAATGTCTATCATTTATGCATCCATTTTGCACAGACCTATCATATTAATGAACAATTTCAAGTAAGGTTTCAGAATCAAAAGGTCACTATGTTTCCAATCATCCTTCAAAAATCCTAACTCAAAATTATTATTAATATAATTGTCTTATGCAAAATAAATTCTATGAAGTTACAAAAAACTTCTATGAACTACCCACAGTATTCATCAATAACAAAAAGAAAATAATATTTGACATTCAATAGAATAATAATACTTTCACATAATACAACTATCAATTACACTAAGCAATATATACAGAGGAAAAATATCAACATAGAAAGAGATATTCACATCAAAAACATCTCAAATTAATCTAAGAAATAAATAGGGAATGTCCCTTCTAATCTATCAGTCAAAATATCAGAGAAATTTGAAGGCACATTTGCCAACCATGGAAAAACTTTTGGAGAGTTTTCATGTCGCCTCCAAGGCGCATTCATTCTGCGCCATGTGGCACTCAATCTAAGGGTTGAAGTTTTGGTTAACTCAATCCTATAGTACTCTCTTATAAAAGCTACCACTAGCCTCCTATAACCCGGGACCACATTGACCTCCCATAATCGATCTAATACTGCTTGCTATTCAGGTGGAAGAGTGTTCATCAAAGCCGGCACATTCTCAAAATCCGACATAAGATAACCATTCCATATGATTTCATGTATCATCTGATTGACCCTGACCACATGTGATACTAAATCACCATCATGCCATCGATAATTAGCTAACTCTATCATCAGTCTTTTAAGTCTTGCACTTTCCTCGTCCGTTCTCGGGATTGCAGGTATCCGTGCATAACGCATCATAGTTCCTACAACAAATGCAGAACTAAAAATGGATCACTTATAATCCATAATAAACATAAGGGAAAATACATAATTTTCCATGATTCATGTAACAAATGCATAATTAAAAATGGATTACTTATAACCCACATAGGCATAATTGAAAAAGAAACAAATTCTTTTTTTTTGGTCAACGGTCAACGGCCGGTCAACGGTCAACAGTCGTTGATCAACAGCCAACGGTCAATGGGTCAACGCCGGTCAATGGTCAACGGGTCAGCGGGCGCGGGTTGTCGGACCAGTCGGGCCGAGCTGGACGAACTGACCGGCACATGCCATGCGCATGCGCGGGCTGACGTCATGTAGATGTCAGCCGGCACATGCCGCGCGTGTGCCAGGCTTCCGCGTGGGTCGAGTCGGGTCACCAGCCGGTGACCGACTGGCCAACGGTCGTCGGCGATGACGTCATCCTGGCGGTTACCGTGACGTCACGGTGACATCAGCACGGGCCGATTTGCCGATCGGCGCGTGCCGTTTCATCGGTCGCCGGTGCGCACGTGCCGGTTCGCCTACCGGCGCGTGTGGCGCACGCGCTGGCCAAGCCAGCGCTTCGGGCGCGTCGCGCCCACGCGCAGCGTCTTTTGGCCGCACGTATGGGCGCATCCGGCGTCTCCCGGCGGCGCACAACATATCGTCAGACTTGTCTCAACGATCTCTTTCACCCTATGCTTTCAGAAATTGATTTTGACTTACAGAAACTCGAAAAAACGGATGAACAGTGCTCGGGTGTTAGGATTTCTCGCCCTGTTCCGTGTCGGCCGAATATCTTCACGAAAAATCAATCAAAAATCATCCATTAAACATGAAAGGGGTCGGGATAACATGAACTAGGGCTCTACTGCCAATGTTAGGATTTTCGGATCCCCGAAAACAGGATTCGATACTAAATCGAACCCCTAAAATGAATGCGGAAGATAAGCCCGGGAAAATCACGCATTACCGATCCTAAAGCACACCATGGATTCGAGCGTACCTTGTTAGCCACAGATTAAACACCAATGCTGAAGATTGAGGAAGAGAAACCAATCCCGTTCGATCTGATGACTTCGATTGGCTTTAAAGAGAAGACGGCGTCACCTTTAGCGTTTGTCTTCCTTTTTTTTCTTGGAGGAAGAGAGGGAGAAGAACGTACATGCGTTATTATGCCAAAGGGTACGTCCTCCCTCTCTTTCCTCCCTTATATACGTTCCTCCAAAAATAAAGAATCGTACCCCTTCATCCATGGGCCCTAATCTTGTGGGCTGGGCTTTCAGGTCCAACATGGGTGGATGGGCCTTAAGCCCATCACATAAAACCATCACTTACTGCTGCTAGCCACTTTGTCGATCACCAGGAAGAACAGACAACACCAAGCCAGGGACTAATTAGGAGCCCCTCCACGACGTCGGATCTTTTCTTTTTTTTTTTTCTTTTTGGCAGGACGCCCGAGTATCCTCCCGGCACCGATGACAGCTCGCTGCCATCCACCGCAAGCATTTGTGACGAACTCCACCGAGATAGCATTGCAAGCACCACCATAGCCTCGAGTCATCGCGATTCATAAGCATGGTTGCTAAACCCGGATTTGGAGAAAATTCAAATTAGGCAGTTTTTTTTATTATTCATTTTATTTCTTTGTCTGAAGTATTCATTGATGTATCCCATTGAAAAATTTTGATATGTCATGATTTTTGCAGCTCGAGGAGCCTTTTAAATTAGGGATTGACAGTCCAATTTTCACACTCGAAATCCGACTTGCAATCGCTTGAAAAATCGCAAATCTGATCTCATGCCCGAGATTTGATTCACGATTTATTTAAAATTGACCGACCTAATCTCATGCGCGAGATATGGTACGTTAATTTGAATATCAATATTGTCTTGCTCTGATATGTTGTTATGTCGTTTAAGTTAATTTTGTTTTTGTAAAAAAATCCAAAAAATATGTGAGTTAGATTAGGTTCTTGTTTTAGGGTTTGCATATTTAGAATAGGAATTTTATTTCGAATTTCAAAAAAATCAAAAATCAAATCAATCAATTTAGGTTGCTAGTTTGTTTAACCTAAATTGCATGTTTAATTATTTGGCAATTATTAATTTCGAATTTTCATAAAAATTAATACAAAAATACAAAAAAAAGAAAAGAAAAATTAGAATTATGGCAACTTTTGTACGTCATTGCATATTGGGGTAAAACGCACTTAGTTTAATTCTAGATAATATTTTTCTTAATTTATTATAAGTTTAGATATTAGATAGATTACATTTTAGGATTATTTAGGTTAAAATAATATTTTAGTTTAAATTAGGACTTGGCTTAACCTAATTCCTAATGCAAATCAAATAGAATCTTAATCTAGTTAGATAATTTTCACATTTTTCCTAATTCCGAATTGCATGAAAAATACAAAAATGTCTTAGGATAAATTAGTTCCATTCTTTAATATAGATTGCATTTTTAGGAAAAATAAAAAATTTATATAAAATTAGGTTCATGAAATGCACGTCATTTAGAGATGCTTATTAGGTCCATTTGATTAGAAATTGCATGCCATTAGAATTAGGTCATTTAGTTATATTGCATTGCATAAAGCATAATTTTTATTAAATAAGTGAAAAAAAAAAATTGCATGTTAATTAGAAATCATATCTAGGACTTGTCAATGTGAATTCTGATCTAATAATACAGATGTTTTTGTTGCTATGAGGTAAGTTTTGTGTTTTTTTACTTATTTTCTTGAGTGTTAAATTGGTGGTTTGCGCACCTGCATGATTACTTTACATATTAGGGAAATAGATTTAAAATTAATCCAAATTGCTTGCAAAAACATTTTCTTGAAAATAAAAAGAACTGGTACCGAAAGGGCATTAGAGAAGTCTAGTGTAACCAAGTCCCCGTACTTAAAGTCTCTAATTCGTAGAAGTAAAATAATTTTCTCATTATTTTACTTAGGTGTCTAATCAACCTACCATAAACTGATTAGTGACGACTCCTAAATAAAATCCATTTGCATGTTAAGAAATTTGAACCTAAGTCGTGAGTTGGTATGAGTTTAGAAGAGCGCAAGCTAAGTTAGATTTAGTAATCCATTAGCCTAATTTTAGGTAGTTCACCCGAAAATTTGGTCGCGACAAATGATGAAAAAATCGAACACTTTGACCCCGGGGGGTAAAGTCGTTCTCTAACTTTCAATGAAGTTGATGTAAATGATTATATTTAGTCAAAAATCCACTTTATCACCAGCAATCATAATATTGCTAATACCTATCAGTAGATGTTGGATTTTTTGAGAAACAGTGGCGTGACCGGATGATTTTCCGAGAAAATCAGGTCCTGATAATTTTCCTGGAAAATGCTGCATTCTGCTTTCGCAGTTTTTGCTTTCATATGACTTCACGCCTCGTCAGAGGTGCGGAACGAGCAAAAAACCAGCGTGTTCAGTTGCCTAGAAGCTACTATCTACTCTTACTACCAGAAGAAAAAAAAAAACCAAAAAAACACTTTGGTCGAATTGGGAAATTGCAAATGGTTTAAAGGCCTTTCGGATTAGACTGGATTGAATTAAGAATTCTTAGACAAGTATGAGCCAGCGGATGATTGGACTTGTAGAAGAATTTCAGCTTGTTTGATAACTAAATTAGGATAAAAAAATTTAGGGTTAATACCCTAAAAAAATCCTAAACTAGCATATATGTGACAAATTTACCATAAACTAATTTTCTAACCATCAAAAACCCTACGTTACACATTTGATAAATTTACACCAAACTGATATATTTGTGACAAATTTACATTCTATTAATTTCTGTTAAATTTTATTATCAAATTACCAAGTTGAATAACACTTGATAGTTGACTAGAATAATAATTTGGGAATTTATTCTCCATTTTATAGTTATGCAATTTTTGTGATTTTTTTTTATTAATCTAATTTAATGGATGACATATTTGTCATAAATGTATCAATTTAGGGTTTTTGGCGAGTCTAATAAATTAGTTTGAGGTAAATTTGTCACAAATGTATCAATTTAAGGTTTTTTATGTGAGTAAATTTTTTATAAGTATACCGGTTTGGAGTTTTTTATGATCAAAAAATTAATTTATGGTAAATTTGTCACATACCAATCTGAGGTTTTTTAGGGTATTAATCAAAAAAATTAAATTCAGTATAAATACCATAACTTTCGTATGGTGCTTATTTGAATGTCATAACTTTTTTTTTGTTCACTTGAATGCCAATGGCAATTTGCCTCATCAAAAAATCCAATATTGATGTCAATTATCCTACATGGTTTCGCCGACCCTGCCATGGATTTTTTTTAATTATCGTTTAATTTTTTAATTAGTTTTTGAATTTTTTTATTTTTCTTTTGCTCCTTTTTAAGGCGGGTGGCCATCGCTTAAGGGCCCCTCGCCTTTAGCCACGAAGGCCGTCGCTAGATTTGGGTGGCTATGAGTAAGGCTACCTTCTTGGCCCACACCAAGCAAGGACCGCTGCCCAGATGTGGCAAGGGCCTTCATGGCCAAGGGACAGGCGGCCCTTGCCTAATCTAAGTGAGGGTTTTGTAGTTGGCAAAACAAAAAAGATATGGACATACGTGAGCGCCTAAGAAAATTATGGCACTTTCGTTGTTCTTCTCTATGTTGCTCGTGAGGAATAGGAACACTAGTTTTCTTGTATTGCCATGATAAGGATGCAGAGTATAATTTTTTCATGTACCATGGAATGCAAAAACTACTTTTTATATCATAATTTTTCACGAGCCATTTTACATAAGCTTTTCAAGGACTGAGAAAACAAGAGAAGCAGGTTATGAAGACGACAGAGCACGATTTGTGCCTGTCACGCAAAACACCTTCGGCTAAGCTGAACCCTGCATTTATTGCCAGCATTGTAGAATATGCTTTGCTTCTTTTTCAGTAGTTACTGATTGGTAATTCAACATCAATATCAAAGCAACAGTCCGAATGAATGGAGAATATCGAGGGAACTTAGAATCATGATGGTGTATGTGTTCCGAACGACAGCTGTAGATAGCAGCAAACGGGGAAGACTTTATTCATTGGACTACATGGACGTGGTGTCAATATCGTCAAATAATAAGCACAGAACACAAGTGCACTCTTTGAATTAGATTTCTTGTATCCCTTACATGTGAAAAATCAATAAACTTTTGAAGAAACGTGTTGAAAGAACTGAAGTAGAGACTCTCTGATGAAAAAAATATTCGCTTGTGGAGGCATTCAAACTGAGCTGTTCAGTACACATATGAATAACATTAAGTAACTAATATGACCTCGTCTAAGAAAAAGCCCCATCAATTCCATCACACAGTAAATGGAGAATCATCTTATCTAATGCAACATTAAGAACGAATCGAATCAAGCCTGGAGTTCATTCCGTGGCTGCTCCATCATGCCACGTCGTCTCTTCATGACGATCTTCCTGATGAAGAAACCCCACTGCATCACTGCCTTTATCTTCAGCCAGCCAATTACACATGTACTGGTACCACTAAGAGAACCACCGTCGTATAATGGGCTCTGACTTAAGAAATTTGCCAACCAATCATCCATGTTGTCTGACAAGCCAGTAGGGATGCCATTTGCCAGAGGAGCTTCTTGACCACCTGGAGCCGCACAGATTTGTGGAGCCAAATTACTTCGAACAGGGGGGAGATTTTCAATTTGTCCTTCAAACACTTCACATGAAAAGGGGGGGCTCGAGCTTTTCTTTTGCATTGAAGGAGAAAAGTTCTCACCATTGAACTCCCAAACATCATTCCAGTCATCAACGGCCTTTTTCACGATTGTATTGCCATGTTCCTGGAAGAAAATCACTCGGTATATCGCTCAAGTTGGACTAATTTAAGTATTTATCTCCACTATTGAAGGTACATGCGCTGACTTCAATCAGCACTCTTTTTTCGGCAAGTGATTTTGCATTCCAACGGATGAACATGTACTGAAATTAACTAACTAAGTGCAGCACAAAGAAAGAAGAATAAAATAAACATTGAAAGAACCTCAATTCACTTTACGCCTATTGCTGATTTCTCCACCACAAAAGTTCGGGTGCTCGAAAGATGTAATGAAGAGTACAATCAAGGCAAGCGTAAAGATGCAAAGTTGATCGAGAAAGGACCAGTGAAGAAATAAAACACCCATCAATTTGTATTGTGCAAGTAATAAAGATCTTCATAGTTTTATACTTGGGAAGTAATAGTTGCGACGTGAATGCGTTGATCGCTTAAACAACAATACCATGATAACTGCCTCACATATTCATGGATGACACCCTTTTTTCCTGATGAAAGTGCTCTCCAAGTTACTCATGCTCTTTTGTATAATTTTAACTGCACAGTCCGGAGGGCCACTTCGATACACAAGGTTACTATCCTCAACTTTGCATTGCAAGGAGCAAAAACTCAGTTCAATCTATTAACAAAAAGTCTCAACTATGGATCTAGACAGAGCGTCTAGATTTTCTTTCAATTCTCTCCACAGGCACTTCATGTTACTTTTACTGATCAAAAATGAAAAATGAAAGCATCTAGATGTCCAAGCAACTCCTCGTTTCAAGTTTCCACATCTCTGATCAATACTAAAACCTATTAAGCCACACAGCTACGAGTAAACATCAAATTGCAAATTACATGGATAATATGGGACAAATTATACGAATTAAGCATGATGGTATGAAGCACATGAACTGGCTTGACAAAACTTCGTAGGAACTCCTAGTCACTTACCAGATCATCGGCAGAAAGTCGATCAGTAGCACAATATACTCTATCTTTGATTAGGCCAATTAGCTGATGATCGGTGTTGAATATAGCACCATGGTTCCTCGTGCCATCAGTATAGTACAAATAAGGTTTCCAATTCATCTTGCATTCCTTAGCATGAATTTCAAGGGTATCCCAGTTCGTCAAATTTGAGCTCATTCCAAGAATCTACAATGAATGAACACACAAGACTTACATTCGTGGTAGTGAATGAAACCCCAATTGAGAATCATCAATCAAGTGCTTACCTCTTTCAGTTTCATGGGGTCTGTATACAATTGCATTAGAAAGTCCCCCACTTTTTGTATTCCGGCTTCACTCAGTTTATGGTGATATTTCCCATCCTTGAAAATCATCTTCAACCCCCAGATCTCATCGTCGAATGCAGGTTTATCATGTTTTTTGGATGCTGTAAATGGACAGAACAAATACAGTAAGGTTCCAGTCACTATCAGATTGACAAGTAGAAGTGAACTTCTGTAGGCATGCAGACTCTCCTGAAACTGATCCAAAGTTTCAACATTTGCTAATGAAAAAGTAGCCGATCGTTCTTTATTTAGAAGAATTTTCGTTGGAGATAGAAAGGTTCGTATGAAATGAATATCTCAATTAAAATATTGAAGATTGGATATCCAAAACCACGTTTATGGTCAGTCCTAGAGTAAGGACAACGTTTATACGTACTGTAATGGACTATGAAAGACTTACCTTCTCCTCTATGTTCCCTGACACGGAAGGCATTTGTTTTGGCTTCTCGGATTCGCATATTCCCACAATAACCCGATCCCATCTTAAGCCCTATCCTAAATTTTTTACTCCTATTCCAGCTGGAATTGTCAGTAAATTTCAGTTCTCCCAGCTCCCCAACACCTCCATTGAGTGTCACTTGGAGATCTCCCTTCAAAAGCTGCCCCTTATGTTGACGTTCTTTAACAACAAAGTTCTTGAACTCTTCATGAGCCCAGTCATCCTCATCATCTTTGTCAAAGTCACCTTCAAGCACGACAACATCCAACTTAGTGGAGGATTCCAGGCCAGATGTAATGACATCCCCTGTATTCGCATCAATCAAGGCAACGGAAATGCGGGCACCCCTAACTCCTCGTAGTTTCCTTCCAGTATACAGGGAACCTGACAGTTTGGTTTGAAATTGAAGCCGTAAGTTCCTCACATCATTTATTACTGTAGATCTGGCATCAACCCTGCATTCTCGCCAGAGGCCAACCATTAGAAATAAGAACAGGTATAGAAGCAGAAAAATTGGAGAAGTAATGATACATAGAGACAAAATGCCAAATATCTCACTAGGACAAGTCTTATAGCCAGGTAAAGTAAAAGGATAGATAGATGCATAGTCTCAGAGAGTATAACAATGCAATTTTAAAAAAAAAAAATATAACTAAACAAATTTAATTGCTGCACTGCTCTCAAGCTACAAATGATTATGTTCTAACTTGGTGCATTGACAATTTGGCGCAAGACCCAGTCGTTCTGGCCTGACTCTCACTGAGCTCTGACTGCTTGCTTTTGGGTGTTAGTGGTCAGTCAGACCATTATTCCCCAAAAAATCAACAATTCATAACCAGTCAATACCACACAGAAAGCCAGCATCGCGGGGGAAGTGCATTCATACCTTCCAAGGTGGGGAGAGTGATTATTTGCAAGCTCCACTGTTGCCATCTGTTCAAAGCCACCAAGAGAAGAGTTGCCAAAGTTAGAGACATCCAAAATATGAAGCAGAAGGGATGCAAAACCGATCCATTCCATCAAAAGGAGTTGAAAACTTCCCTCTTAAAATCAACTTATCGAACACCTTATTGACCTAAGTTCTTCAGGCACATTTCAAATCACAGTGTTTACCAAACAGCAGCTGTATATATAGTTAATCAATCCTAACCATTTTTATTTCCCCTTTAATTCCATGTTCATGTAAAATGTCACATGTGCTTTCAAAAGGTTATGATTCAGCTTTAGGTGATAAAGCCACAGTTGTGGATGTTAGTGAGGCAAATGGAAAGAAGATGGCCTCCAGCAAGTTCTGATGATCTGCTTGAAACTCAGATGGGCTTTGTGTGGGTTGATTGCTCCAAACTCTAGCTCCGTAGAAAAAGTGGTATTTACTGGATCATCTAGTGGCTCTTTATATGTAAAGGAGGCTTGGAAGCTAGTGAGAATGTATGAACAAAGTGACATGGCTTAGGCTTGTATGGTTTAAGCCTAATGTGCCAAGATATGGCTTTATAAATTGGCTAGTGATTCATAATAGGTTTCACACGTTGGACAGGATGAAATCTTGCTCTGACATTGATAGCACTTGTGTGCTATGCAGACAACATGAAGAATCTGCAATGTACTCGTTCCTTAAGTGTGTATTCTCAAAGCAGATTTTTAGAACAAGTTTTACAGCTACTGTCATTTCCTATATCCTCAAGAGATTGGAAGGATGAATTTACTTGGAATGCAATGATTTATTATCTCTGTAGAGAGAGTACTTAGTGAGGCATGGAAAATGTATCCCCTCAAGCTTGTCATGACCTTGATGCAGTAGCTTATTCCCTGTTAAAGTCTCTTTAGAAGCTATGATTCAGGAAGGAAATAAGACACTTATTGCTGACTTTAACTGTCTGCGTAGAAATTGGCAAGTTATTGTTGGCTAACGTTGCTGTAGTCTAGTGGCATGGTTTTGATTTTTCCTCTTGTTTTCCTGGGTGGCATTTCTCTGTTGTACTGGTAGCATAGATTCGGAAGACTATGATGTCATGTCGTTTGGTGTGTGGTGTCATCAGATTGAAAGTCAACTTGATGAATTAATCTTAAGTTATCAGGCTGAGTTTGTAATCAGTGGAAACACTTATTTGCTGCACTGTGAGGTGATTCTCTGTGAGGCGAAACACTGTGGGCTTGGGATGTAATCTAGGTGCGGAAAATAATAGCATGTGAGCAATTGTAACTCTGATTCTCTTATTTGATTAATGGATTATTTGCTGCAAGCTCTCCCCGTGAAATAGGTACCGACACTTGGACCGAACCACGTAAATTGTTGGTATTCCTTAATGTTTCTCAATTATTTCTTTGTTGATTTCGTGTCAATTTAATTGCAAGATCCAATTATCTTTCGCATTATATTACAACATTTATACTAACAAAAAAAAAAAAAATGTGCAAAGTTCGTGCTCAATGAATGCTGTTCAAATAGTTGATATAAACCAATTAGCTAGCAACAGAATTGTTACTCAGTAAGTTCATTCGATCACTTCATGACATGCAGATGGACAATTCATACCTGAAGTGTTCCTGGAAATATGTGTGAGACAAAGTGGAAATTTTATAAACTCTGTTTCTCTTACCAGTTTCTGTTGCATTATCTCTTCGGGAGCATTTCCTATGCACCTACACCATGGAAATTCACACCATGAACAACTGCTGTCTTGTGGACTTATTTGTAACAAATAGACAAATATCCATTTGTAACATTTTATACTAGTACATATGACTGTCAGACCCAACTACCAGACTCATCAGATGCATTCCCTTAATTCTAGGCAACAGAGAAAAGTCGACGTAAAGCTGGAATACATATTTATCCAGTACATAGATAACAGAAGCAAGGAAAGTTAATTAGCAGATATCTCCAAATGCACCGTCCTTTCATTGATAGACCAAAGAAAAAAGTATGTGCGGGTATTGCACTATGCTGAATAGAACCATGGATTGTTGGCTCATGATACTCGATGATAATTCTAGCTATTGAGACAATACGCATGGAAATTCTTCTAGAGGAATCACTACATGCTGATGAGCTTCAGCCAACAAACAAAATAAAATATATTCACCTTTGACAGCTTTTAGCCAAGTCAGATTTAACACGCTCCCACGCTCCCCTGAACTCTTCCCTGAACTCTTCCCTGACCTGTCCAGCAAAGAGCAATAGCAAAGAATTACGTTGCAATATGTCACGCATTCATCTCATTCAAGTTTCACATCACAGGTATTCTCATCGTCCTCCTTCGACATGCAAGTTGTCATTGACCACATTTTCCAAGATTCAAGGAAAAAATCATGTCCAAGCCACTTCATTGAAAAGCTGGATCTTCTTGTGATCCGTACTGTCCGAAACAACATGAACTAAATCATGTTCTTAGTGGAATTGCTTCACGGGAAAAGCCTAGAACAGTCAGTGGGTCATTTTTACCACTCAAACAATAATTCTCTACACATCTCGCAGCAATTTCTCATGCGGATTTCTATCCAGCAACTGACTGGAAGGTCAGAAATGCATCCAACCGCTCCTAATTGAAGAGATCAGCAATTGAAGTACAATAAAGACTTTATTTTGTATGTCCAAGTTGGTTGCTTTACTCATCTTACCACTCTCCGGACATCGTCCTCTGTCAACCAGCTCCTTGTCACCAGATTCCTTCCGGACCAACGCCATCTTTGACTGTGTGAAGATCAGATCAGCACAAAAGTACAATCAAGATGGTAAAATTAGGCAAACAGGACAACAAAGTAACCCAGTGACAATAACAGCTCACTTGCTAGGTGAAACTTTCCAACAGAGTTTAATTCCATTAAGGAAACAATACTGCAATTGACCCACGCCAAAATTGCATAACAGATTCGAGACGACAACATCTGAGGTCTTTAACACTTCGTACTAAAGCCACAGCACAAAACCACTAACAAAAACCAAAACGAAAGCGATTTAGAACTGTCACGAGGCAAAAGCTAATCAATGTTATGCTTCAACGCAGACTTCCCCATGTTTTTCTCATTCCAAGAATCCTCAACTCAAGAACCCTTCATCGAATATCCCACCAAGCAAAGCTAAAACTAGCAAGATCATCAAGTAATCGAGCAATCATCAAGTAATCAAGCAAGCATCGGAACGTCGAGAGAGAGGAGCGAACTCACTTCGTTCGAGCGGTGCGCAGCCTCCTGAGCAGACTTGCTTGACCTGAAGAAGTGGAAGGCAAACCTCTCTTCTGCGGCGACATGATTTCCTTTCCTTCTGCGGAGCTTTTCAAGAACTGGGAGAGTGTCTGGATTTGGAAGGATTTGTTTGCTGAACAAAAGGATACAAAAGTAGCACAGAAATGGAGGAGAAGACAAACACTTATTAATGCACGAACTCAAGCTCAAGCTCAAAGCAATGACTTCGCAATCACGGGGGTGTGCTTTATTCTGCGCTGTCTGAAGTAGTAGTAGTCTCGTCATTTTCCAAGAAAAGGCAAGAACATTTTCTGGGAATGTGGCCGGTTCTAAAACCGCGTTCATTTATTCCTCAGATTCTGGCGATTTGTCCCCCTCAACCTTTTGAATATGCCCGCCCGATTTTCTCTCTTTTTGTTGCTTTTATCCGCCTTTTGCCTGATAAATAATTGAGCTTTTTAATTGACCAAAAAAAATAATAATAATAATTGAGCTTTTTTGCCTTTAACCTAAATTTAAGGTGAATCTTTTTGCCCTGATCTTTGATCAATTGGTCACCCATTAGAATATCGGCTATTTTCTATGGACGTGCATGCATGATTTTAAGAAATATTAACGATAATCACGTGTTCCATAAAAGCTAAAATAATTCCTTAGAATTAGAAACTAAATTGTGGCCAAATGGAATTGCGGGGATACTTCATCCACGATAACTTGAAAAGTATTTTCTTATTTAATTAAGAGAAATAATTTCAATGGAGATAGAAATTGCATAGAGAAGGTTTTTTTTTGGGGGGGGGGGGGGGGGGGGGGAGAGGGAAAAAGTATTGGGATGGACTTAATTCGTTTTTCCGTCAACGGCCAAAGGCCGCTTGGCTTTTCCGCGTCCGTGGCCATCCTTGGAGTGGCGTACAAGCTTATCCTACACGCTTTCATAGTACGATGAATGACGCGTGATTCGTCACAATTTGATATTGCCATCTGATGATTACGAAATGCTACTTTCGAGATTAATGATTTGTTTTTTAATCCAACTTTGCTTTTACTGATTCGTCTAAATTTTACTTTTACCCTCACTTTTTCATGTTTTAATACACCTATGATCAAAATCGCATCACGCATCATCAAATCTAGCATCGATCCTCATCCAATCTGAGATCACGCAATCTCAAGATAACATCGCAGAAGTCTCATGACTTCAAGCAAGATCTATCTTAGGTCACATGACTCCACTATCAACATCACACGACCTTTGAGGCTTAAGGTTAGGCAACCTCGACGACCACGCCTCAGATTACGGCAGCTTGGTGCTTGAACTGGGTCAAGTGATTCAAGGCTCCTGGGTAATTATCCAATCCCTCATTTTCTATTTTTTCTTTGCCTTTTGTTTTAAAATTTACTTTTTAAGATCAAATTTCGAAGTTTGTCAAAAAGTGTTCACCAAACATAATTTACCTCTCATTACACCTCTCTGACCTAAAGTCAACTGCATTTCCGCAAAGGCTTTTTCAAAGTACTCTTTCAAACACACCCTATGACTAGTCTAACATTAAATAAGTAGCAGTCTATGTTATGGGTACGTGTATGTGGTAGACTAATTTTTTATTTATTCTCTCTCTTTTCTAATTCTAAAATTACGAATTTTGTTATTTCCATAATTATAAATTTGTTAACATACTCACGGCCCACGTAAACAAATAAGGGTAATTCCAAGCGGCTAGCCAAGGGAGGCCAAAGCTAAAGCTGGATAAAATCTAAAGCTTAGGCTATTTAGTAAAACATTTCGCCTCGCTAATATAATAGCAAAGTTCGGAGTGCTGTAAATTAATCAAAATGGAGAGTTTTATAGAATTCCATTTATGTTTTGTTTATTTCGTGGAAAAAAGAACAATTTAAAGAATATTTTCTTCAAAATAATCGCTTGTATTCCTTAAAATAATTAGCCTACAAAAAGTGTATTCATTTTCGACAATAATTTATGTTTAAACTTTTTTCCATGAAAATCGAGTCCAGTTATTTATCGTGGGAAATGCTCCGTGCTTTCGGTTTTGAAATTTTTGGTTCATTTGATTTCACACGCTCATCCGACGTGCAATGAGCCAAAAAACCAGGACATCATTTTTCCCGGCAACTACCCGTCTACTACTACTTCTCTTACAAAAATGCTTTGGTCGAACCAGGAAACTGCAATGTTAAGGCCTTTTGGATCGGATTAGATCGATTACAAATCACCATATGATCGGACTCATAGAGACTTTCAAACGAAAAACTACATGGGTTCACTTTTTTTCTGTCGAAAGTAAAAATTTCATTCATATCTCAAAATCTTAAGATAATATTAAGTGTTAAAATTTAAAAATTCAACACTTACATGAGAATAAAATAAACTTGCTAGATGACTTTAAATAGAGCTGACTTAAATGATTGCATTGAGTCTCAAAAATCCACTTTGTCCCGTGAATAAGGGAGGAGTTATTAATTTGTTCAATAAATAATTGATGATAATTAGCTATCGTAAATATATAAAAGAAACTTAATAAAAATGGTCATTTTCTAAGTCTGATAAGAGATTACTAATATTCGATTGTCAAATTGCAATTATCAAGGAACCTTTTCTTCCTATTTTTGCCACATAAGACTATTATCGATACTCAAAATTCAGCACTGAAATTTTAGAACTTAATTTCCAGCTTTATCAAACAGGCTCATATTCTCCATTCATTGTAAAAAATTTTAGGGCGCGAATAATAACTATTCTGGCCAGAAAATTAATTTCTGGAAGAGAAATAAATTTTTCTATTTCTATTTATAGATATTTCTATTTCTAGATGAGTTCCCAAGCAAAAATAATCGTTTGATAATGATATAAATTTTTTATTCAAAAAATAGAAATTCGTTTGATAACGACAAAAAATTTATTCCTTTCGAACAACGGTGGGCTAGTGACCGGCGCCGCCACCGCCGACTAATGACCAGCAGCAGCGGCAGCGACAACGACAACAGCCGACGACTAATGACCCGCCACTGCCGCCACCGATCGTTGGTTGCCAATCGATGGCGGCAGTGGCGATTGGCAACCGACGAACAGTGGTCAGTGGCGACAAATGGAAGACACAAGAAGAAGAATTTTTATTTCTCATTTCTATTCCAAAAATAGAAAAGTAGAAAATTTTTACTTCGATTTATATTCCAAATCTATTTCTCAAACAAAAATCTATTTTAGAAATAGAAAAATGAAATAATTTTACCAAATGAATAGAAATTACTAGTTGTCATGCACCCCCTTAGTCTCTGAAGCCAATTTGATGACCCAATTAAACGCTAAAAATTGAGGGTTTAGCAACTAATGAGGGTAAGCTTGTTTGATGAATTAATTTATTGACTTAAAGGACTCAATTAAGTTGGAAAATCCACGTAACGGATTTTTAACCGCATAAACATCTAGTAAATATAAGGGATCAAAACAAAACATCTAACGTTGGTACTAACTAATCCCAGTATTGCATTGGGTCATAAGCTTTACTCAGGAGAGGGTGAATGCTAATTTGGGATGGCTTACTTGATTCAATTTAAGGGAAGAATAATTTATGGTCATTAGAATCTTACCACGTATATTGCTAAAACCTACAGATTAAAATCATTGTTCTATATTTTGGTGAGAAATTTTTTGAATTAAGCTATCGGTTTCTAATTGTCACCAAACAACTTTATATTTCCAATTTCTAGGATTTAAGATTTTCGACACTCATATTTTTTAAGTTTTCTTGAACATGCTACGGTCTCTCTAGTCCTAAGCCCGGCCTTAAATAACTTCATCTTAGGCCTCGTATTGGACCTTGAGTTCTCTAGGATGTAAAATGTAGAGAAGGTACTGTCGAGTAAAGGGCATGAAATAATGCTATCCTAACAAAGAGGCACGAGATATTATGGGCACCGACACATTAAAATAAGGAATACATCTATGAAGCCCACTTCTCAAGAAGACGGGCCACAAAGATCTCGGCAAATTAAAGGTCTCGTGTCTGTCAATAGTAGCCAATTCGAGCGAACTAAGTTGTGGAAACAATAATTGAAGATTCGATTTAAGGAAATTTCAATAGGCTTTTTTTTTTTTGTAATTATCCATTGGCATAGTTCCTTTTTTTTTTTTTTTTTATTCTATAGTGGCAGTAGTTAATTCAATATTGAGCTTTTGGTCAGCACCCATCGACAAATTACATTTCGGTTATTTGGGATTAGCGTCGAGGGGACTTGACTGAATAAAAAATTCTAAATTCGAGATTTTCATTTTTCACGCATGCACGGAGTTATTATTTTGTCGCACTGTGATTGAATATTACATTTTCGTTAATATCTCAGCTTTTTCTCTTTTTAGTCTTATCATTTATTCGTTACCAAAACTCAGGATTAAAAGTCAAACTCAAATGTACTAGAAATCTCGCTCCCCATAATCCAAATTTCCGGCTCCTCTACTGACCATGCGATTGGATAATTCAAGTTTAATGATGGGTGAAGCACCGTAACATCATAGATCTATGTGCACGACATTTTTATGCTAAATTACGGCTCCACATGGCAAAGTTGTACTTCTTAATAGGTGGACCGCAGAAGTTTAGGCATGTCTAATGCGCACAAGAAGTCCAAGAAGATTCTGAATTATGTCATAATAGTATTTGATTTTGCCTATTTTGCAAAAGGTCCTGGAGGCGGGCCCCCCCAAACGTGTCTAAAATGCACAAGTAGTCTAAGAAGATTAGGCCTAGTGAACATGAAAGGACGTGATATCAACACGTTAAATCATTAGAATTTAATTTTTGTAATAATTGACTCTTGTTCTGTATATGAAAACTTACAAATAAGCTCTTCTTCGAAGTTTTTTTAAACTACACTCTCTACCTTCTTACTAGAAAACTTGATATTTTTAACACCTGCATCAAAAAAGGATAACTTGATATCTAAATTAAATAGGTCTCTTTGATTTCTTAATTAGCAAAAGAAAATTTTCAAATTCAGCTCAATAAATCCTGTAAAAGAAACCACGCCTCTCCATCTCATTAATTACCTTAATTTGAGCAAAATGACAGTATTTGCAGGCTTGTGTACGGCCTGTCTTTTGTCTAGCATATTCCTAAAAGATGATTTTATTTAATTGGCCATTAATGCTAAATAACATGGATACGTGAGGTTCTATGAATAGAAATTAGGTGTTCTATAAAATTAAAAATTCTTTGAAATTAGAAATTAAATTGTGACTAATGGGATTGCACGGATAAAGTTCAACCACAATGAATTGAGAAAGTGTTTTATTAGTTAATTAACAGAGCCGGCTTCAACGGAGATAGAAATTATATATATAAAAAAAAGAAAGAGAAAAAAAAAATCAATGCGCGTGGATTTGAGCAAACCAGGGGGCTCTAGTGGGGTCCACTTAGATTCGCTTCGGTCGACGACAAGGCCGCTTCGCTTTCCGTCATACGTTGCGGAGACCTTGGAGCTCACGTCAATTTTCTGACGCGTTTTCATGATGCGGTGGATGACGTCAGGTGGATCGCGTCAGACGGGTGACGCGAAGATATTTCCATAAAGCTTAAACAATTATTTAAAATTGAAATTTAACCCATCATCCAATAATAGTTGTGCTTAGTCATATCGATACCGAGAATTCAGGCAGTGTCCAATCGCCCTTAATAAAAACCAAGGACGAATCCTTCAACCAAAAGCCTCAATTTTTTCGAGAAGAAAATTAATTTGATAAAACCTTTCTCTGAACAAATATAATAACAAAGTCCATAGTGTTGTGGACTACAGACCGATCGAATCAAGAGTTTTGTAAAATCTTAATTAATAGCCTTTACTTGAGTAATCTAATATATAGTCCCATCCCATATTACCCTTTCATGCAACTCAATTAAGGGTATGTTTACTTGAGGGAAAGTGTTTTTCGAGAATTGATTTTTCAAACTTTCTCAAAAAAAGTCAATCGAAAGCACTTTTCAATCAACGAAAATATTCAAACATAAATTTAGGAAAATCATTTCCTAACTCTAAAAAGATGAAAACACTTTTCAAAATTACTCATATCAAATATTTTAATATTTTAATTTCATTATTTTATTTAATTTTTAATTTTTAATTTTCCTTCTTCTTTGACACATTGCCGACCGGCGATCGGCCACAAGGGAGCTTGAGCCTTACCACAGGCTGAAAAGGCTCAAGCCTGTTGTTGGCCTCAAGCGATCTCAACTTGCACCTATGGCCAATAACCAGCCATGGCACCAACAAAGGAGAAGAAAAATAAAATAAAAAAATAATATAGTATAATATAAAAATTTTAAAAATCAATTTTTTTTCAATAAGATTGAAATTTTTGGTATCTAAATACCAGAAATTGTCTTCAATCACATATCACCAAAATAAAAAGAAAACTATCCACCTTTCTGAAAAATGATCTTTCAAAAAGCATTTTTCTTTATCACGAAGTTTTTCCACCCTAAGTTTCTTCCCTGCTTTGGAACGAAAGGGATGAGCCACAAATCGTGAAATGATGCGGATGCTGCATCAGCTGAGCAGCACATAGCCAATAGCACGATGATCACATTTTCAATCACATTATTAAGATTTCCTCTCTGGGGTTGACTTTCTTCGGCGGAAGGAGCGTCTCCATCCATCCGTCACTTTGTTTCGTCTCGTGGTCGTGGCGATCGCACTTTTGTCTCTCACCAACTCGAGTCTCCTTGCAAAGTTTGGACTGGTTGTCTTGTCGTCGCCATCGGGGTGTGTACGCGCACTTGTGTGTCCCACAAAGAGAGGAGAACGACATACAGACGGTAGCTTGACCGGGTGATTTTCCTGGAAAATGTTGCTTCTGCATTTTCGGCTTTCATATGATTTCATGCCTCGTCAGACACGTGCAACGAGGTAGAAAATCAGCGTTTGTTTCTATTCTTTTACTTCTCGGGAAAAAAAAAAAAACAGAACATAAATCTATTTAGTAACTTTTTTATTTTCAGGAACAAATTTGTTGTTGAGAATAGATTTAGAATAAATTCAAGCAGTAAAAAAAATGTTGTTTCTTTGTTTGCAAGAATAACTTCAAATCAAGCCAAAATCATTTTCTTTTCTTCTTTTTCTTTTCCTCCTCTTCTTCCTCTAGTCAGTCATTGGCCATGGCAATCCCTGTGACCGACCAAATGAGGTCCATGAGCCTTGCTAATGGCTAGGCAAGGCTTGACCTCATCAGGGTCAATGAGGCCGTAGCCAACAATTGGCCAAACAAGGTCTAGTGAGCCTCATCAGTACCTAGTCGAGGCTCAACCTCATCGAGGGTCGTTGAGGCTCCCTCGAGGCCGCTGACCAACAAGAAGAAGAAGAAAAGAAAAAAAGTAATAAGATTATTTAAAATTCAAAAGAAATTTTGAAGTAAAAAAAAAAAAAAAAATTAAGGGTCATACCAAATGCATTTTCTATTTTGAGAATAAAAAATTTTGATAGTTACCAAATGAATTCAAATACTCAAAAGCTTATCTAGGAAACAAAATTAGAAAAAAATATTTGTGAGCATAAAGTGTTCTTGAGAAGATAATGATTACCAAACGTATCCCTAGTAACCACTAGGTTGAAGATGTACTAAAAGTTCAGGGATCACATTATATATTGAGTTAAAGTTCATGGACTATATTAAACAAATTAAAAGTTCATGAACCAAATTACATATTGGGCCAAAATTTAAGAATTATTTGTGTCAACTTCTCCAATAACAAAGTCCGTAGTTTTGTGGATTGATTAAATTGAGAGTTTTGTAAAATCTCAATTAACAGCCTTTACTTGAAAAATCTAAGATAGAGTCCCATCCCGCTGTAGTTTTGCGGACTGATCAAATCAAGAGTTTTGTAAAATCTCAATTAACAACCTTTACTTGAGTAATCTAAGATAGAGTCACATCTCATGTTACCCTTTTATACAACTCAATTAAGGGTGTTTTTATTTGACGGAAAGTGTTTTTCTGAAATTGATTTTTTGAAGTTTCACGATCAGAAAATGAGTCACCCGAAAACACATTTTGGTCAACAAAAATATTCCTGCATAAATTTAGAAAATGAATTCCCAAATCTAAGAAAGTGAAAACACTTTTCCAAATTACTTATCTTGAATATTTAATGTTTTAATTTCTTTTTTCTTTTTCTTCTTCTTCTTCTTCTTCTTCTTTGACCAATCGCTTACCAACGACTAGCCATAGGCAATCTTGAGCCTTGCCACAGGCCAGCTAGGCTTGCTCGCTGGCCTCAAGTGATCTCGAACTTGCTAGCTCATGCTTATGGTTGATAACTACTCATTGTCAAGGCCGAGTGACTAGTAGAGGGGAAAAATTAAAATGAAAATTAAATTAAAAATTTTGAATTTTTTTTCCCATAAGATTGAAATTACTAATATCCAACACCACCAAATATGTTTGGTCACATACCAACACAGAAAGGAAAACTATCTATTTTTCTGAAAATTTATCTCTCAGAAAGTATTTTTTTATCATGAAATTTTTCTTGTAACAAATGCATCTTAAGATTTTTTGGGCTTTGAAATGAAAGGGATGAGCCACGAGCGGATGTTGCATCAATTGTGCAGCACAAAGCCAGCAGCACAACAATCACATTATTAAGACTTCCTCCGAGGTTGACTTTCTTCGGCGGAAGAAGCGTCATTCCTTGGTCGCGCTCTTTCGTGTCGTGGTGCTAGCGATCGAACTTTTCTCTCTCACCGACTCGAGTCTCTCGCAAATATTGGACGGGTCGTTGTCGTCGCCGTCGCCATCGCCGTCGTGCATATGCCTGTGCCACAGGAGAAAGGACGCGGGGGGGACGGGGGTGGGGGTTGATGGAGAATTTTCCAGGAAAATGCTGCGCTCTGCTTCCGCACTTTCCGCTTTCCCGGAAAACCAGCGCATTTGGCTGCCCGGTCCGTATCTACTAGTCTGCTCCTCCTGCCAAATGGTCGGACCGGGAAATGGGCAATGGTTTATTAGGCCTTTTTGGATCGGACTGGATCGAATATACGGATTCTTAGATGGGCATGAATTGGTTGATGATTGGACTAGCAGTAGAATTTTGACTTGTTTGATAACTAAATTTAGTGCCGAAAAATTTAAAATTCAATGTAAGTATCATAATTTTTGTACGACACTCACTTAAGTATTAATTTCTTTTTTAGTTTACTTGAGTGTCGCAAATTTAAAAAATCGATTGTTTAAGTGTCATTAGCAATTTGCCTTGTTAGAAAATTTGACATGAAAGTCGGTCATCCTATGCGGCTTTATCAGCACTAATGTGGACAATTTAAAAATATTTTTTATTATTTTTTTAGTCGCGGAGATTGTCGCCGAATCTAGGTAGCCTTGGGGAAGGTTGCCTTCATAGCCACACCAGGTGAGGGCCTTCGCGGCCAAGGGTGAGGCGGCCCTCACCTAATCTGGGTGAGAGTTTCGCAATCAATGAGTGTCGTCAATGACTCTTGCCGGCCTTAAAAGAAAAGGAAAAAAAAAACAAAAACGAATATAATAATTCAAAAAGAGTAAATCAAAAATTCAAAATATCCACATCAGATGGAAAATTTAAAAAAAGAAAAATCACATAAGATGATTTGCTAGAAATGACATTCAAATGATCCATTTTACTTTGAGAAGTAAGCAAAAGAAAAAAATTATAACACACAAGTGAACACTTACGAAGGTTATGACACTTGTATTGTTCTTCTTCTTATTCAATTAAGTAATGCAAAAACTACTTTTAATACCATTCAAAACTATCCATGAGCCACTTTACATAAGCTTAAAACAAGAGGAGCAGGCCAGGAAGAGGATAGAACGTGGTCGTGTCTGTTACGCAAAACACTTTTGGCTTAGCTAAACCCTCCATTTATAGCCGCTGCATGGCCTTGCAGAATATACTTATGCTTCTTTTTCAGTAGTTACTGATTTGTAGTTCGACGTCAATATTAAACTAACAATATGAATGAATGGTGAATATCGAGGGAATTTGGCATAATGATTTAATGGTGTACGCGTTCCGAATAATAGCTTTTATTGCCCGTAAGTAGCAGCAAAAAGGCAAGACTTTATACATTGGACTCAATGGACGTGGTGCCAATTTCGATGAATAGTAACCGCATAATGCAAGTACACCCCTTGATTGATATACCTTACATTTCCTTACATGTGAAAAGAAACTTTCTAAGAGACATGTTGAAAAAATTAGAGTAGAGAGACTATGATGAAAAAAATTATTTGATTGAGAAGGCGTTCAAACGACGTTGTTCAGTACAAAAATAAATAACATTAAGGTTCTCTTTTGTAACATTTTTATTTTTCCATTTTTTTTGGTTATTTTGTTCTCCAAAATATAAGAAAATAAAAATTCATTTGATAAGATCAGTCAAATTTTATTCCCCAGATAAAAAAATCGGCTAAGGAATAATCTAGAAGAAAAACAACGTGTGGAAACCTACTTCTTTGTTCTCTTGTACAATTTCTAAAACAAGTCATTTTTTTTTTAAGTTGCTCACCAAAGCTCCCCGAGGCCAGGCAATTGGGGAGGGAGAAGAAGAGAGGAAAACAATTCAAAAAAAGTAGAAAAATCTCATAAAATGATTTTTAAAAACTAAAAAAGTGTTTTATGTCCTAAAAAATTTAAGGGTTATACCAAACATATTTATGTTCTTTTTCTATATCGGAAACAAAAATTTTCTACAATTGCTAAATGTGTTCGGATGCTTAGAAACTTATATAGAGAATAGAAATGTAAAAAAAAACTATTTATGAAAAAAAAAATGTTTCTAAGAATAAAATGTTATCAAACATACCCTGAGGAACTAATATAACATCATCTAAGTAAAGAATCCCATCAATTCCATTAGATAGTGAATGGAGAATCATCTTACCCAATGCAACATTAAGAACAAATCAAATCAAGCCTAAACTAACTACAGCATTCTAACTTGTCTCTTCGTGACCATCTTCCTGATGAAGATACCCCACTGCAACATTGCCTTTATCTTGAGCCAAGCATTAACACCTTTGCTAGTATTTTTAATAAAACCATCATCATATGATGATGTCACACCCCGAAAGCTATAAGGATGGGGGTGATACGACCTTCCCTTGAAGAGTGTATCCTCAAATCTCATAAGAAGTCCACTTTCAAAAGTTTCCATTGATAACACTCTTATTCTATTGGCTGCTAACCAGAAGATCTGAAAAGGTTGGAAAAGAGAAGGGTGAGCAACTATAACTCTGTAAGTAGTACATCTATTATAAGCAAATCAAGCAATCACTACGCATATATATAAGTATAAAGCACTACTAGAAACTCACAATCCTCCTCATTAATATATCAATCAAATCATGCACAAGGCGTTTTATTTCAAAAAGTTTTATAAAATTTAGAATTACTCATTTAAATTATCATCATAATTCAAACGTCAATAGTCAAGTTCATTGATTAATCTCTATTAAAAACCACATTAATGGTTTATCCATTGATCAATCTCATGACAAAACACATTTCGATAATCCATCCATTGACCAATCTTTTGCTTAATATCGTACTATGTCACGACACAATGTCCGATGATAAAGCGATCAAGATTCTGCTCTTGGTAAGGTCTTCACTTATAAAACCGATGGCTCAGTCCAAAAAGATATCCTAAACCTAATATGCATATCCACAAGTCCCTCAATGGGCTCACAACGATATTTAGTACTAAAACCACATCATCCAATACCAACAATCAAATCCACAATCAATATCAATAATTGATTTCACAAAACAAAACGCATAATCTTTATAAACTTCGTTCATTAAACTGAATACATTTCACAAGACATCCCTCACATCATTTCATGATTCTTCATAAAATAAATTCACAAATCGATATGTATTAACTTTCGATACGTCTTTCATAAAAAGTTCCTCAAAATGTCTTTCATAAAGTGTTTTATGAACCGTTCACAATAATCAGCTCAAGCTATGTTCAAAATATATTTTGTCATTTCCAATAAACAAAAGAATAGTAGATGCTCGGTCTACTTTTATGCATCCAATATGCCTTAAGCACCACTTTTATTTCTTTTCAAAAGAATATCAAATCATATAATACTTATTTAACTCATAATATATCATCCTATCATTTGCAAGACATGAGTTTTATAAAATTAAAGAAGACATAGCATTGCTCATTGGAATGCCTACAAACAAATAACAAATGTTATTTGAATTGTTAGACCCGTGGTCTTTTCAACTCAGCGAGAACCAACTTTAAAATTGAGTAATATACTACCTCAACTACGAAATGATTATACTAAGTCTAAACACTAACGAAATCACTCTTACGCACTAAAAAATCCCAAAGCAATTATTCAAGTTGTTGGCAATGTAAAACTCGAGTGTCAAATTTGATCACGTCATAACTTTCTCCTCCGAACCTTGTTACAAACGTGTTCATAGTCAATAGAAAGCATTTTCAACGCATGACAAAAACCTCAACTTGACCGACTCAAAACCAAGTAAAAAATCAACAAAATATGGCCCCAAAGTCTTTGGATGCACATTGTTCATCATATGTGGGAAACCTCAAAATTTTGTTTCGAGCAACCCCTAAGCTCAAAACAAATTTTGTAAAATCCTACAATTCCACAACACCCTAAACTATCATTTTCATGAAACTTCATAGCTCAACAACTAAAAAATCAAGCTTCATAGCTCAAATCTCACATAATTTCGAATTTAAGCTTTAACCTCGAAAACTAGTCTGATTGAAAGAAAAAGGGGCGTAAGAACTTACTAAGCCTTGCATAACACAATTGAGTCGGCTTGATGAGACATCCATGGCAATTGCTCCTCTTCTTTCTTCCTCCTTCTTGTTCTTCTTTTTATTTCTTTCCCTGTCGTTCTCTTCTCTCTTCCCTTCTCTTTCTGCAAACTCTCGGTCTTCTTCCCCTCTTATTGACTTTTCAACCTTTCCATTTTTTTTCTTTCTTTTGTGTATCACAGGTGTTATAGATGAGACCTGAAGGTCAGATGATACTAGGTCATCACGACACCGGTCCCCTAGAATATCATCCGAATCAATTGATTGGAAACCTTCCACCACACGATTGCCCTGAGGATGAGGAGGTGTACTGCTATGTTGGAAGCTTGATATTGGGTCAAGGGGTGGTTCAGAGGGGGGACCATTCTCATTCACCATATAGTCCATCTGCCTCAAAGAATGGATATCTCCCTGAGGAATTAGAACATTCATGGAGTCTGTAGATATGGGCTTCCGTGCAGCGAGATGAACACTTTCATCAACCGAAAGCTTCATGGCATTTCCAGAATTGGTATTTTGCAACCGCACTGGCAATGCCAAAGCAGTTACACCATCATGTTTTGGAAAAAGAAATAAAATATTAGTGTGATTAGTAAACAAAGGCCGACGTAAGCTCAAGTGTACATTCCGATAAAGAATTTTAGAATGAACGGTTATGAGTTTTTACTATGATGGAAAGTGCCGCTAATTTTTTACCCTCACCCTACACATCTCTTTAGCTTTTCCTTGTCACTGGTCTTTGTTATCTTTAACTGCTTCAATTGAGAAGGTCCTCTTCAATTTTTGACATATAAGTTTAACAAACCAACCTTCTTTCCTAACATATGATCTTCCGGTCACCATTTGATGAAAAAGCACATATGAACACATTGATGTGTGCTTATTCCATCTATTCATGTCTACCTAGTGATAGCGATATCTTGTCGATATCCACTTAGCTATTCATGTCTACCTAGTAATGGCGATATCTTGTCGATATCCACTTAGCATCACCAAAGTGAAGTGCTCATGAGTATCTGCCCTCCCCCTCCCCCCAATGCCCCACTCAAGATGGTCCTACCACCTAAATTTTTTAGTTGCCTTTTAATTGTTTGGACAGAGCCTATAGATACATACGTACGTATGTACATACATATATTGACTGAATGGATGGAGTGTATTGAACGAGGCTCATTTTGCAACAATCACACCTTAAGGAATGTATCTTCATGTACAATTGGCATTAAAAGTTGATTGTCCTCTACATTGCATATCCTTATAGGTCATTTTGATACTTCAACTCGTGTCCAAATTGAAGTCGCATCTCTTAAATTGAACCCTGATTTTACTGCTTTTGGTAGTAACTAGCAATAACCTCCTCCTCTTGTTTGTTCGTCATTGATAAAAACTAATTCTAAGCATTTTCTGTTGCATCTAGTGACAAACCGAAGCCTAACTTGCAAATGGGAATCCTTTACGTATAGCTTCTATGTCAGTGCCAAAGAGGGAGCAAATTTAGTAAAATTTCGTTCTTTTGATGGATAGCTGGACAAATAAACTCTTCATATTCTGTACCAAATCATAAGGATCCGGAAAGCATTGGTTTAATTTATGAAAGCTCGACAAAGTACCATATTCATCGCTATTTCCCAGGCCACATCTTCGTATGTGCTTAAAAAGGGAAAATATTGTGCTTTAGAGCACGTACCTTCAGCAGTCAAGCCCACATTTGCCAGAGGAGCTTCCGAAACACCTGGAGCAGCCCAGATCCGTGGAGCGAAATTACTTTGAACGGGGCCTTGATTTTCAACTTGCTCTTCAAGTACTTGACATGGAATGGAGCTCGAGCTCTTCTTTTGCACTGAAGGAGAAAAGGTCTCACCATTGAACTCCATAACATCATTCTTGTTATCAAGGGCATTTTTCACGATTGCATCTCCATGTTCCTGGAAGAAAGTCACTAGGTATATCGCTCAAGTTGGACTCATTGAAGTTTTTAAGGTACACGCTCTGACTTCAATAAACACTATCTTTTTTTGGCAAGTGATGTTGCATTCCAATGGATGAACTTGTAGTCAGAGTAAGTACGGAAGTCCAGCGCAGAGAAAGAAGAATAAAAGAAACATTGAAAGAGCCTCTATTCATTTTACGCTTATTGCCGCCCATTTCTCCACCACAAAAAGTTCATGCACTCGAAAGATGTTATGGAGAGTACAATCAATGCAAGGGTTAAGATGCAAAGTTGATTGAGAAAGGACCAGCGAAGAAATAAAACACCCATCCACTTGTATTGTGCAAGTACTAAAGATCTTCATAGCTTTATACTTGGAAAGTAATAGTTGCAACTTGAATGTGTTAATATGATGAGCGCCTCACATTTTCATAGATGACGCCAAATCAACTGCTGAAAGTGCTCGCCAAGTTACTCATGCTTTTTTGTATAATTTTAACTGCAGAGTATAGAGGGCCACTTCGATACACGAGGTCACTATCCTCAACTTTGCATTGCAACGAGTGAAAATGGAAATTATTCTATTAACAAAAAGTCTCAACTATTGATCTAGAAAAAGCATCTAGATTTTCTTTTAATTCTCCCCACAGGCACTTCATATTGCTTTTATTGATTAAAAAAAACCAAAAACAAAAGCATCTAGATGTCCAACCAACTCCTTGTTTCAAGTTTCCATATCTCTGATCAATTCTAAAACCTAAGCCACACAGCTACAGGTAAACATCAAATTGCAAATTACACAGATAATATGGGACAAATTATATGAATTAAGCATGATGGTATGAAGCAAATGAACTGGCTTGACAAAACTTCGTACGAACTCCTAGTTACTTACCAGATCATCGGCAGAAAGTCGATCAGTAGCACAATATACTCTATCTTTGATTAGGCCAATTAGCTGACGATCAGTGTTGAATACAGCACCATGCTTCCTCGTGCCATCAGTACAGTACAAATAAAGTTTCCAATTTATCTTGCAACTCCTTGCATGATTTTCAAGGGTATCCCACTTCGTTGAATTTGAGCTTATTCCAAGAATCTACAATGAGTGAACTCGCAAGACTTACATTCAAGGTAGTCAATCAAGCCCTAATTGAGAATCATTCACTAAGTGCTTACCTCCTTCAGTTTCATGGGGTCCGTAAACAATTGAAGTAGAAAGTCCCCCACTTTATGTATTCCGGCTTCACTCAGTTTTTGGTGATATTTCCCATCCTTGGCAATCATCTTCAACCTCCAGATCTCATCGCCGAATGCAGGTATGTCATGTTTCTTGGATGCTGTAAATGGTCAGAACAAATACAGTAAGGTTCCAGTCACTATTAGATTGACAAGTAGAAGCAAACTTCTTTAGGCATGCAGACTCTCTCCTGAAAATGATCGAAAGTGTCAACGTTTGCTAATGACAAAGAAGCCAATCATTTTTCATTTATCAGAATTTTCGTTGGAGATGTAAAGGTTCGTAGGAAATGAAGCTCTCAATTAAAAGTTGAAGACCGGATATCCAAAACCATGTTTATGGCCACTCATAAAGGAAGGACAAGGTTTATATGTACTGTAATGAACTATGAAAGACTTACATTCTCCTCTATGTTCTTTGACACGGAAGGCATCTGTTTTGGCTTCTCGGATTCGCGTATTCCCACAATAAGCCGATGCCTTCTTAAGTCCTATCCTAAATCTTTTACTCCTGTTCCAGCTAGAATTGTCAGTAAATATCAGTTCTCCCAGATCCCCAATACCTCCCTTGAGTGTCACTTGGAGATCTCCCGTCAAAAGCAGCCCCTTTTGTTGACGCTCTTTAACCACGAATTTCTCGAACTCTTCATGAGCCCAGTCATCCTCATCATCTTTGTTGAAGTCACCTTCAAGCACGACGACATCCAACTTAATGGAGGATTCCAGGCCTGATGTAATGACATCCCCTGTATTCGCATCGATCAAGGCAACAGAAATGCGAGCACCCCCAACTCCTCGTAGTTTCCTTCCAGTAAACAGAGGATCTGACAGTTTGGTTTGAAATTGAAGCCGTAAGTTCCTCACATCATTTATTCCCGTTGATCTAGCATCAATCCTGCATTCCCTTCAGAAGCCAACCATTAGAAATAAGAACAGGTATAGAAGCAGAAAAATTGGAAAAGTAACGACACAGAGTGACAAAATGCCAAATACCTCACTTGGACAAGTCTTACTGCCAGGTGAAGTACAAGGATAAATAGATGCATAGTCTCAGAGACTTTAACAATGCAAATTTTTGAAAAAGTAAAACTAAACAAAGTTAAATGCTGCACTGCTATCAAGCTAAAAATGATTATGTTCTAAATTGGAGCATTGACAATTTGGCGCAAGACCTAGTCATTCTCGCCTGACTTTCACTGAGCTCTGACCGCTTGCTTTGGGGTGTTAATGTCGGACCATTATTCCCCCATTAAAAAAAAAAAAAAAAAAAAAAAATAAATCAACAGTGCATAACCGGTCAATACTAAACAGAAAGCCTTTCTCAATTGGCATCACCAGGGAAATGCATTCATACCTTCCGAAGTGGGGAGAGTGAATAATTGAAAGCTCCACCAGTTCCTTCTGTTCAATTCCACCAACAGAAGAATTGCCAAAATTAAAAAAGGCATCAAAAAAATGAAGCAGAAGTTTATACAAAACAATCCATTCAATCAAAAGGAGTTGAAAAACTTGTTATATCATTTGTTCTCAAAAGCAACTTATGAAACACCTTATTGAGCTAAGTTTTCAGGCACATTTGAAATCATAGTGTCCATCAAACAATAGCTTTATACATAGCTTATATGAACAACTTGTTTCATTCCAAGTCTATGCAAAAATTTGCACGTGCTTTAGGATGGTTATGATTCAGCTTTAGGTTGTAAGGCCACAGGTGCAGATGTTATTAAAGCAAATGAATGGAGATGGCCTCCAGCAAGGTCTGATGACCTGCTTGAAACTCAGATGGCTTTGTGTGGGTTGATTTCTCCATATTCTGGCTCTGTGGACAAAGTGGTACTTACTGGATCATGTAGGGGCTCTTTCCCTGTAAAGGAGGCTTGGAAACTAGTGAGGAAATGTGGGAACAAAGTGACTTAGAACCCATTGGACAGGATGAAACTTGGTGAGATATTTATTGCACTTGTTGCTATGCTGACAACATGAAGAATCTTGAATGCACTAGTTCTTTAGTGAGTATTCTCAAAGTAGATTTTGGTAACAAGTTTAGAGCTGCTTTTGTGTCCTAGATCTGCAAGTGACTGGAAGGATGAATTTACTTGGGCCTTGCAGAGCATGAAGGACAATAGTTTGAAGGTACTAGTGAGGAAATTAGCCTGGAATGCAACAATTTAGTATCTCTGGAGAGAGAGTAAATGAAGTATGAACAGGTGTCCCCTGTAGCTTCTTGTGTCCTTGATGCAGTCCCCCCCGGGGGTAAAAGTCCCTTTAGAAGCTATGATTCAGGAAAGAGATAAGACAATTACTGCTGATGTCAAGTGTTTGTGCAGAAATTGGAAGTTCATGTTGCCTAACTTTGCTGTAATCTGGTGGCATGCTTCTGAGTTTTCATCTTGTTTTTGTGGGTAGCATTTTGTTGTTGGTACTAGAAGTGTAGATGCACGAGACTAAAATGTAATGCTGTCATTTGGTGTGTGGTACCATTATATTGAAAGTCAACTTGATGAATTAATTTCGAGATATAAGGCCTTCTAACAGGTTTTTCAAAAGGATCTCCCGTTCTTCTGATCCAGCAGGAAGAAAGTCTGCCTTGGTAATCACACAGTGGGGAATGGACGGACCGTCACTCAATGGTTTAAAGTTACTCAAGGGATGACAGATTAATGAACTACCAAAAGTTCACATCAATGGGAAGGTTCGGCAGCTTGATGTCAGCTGAATATGTGGTACAATATGCTGTAATGGACTTGTATGGGATGTAGTCCTCCCATGTTTTTCTTTCCACAGGTTATGCAATGAAATGAATGTTTGCTTATAGGAGAAAAAAGTTGTGCAAAGTTCATGCTCAATAGATACCGTTCAAACAGTAAACATAAATCAATTATCTAACAACGGAATTGTTGGTCAATAAGTTCATTCAATCAATTCTTGACATGCACAGGGAAAAAAAAAAAAACTCATATCTGAAGTGTTGATGGAGACATGTTTGAGAAAGTGCAAATTTTATAAATTCTGTTTGTCTTACCAGTTTCTGAAAAGAATTCTCCACCGAATGCATCCGTTGCACTATAGCTCTGAGAGAATTCCCAGTACTACACCATGAAAAATAACACCATGAGCAACTGCTGTCCTGTGGACTTACTCACAAGAAATAGACATATATCTATATGGAACATTTTAGTTACTTGTACAAATGAATGTTAGACCTCATTACTGTGTAAAAAGATAGATATCAGACTCACCAAATGCATTCCCTCAATCTAAGGTGCCACAGAAAATTCAATGTAAAGCTGGTCTAACTGGTACTTATGGAAGCACGTAAAGTTAATTAGCAGCTATCAGCAAATGCACCGTCCTTTTGGTGTTTTAACAGAAAAATGTATGTGCAGGTATATGATACTCAACTGTTTTTGTTAGCGACACAGTACACGTGGAAATTCTACTGGAGGAATTAACTGTTGTGGAAAAGATACTACCAACAAACCAAATGAAATATATTTACCTTTGACAATATTCGGCTGAGGGAGATTTCGCAGGCTCTGGCTCTTCTCCGCACTGTCCAGGAAAGAGCAATAACAAAGAATTACATTGCAAGAAAAATCTGTGACGTATTCATTCCATTCAATCCTTCTACATGCAAATTGAAATTGTCATAGACCGCATTTTCCAAGATTCAAGGAGACATTTATATCCAGGGCACTTCACTGAAAATTTGTGTCTTTTCGTGTTCCATCTTTTCAAAACGACATGAAAAACCTAAGTCGTGTTCTTAGTGCAATTACTTCACGTGAAAAGCCTAGAACGGTCAGCAAGCCATTTCTACCACTCAAACGAGACTTCTCTTTACATCTCACAGCAATTTCTAATGCGAATTTCTATCAGGAAACTGACTAGAAGGTCAGAAATGATCCAACCGCTTCTAATTAAAGAGATCAGCAATTGAAATACGATGGAGACCATATAATCTATGTCCAAGCTGGCTACGTTACTCATCTTACCACTCTCTGGGCATCCTCCTCCGTCGGGCAGCTCCCCAGCACGAGATTCCTCTTGGATCTGTTCCATGATTGACTGTGTGAAGATCATCATAAAAACACAAGCAAGATAGGATAATTTGGCAAACAGGACAGCAAAGTAACCCGATGACAATAACAGCTTGCTTACTAGGTAAAAAGCCTTAACAGAGTTTAATTGAAATAAGAAGGAAGTACTGTGATCGGCTAATGCGAATTCGCATAACAGATTAGAGACAACACCATTTCGAGCCTTTAAGATACATTTGATAACATTACTGTTCTGAAAAATAATTTATTTTCATAAATAATATTTTTCGATTTATATTGCCTAGAATAATTTATGAGTAAAAAAACCAGTATAAAATTTATATTTTCGGAATAAAAAAAGAATAAAAATACATTTGATATGACTTACAAATTTGTTTATAATGTAGAAATTCTTTTAATTTTAAAAAAAATTAGATTTTTCTTTTTGTTCCTCTCTTCTTCTTCGTCCTCCTCCTCGAGCCAGTGGCCGGTGCCAAGGAAGAAGTTACTTTTTATAGAAAATGACTTATTTATAGAAATTGTTCCCGAGAACAAGTAGTTACTCTTTTTTTATTTCTTATTTTTGTTCTAAATCTATTACCTGAGTACTTTTCTATTCCGAGATAATAGAAAAATTAATTGACATTATCAAACGGATTTATATTCTTTCTTTTTTTGTTTTCGGGAAACAGAAAAACATAAATTATGAGAAATGGGAACATTATCAAATGGAGCCTTAGTAGCACAAATTCACAAACAAAATACTGAACGAAAGCGATTCGAAACAGTCATGAGGCAAAAGCTAATCGATGTCATACTTCAACACACACTTGGCCACATTACTCATTTCAAGAACCTTCAACTCGAGAACCCTTCAAAGGATTTCCCGCAAGCAAAGCTAAGAACTAACAAACGATCATCAAACTTACTCGGTTGGAGTGAAGCGTGGCTTCTTGAATTGACTCGGTTGACGTGAAGAAGAGGAGGCCGAAGCTCTCTTTGCCATGGACGCGACCTTTCTGTTCTTCTGTGGAGCTTCTCAAGAAACAGGGAAAGTGTCTGAATCTTCTTGGGCAATGTTCGGTAGCCGAAAGAAAGTGGCAGAGAAAGGAATCAGACGGGGCAGTTTTATAGACGAACCCGAACTCAAAGGTGATGAGATGACCCTCGTCATGAAGCAGTTGGTACATGCATTTCTTTTTTTTTTTTTTTTTTTTGGTCGGCGGCTCATGCATTTCCAAGAAGAGTGACTTCCTGCGCATTTCCGGCGAAACGTTGCCGACTTTAAAATATTCCTTTTCTCCGATTTCACTGATTTGGATACTTTTAACCTTATTAAGCCGGTACAATATTTTTTTTCCTTTTTTTTTTTGTAATTTTTCATGCTTTTACCTATTAAATAATTTGAACTATTTTTTCCTTTAACGTGGAGTTTAAGGTAAATCTTTTCAGCCCGATCCCCGGTATTTGGAAAACACACTTGAAGATTAGTTATCTATGTGTGGCTTTAAACAAACGGCAGAAAATTCAATTAATTTGTTGTAAGCACACTTGATTATAACTTATGAATTGAAAAAACTAACGAATGCGCATTATAATAATTAATTTGAAATATATATGTGTATGATATATTGAATTGATGATGCCAAAATGATTTATTGCTGCCAAATTTACATATCTTTTTTAATACTATTAGCAACACCATTTTACACTTGGATTAATACCACGAAAAATTCCAAATTGATATACCCGTGATAAATTTATCTCCAATGACTACAAAAAAAACTCCAAATTGGTATACTTGTAATAAATTCACCCCCAAAATAATTTTTTAATCACAAAAAATGCTAAACTGTTACATTTGTGACAAATGTACCATATGTTAAATTGAATTAATGACACAAAAGTGAAACGAAGAGTAAAATCGCAAATTAGTACACAAGTCAATTGTCACATGTCATCTAACTCAACAATTTGATAGTAAAATTTAACAGGAACTAATATAGGGTAATTTATTACAAGTATATCAGTTTAGAGTAAATTTTGGATTTATGGTAGTTCGAAAATTAATTTATGGTGCGAAAGAGCTTTATAAAGAGAGTTGCTTACTATGAAAAGCAAGATGCCTGGCCCCTAGTATGATTTTATTGATCACTAGTCCTTACTTTCAGTTATTGGCATACTAATGCGCATTTGTTAAAAAGCGCGCACACGAACCCACAAACGACACCCACCCATATGGATACCTAGAATTCAGGGAATGTCCGATCGCCCTTTATAAACATGAAGGACGGACCCTTCAACCGAAAGTCCCGATTTTCTCAAGAAAAAATTTAATTTGATAAAATCTTTTTTCCGAATAAATATAATAACAAAGTTCTTAGGATTGTGGACTACTCAAATAGAGAGTTTCGTAAAATCTCAATTAGCAGCCTTTAGTCGAGTAATTTAAGATAGATTCCCATCCCATATTACGCTTTTATATGACTCAATTAAGGATGTGTTTATTTGAGAGAGAGTATTTTTTGGGAATTTATTTTCTAGACTTTCAACCATTTGGTGTGCAGTTGGAAATGAGTTAATCGAAAACACTTTTCAGTTAACAAATATATTAATGCATAAATTTAGGAAAATGAATTCCTAAATCTAAAAAGATGAAAACACTTTCTAGAATTGCTGATCTCAAATATTTTAATATTTTAATCTCATTGTATATTTTATTTTATTTTTTTCTAATTTTTCATTTTCCTCCTTCTTCATCTTCTACCAATTGGCCAAGCGGTCTCGACCTCGTTTGCCCACCACTATGACTGATAACCAGCCATCGCCAAAGCTCAAGAATCGACGGAAGGGAAGAAAAATAAAATTGATTAAAATATTTATTAATTTCTTTTTTACCATGACATTAATGTTACTATATCTTCTTGATTACATATCATCAAATAAAGGAAAATAATCATCCTTTCTAAAAATTTATATCTTGAAAAGTATGTCTTTTTCTCATGAAATTCTTCCGGAACAAATTCATTCACCCTCAGATTTTTCGTGCTTGTTAAGAAAGGGAAGCGCCCAAAAAACGCGAGATGACGCGATTGTTGTTGCATCAATTGTGCAGCAAGTAGCCAGGAGCACGATGACCACCTTATTAAGATTCCCTCTCTCAGGTTGACTTTCTCCAGCGGAAGAAGCATCTCCATCCATCCATCCATCGCTTTTCCATCGCTTTCTTTCGTCTCGTCATTGTGGCGATCGAATTTCCTCCCCAAGTTTGGACAGGTAGTTTTTGTCTTCGCCGTCGTGTGCACGCGCGTGCGTGTCCCGCGGAGAGAGAGAGAAGAAGCGCGTGACTGACACACGCAACTTTCCAGAAAAATATGGCAATTTTCCTGGAAAATGCTGCAGGCTGCTCCCGCACTTTCGGCTTTCATATAACGAGCCAAAAAGCTGGCGTGTTTCTGTTGCCCCATCATTATTAGCTAAGTAGCATCAACACTCAACACGGAAATGCGACACGACACGACGACATATCAATACGTTATTTTTTAAAAATAAAAAAAATTCGACACGTTAAAATATGTTGTATATTAAATGAATATTTATGTTTTTAATTAATTTGATTAATTAACTAAAAAAAGAGTATAATAAATTTATACTAATAATATTAATAAATAAATTCATTGGAAATTCAAAAGATATATTCATAATTAATATATATACATGTTTGGAAACATGTTTTTAACTTAACAAAAGTTATTGATGAAACTAAGGACTAACAAAACATTAAAATCAACTTATTTAAATAAATCCACGATCTTCTTCGATGACCAAAATTTATCATCTTTCAAAATTCAATACTTTTATTTTTCAAAATTATTTTTAAATTTCATTTATTTATTTTTCCGATAAAAGAAGTCCCCCGGGGTCCACCCCGAACCCCCACTCCCTTCTTTCCTTCATCTTTTTCCCCCCACTTCCAAATTTATTTCACTTTACTTTCCCCCCCCCCCCCCACCAGGCTGTCACTTCCCCCTCCCTCCAAAATGAACAATCTCACCATTAGAGTCCCCCCCCCCCTTTTTTTTTTTATTCCTTTTGAGTTTCCTTATCAAAAACCCTAGCTAGCGCTCTCCTTCTCCTCCTCCTCCTTGTCGCTCACCGCACGACCCCCTTCCTCTCCTCTTCCTCTCGATCCTTCTCCTCCTCCTCCTGGTCGCACGACCCCCTTCCTTTCATCTTCCTCTCCTCTTCCTCTCAATCCTTCTCCTCCTCCTCTTGGTCACACGACCCCCCTCCTCTCCTCTTCCTCTCGATCTGTGTGTGCTCTCGGTCCTCATCACAATCGTTTACTACCTTGCCTTTGATCATTCCTCCCTTGCAACTGCAACCTCATCGTCGACCTATCGTAGCATCACTGTGGCAGCCCTCGCCTCAATCTCCACTCTTTCTCTGGCCGTCTCTCGCCATCGTGGGCTCGGCGTCACTTGCGGCCTTGTCTCTACTCCCTCGCCCTCGCCTCGACCCTCCATCGTCTTATGGACATGCGTGTTGAAACATGTTGAGAAAAGTTGATCATGTGTCAGAAAATCGGATACGAGAGCGTGTCGACGTGTCCAACACGCTTCGACACGTGTCGGACATGACACGAAAGCACGTGCAACGTGTCCGTGCTTCATAAACTACCAATATACTCCTACTGGCAAAAAAATAAAGAAGCTTTGATCAAACCGAGAAATCAACAATGGTTTGTACTCCTTTTTGGATCGGACCAGATCGAGTTATGAATTCTTAGACAAGCATGAGCCTACCAATGATTGGACTGGTAGAAGAATTTCGGCTTGTTTGATAACTAAATTAAGTGCTGAAATATTTAAAATTAGGCGCAAGTGCCATAATTTTGGCGCTCAATAAGCGTCATAATTTTTTTTCCTCACTTGAGTGTTACAAATTTAAAAAAATCAATCATTTGAAATCCATTGCAATTTACCTTACCAAAAAATCTAATGTAAACACTATTGTCTTATATGATTTGACCAACAATGACGTATACAAAATTTAAATATTTTTAAATATTTTTTTGAATTTTTATTTTTATTTTTTTATTTTTGCCCTTTTTTAGGGCCTATGACCCTCGCCTTCAGCCACAAAGGCACTCGCTAGATCTAGGTGGTCCTGGGCAAGGCTGCCTTTGCAGCTACACTAGGTGAGGGCCTTCACAGCCAAGGCCGACACAGCACTCGCCTCTTTGCAATCGGCAAGGGTTGTCAGTGACCCTCACTAGCCTTGAAAAAAAATACAATAATACTTTAAAAAAAGTAAATCATAAAATTTTAAAAGTTTAAAGAATCCATGTCAGATGGAAAATTAATAAATAAAAAAATCCACGTAGAATGATTTGCCAAAAATGTCACTGAAATGATATATTTTACTTTGACGTAATACTTAAATGAGCGACTAAAAAAAGTTATGGCACACAATGAGCGCTTACAAAGTTGTGGCACTTGCTTTGTTCTCTCCCTATTTAATTAAGTGGAAAGAGAACACTCCTGGTGCAGTGCAAGTAAGGAATAGAAAGACCAGTTTTCTTGTATTGCCATAAAGGATGCAGAGTATGATTGTTCCCTATGCCATGAAATGCAAAAGCTACTTTTTATACCATCGAAACTATCCACAAGCCGTTTTACATAAGTTTTTCAAGGATTGAGAAAACAAGAGGAGCAGACCAAGATGACGATAGGACACGGTTGTGTACATTACACAAAACACCTTCAGCTAAGCAAAAGCCTCCATTTCTAACCTTCGTATGGCCTCGTAGAATATACTTCTGCTACTATTTCAGTAGTTTACTGATTTGTAATTCAACATCAATATTAAACTAACAGTATGAATGAATGGAGAACATCGAGGGAACTTAGCATCGTGATGTAACAGTGTGTGTGTTCTGAACAATAGCTTTATTGCCTGTGAATAGCAGCAAACAGGCAAGCCTTTATACATAGGACTCAATGGATGTGGTGTCAATTTCTATGAATAATAAGCACAAAATGCATGTGATATCCCAAAATTTGGCTCCCATTTTGAAATATATGAAATGTTTATTTCATCGACACACTTATGGTTATTTTACTCTGAACTGATCACTCACGAGTTAACTAATCTATTAGGTGAGTCCGTAAATGGTTAAAAATGTGAAAGACTAGAGAATTCAATCAGAAATCAATCGCTCGACGATAAAAATCAACAAGAGTCAATACTACACTGTTATAAATCAATTAGCGAATAGATATAAGTCGATTAGACGGAAGTAAATAGTTGATTCGTGGATAATTTCACATGGTTACGATATTCGCGTCAAATGACAATAAACCGATTTTTTATTAATATTATATTCATGGTACATAATTAAACCCTCACAATTACATGATAACAGACGGTTGTCTATGATTCGAAGATGCACAAATGTGAGTCGAAAATTATCGACCACGGGTCAAACGAGCAAGAACCCCTAAAAGTTACCCAATAGATTAGGTAGTACTAAAGTCGCATTCGATCAATTTTTAATCATGAAGTTTAATTCAATTTCGGGTATCGAACTTTTGAGGGTTTCGAGATTTAATTATTGGACGTCGTCTCATTATTCATCGAATTATCGACAAATCTGATAATTTTCGAAAAAGGAATTATCGGACCCAAAAAAAGGAAAAGGAAATTCGGATTAAGAGGTAAAATTGGAAATTTTGGATAAAAAATTATTGTTTCTAAGAAACTAGAATTAAGAAGATATTTGGGGACAAAATGCTTGGCATATAGGGTTTTAGGGGCAAGTGGGTGAAGGATATGATGAGTTTTTGGGGAAATATCTTGGTAAACTTCTTTTATCTTCTTTCTTTTTCTTCTCTCTTCTCTCTCTCTCTTTCTCTTCTTCTTCTCTGTCGTTACCTAACCTCGAGTGAACTACCTAAGGTTTGGTTAATAGATTGTTAAGCCTAGATTTAACTCGGGCTCTCCCAAGCTCATACCAATACGTGACTTATGTTCAAGTTCTTAACATACAATAATTTTTTTAATTAGGAGTCGTCACTAATCTATTTTTAGTGGGTCGATTAGAAATCCAAGTAAAGTAATAAGAGATTTATTTTACTCTTAAGAACCAGATTGTGAGTTCGAGGACTTAGTTACGCTATATTTCTCTAATGCCCTTTTGGTATATTTTTCTTTTATTTTGAAAAAAAAAATGTTTTACAGGCAGTTTGAATTGATTTTATTTTACTTTCATAACATGTGAGGTGACCATGCGGGTGCGCAAACCACCAATTTAACACCCAAACAAAGTGACGAATGAATTACAAGACTCACATCATCGCAACGAAAGCATCTGCAATGTTAGATTAAAATTCACATCGACAGTCCCAAATATGATTTCTAATTAACATGCAATTACTTTTTTGTTTTCACTTATTTAATGAGAACCATGATTTATGCAATGCATGCTACTAATTTAACATGAAATGACATGACATGGCAACATGACCTAGACTATACAACGTAAGTGAAATATTTTGTGTTTTCTTAATGAGCGTGCAATCTATCATAAAGAATGAAATTAATTTATTCAAAGAATTTTTTTTTTGGTATTTTCCATGATATTTGAAATTAGAAAATCATGAAAATTATCTATCCAGATTAAGGTATCATCCAACTTATATTAAGAATCAGGTTAAGCCAAATCTTAATTTAAATTACGATGTTATCTCAACTTGGTAATCCCTATCCTAAAATGTAACCTATCTATATCTAAACTTAATTAATTAGAAAAGAAAAACTAAACATGCAATCTTATCATAATATGCAATGACGTACAAAGACTGCCTTAATTCTAGTTTTTTTTTTAATGAAATATGAAATTAAAATTGTCACGTAATTAAACATGCATCTTAAATTAATAAAAACAAACCAACATCCAATTTTATTTTTTTATTTTATTTTTTTAATTCGAAATAAAAAATTTCCTATTCTAAATATGCAAAATAACCCTAAAACAAGAAATACTCTAACTCTAACATGAACCTAATTTGAACTCAAATATATTTTGTGGTTTTCTTTTATGAAAACAAAATCAATTCAAATAACACGACAGCAAATCAAGCAAGATAAAATTTACATCCATAAATTAACAAATCATATTTCGCGCATGAGATTGGATTGGCCAATTTTAAACACAATCACGAATCAAATCTCAAGCGTGAGATCGGATTGGTAATTTTTCCGTGCAATTACGAGTCAGATTTCGGGCACAATCTTCAGACTGTGAATCATATGCACGTTGTGAAATTAAAAAAATTTCCCAACTTAGAAGACTACTCAAGATTACAGATATCTTAGCATATCGGGAATTTCAGTCATGTGCATCTACGGATATATCAAATAAGGAAACGAAATTTTTGGAAATTAAAAAAAAAAGAGACAAAATTTTTACCTATTCCGATTATTGACCACGGCTACTCACGACGCGATATAGTGATGCTTCGCGAAGCTCACAGCTTGGACTTGGCTGTCGGGACCGGATTTTTGTGGCGCTCGGCTAGCTGTGGGGGACAGAGGCGGGTGTTGTAACGGCTCCTTCTCGTCGTTGGAGGTGGACACAGCAACTGCGAGGCCTCGGTCCGGTGGTGCGATGGGGAGCGGAACGACAGTCCCAAGGAAGCCGCAAGCCTTAGCGGTGCAAGCTCGACAACGAGGTCAGCAACGCGTGGCAATGGGGCGTTGACAACGTCTGGAATGGGGCAGCTGAGTCGTGGTCCACCGAAGAAGAATTTCTTTCTCTGGTCTTTTCCTTTCCTCCGCGTGCGTACGTCCAGCAAGAGAAAACCCCTCTACTTTTGTTTCCTATTCATCGGTGGGCCCAAAAGAGACCACCCTTGTCACCTTTTCTCTCCACTCACATGCTCTCTCTTACGATTTTGCCGTGGTGGCCGGGTATTCTATAGTTTTTTTTTTTGGGTAAAGGGGTATTCTATAGTTTGCCTCCCCCTGTTGACTAGAAAGGACTCTCCGAAATAGAACCCTCCTCTGTTGTCCTCCGTAGAATGAAAAAGGAACCCCATTGTGTGGCTGTATATTGAATGTGTGGCCTCTTCGCTTTCTGTAGTGTAACAACCTTTTTATAGGTAAGTGGACTAGGGCTTTATTTCCTTCTTCAAATCAACATCCACGAAGACCTCCTCCTGAATGCAATATTTCTTTCTATTTTCAACATCTCTTCTAGATTTCATTTGTGTCTTTGGACTATGCAAAAATGAATATGCTCCACCGATTTTATCACATATTGTCAAAGATTCAAGATTGTAATAGGATTTTTCTCAAATTTTAAATCTTGCAAAAATGAGCTTGCAATATCTCTTCATCTCACTGGAAATATCAAATCTCAATTTCTCACAAGATAATTTTCGGTCAAAAAAAGAGGCTCAGGCTAATTTGTTCTCTATGCAAGCTTATTCTAACTCATCAAATTAAAGCTTAGAACTACCAATTTAAACCCGTCTATCACCAGTTCAATGAGAATACAATAATAAAAAAATGCTTCTAAAACGATATACTACGCAATTTAATTCTGTTATTATCTTTTTTTAGGGGTTAAGAATTAATCCCTAATTTTTAGGTAATAAATAAATGATTGGGCCGCCAAAATTTAGATGTCAACAGTTTCCCCTATTTGAATGTGAGCTCGTAAAGGTTGCCTTCCAAGATAAATTGAGACATAAATTTTGGTCATACACATGCATTGAATGATTTTTGTTGGAAAATGAATTCTATTTTTGAAAGCAATTTATGTAATGCATGGTAATGCTAATGCAGATAATAAAGGAACCTACCTAGAATAACTTACCTTCAAGGAGGGTAGAGTAATTCAAGGGGATAAGTACACTAATGGTGCCAAAAGTTGTGTACGGCGCTCACTTTGGTGCCAAAAGTTTCTGTCGGATTACTTAAGTGCGAAATCGGAGGAAAAACGCTCACTTTGGTGCCACCGGCGAAAGATTCCGGCCAAAATGATTTTTTTTAAAAAAAATTGATAAGCCTTTAAATGACGTCGTTTTCGGTCCTCCTTAAGAAAACGACGTCGTTTTGCCGTCCTACGTGGATGGCTTCATGGAAACGACGCCGTTTAGCTCACATGGGGAAGAAATTAGGGTTTCGGCGAGGTCGAAGCCGTGGCCGTCGTCGGGGTTGAAGCTATGGCCGCCGAGTGGCCATCATCGAGGTCGGGGTCGAGGTCGGGGTCGAAGCTACGGCCGTCGAGTGGCCATCGTCGGGGTCGGGGTCGGGGTCGAGGTTTGAGCCGTGGCCATCGAGTGGCCATCGTCGCGGTCGAGGTCGAGGTCGAGGTCGGAGCTACGACCGCCGAGTGGCCATCATCGGGGTCGGGGTCGGGGTCGGGGTCGAGGTCGGAGCCACTGCCGTTGAGTGGCCATCGTCGCGGTTGGGGTTGAGGTTGGGGTCGAAGCCGTGGCCGTCGAGCGCAAGGACCGTCGAGGACGGCGACGACCGGAGATTAGGGTTTTGAATTAGGGGAGACACCAAACGGCGTCGTTTTGGTGTTTGGATGCTGACTCAGCTCTTTGACGAGCCACGTCGGCGTCAAAAATTAATAAAAAAAAAAGGCCACGTCGGATTTCCGGCCAATTTCGTCGGAGTTGGCACCAAAGTGAGCGTTTTTCAAATTTTTTGGCACTTAAGTGATCCGACGGAAACTTTTGGCACCAAAGTGAGCGCCATACACAACTTATGACATCATTAGTGTACTTATCCCGTAATTCAAGATAGTTAGTACTACACGTCCAGAACCCGTACTTTTCTACAGTTGCCCAGAATAGCAAGGAGACTTTGTAAAGATATTGCTTTTCTAGGACCCGAATTTTTCTTCAGTCGCCTTGACAGAAAAAATTGTTTTTTTAGGATCTGTATATTTCTACAATCGCCTGACTGAGAAACTGCTTTTCCAAAACCTATACCTCTACGATCACCTGAAGTAAGGTTTTGGTTAGCTAGGACTCAAATCTTTTTTTTTTTTTTTTCAGTTGCCTAGCATTGTGGCATGGATCATTTGACTAGATTCCGAATCTTTCTTCAGTTGCCTTAATCAGATTAAATCTGGAGAAAAATCTTTTGGGGACAACTCGACCAAATCGAGTGTCGATGCACTTGAAAGACAATACCTCTTAAACACACTGATTTGATAAAGGGGCTCGAGGCTATAAAAGTACGCCATGTTGATAAAAAAGTCTTTAGGTTACGAAAGCATGTCAGATCAGGAATTCCAGGCTATAAAAGCACATAGTGTCGATTAATAGAGACATCGGGCTATGAAAGTATGTCGAGCCGATAAAAAAGACTCTAGGCTACGAAAGTACGTCAAGTCGATATAAAGGGACACCGGGCTAATGGAAGCACGTCAGGTCAATAAAGAGGGACATCGGGCTATGAAAGCACGCAAAGTCGATGAAATGGATTCTAAGCTAAGAAAGCACGCCGGGTCAATATAAAGGGACACCGGGCTATGGAAGTTTGTCGAGTTGATGAAAGGGACTCTAAGCTACGGAAGTATGCCAAGTCAATATAAAGATACACCGGCTATGGAAGCACGCTGAATCAATGAAAAGGGACTATGGCTACGAGAGCATGCCAAGTCAATATAAAGGGACACCGGGCTATGGAAGCACGTCGGGTCAGTAAATGGGGCTTCGGGGTGTGCTCGAATTAGTGAAAAGGGCTTTGGGCTACAAAAGCATGCTGAATCTCAAGACTTCAAGGAGCAACTTGAACGTCAAGTATTGCTTAGTTTTCAAGGAAATATTATATGTCAGACACAATTAGAATAAAAACTGGTATGCATTCGTCAAAGAGATAGCCAATCTAAGCTACTTTAAAATGCACATTTCAAAATTCAATGAGGTTTTCATCAATTTAATCAAGGTTTATGCATAATTACTCTACCATATTTGCATCACCCAAATTTCCACATGAGAGAATTGTCATTCAAGACAATGACATGGATTTATTAAGAATATTAAATGAGAGATTTTTAGTTAGAAAAGACTTTTACTCACTCTCATTTAGAAAGGCTATTTTAAAAGAATCACTACATCTCACATCACCATACCAACAAGGGTTCGAGTATTCTTGCAAGTAGTACAACATTACCAATCTTAGAGGTCTTTAATAGGGACTGTAATGTGAGTTTAGTTAACGGCTTGGCAAAAGGGCTTTTTTTTTTTTTTCTTTTTTTGGTAAATCTTGGCAAAGGGACTATTTGCGTCAAGACAATTGAAAAAATAATTATGTAATCATCTCAAGGTTTACAAGTCAAGAACCTTGCAAAATGAAAAAAACAAAAATTAATCTTACTCGCACTTTTTCGAGCGATGCTTAAGATATGTGAACTCCTACATTAATTCACGTGCCCTAATCAAAAGAGACTTTGCAAAGGACGTAACGTAAGCTAGATTCATGGGTTGAGAAACGAAAGATTGTTAGGCTCAAAGATACGTATAGAGGTCAAAGTTGATGATCATCTAGGCATTGTCACCAATCCTCTTCTTCATTGTCGAAGATTTTCTTCGTATCAAAACTCCATTGATTGTAATATCTCGGCATTTGAGTTCTTTATGTACCGCCTCACAAGGGATACAACTTTCTACAAACAATGTTTGATTTTTTTATTTTTTTTGGCATTGATCTTGCTTTTATCAGGCACACTATTTTTTTGCCCCTAGTTTTCATTCATTTTCTTTTTCCTTCACTTCTTTTTTCCTAGACATTGGCCTTACTTTTACCAAGCACACCGCTTTTTCATATCCCTTAATCCTATTGAATGACCATATGCTGTTTTTTAACATTTGGACTCTTAGAAGGTCTTCGTGTTCTGTCAGCACTCTAGACCATACTGTTTGAACAATTGTCTTTTGCCTTGCCCTAGTGTGAAGGATGATCACCAACTGGGTTTGAAGAAATGAAATTGCAATATCAAGTGGGCTATACAAAGGATATAAGTATATATAATAGAAAAAGAAATACTCTTTGTCATCCTAAGGCACTTAAATTACCACATGAATTCAATATAATAGCATGACTTGAAGATTGATACAAGTGAGAGCAAAAAAAAAAAAAAAAATCTTTTCATTTTCCTCACCTCATAATGCCATCTTACTTCCACTTCGCCCCAATGTGGGGTGGTTCTTGACGGGGATGATTTGAAAAAAATTCTTCAAGTATATGAGGTTCAAAGGGGTTAAGTAATGAATCACCTATAATGTTTAAGATAAAGAAATAAATTGCCCCTCATCATTTTGGTCATTGTATATTTTTGCGAGAGAACTCTCTACCTTGCGAATATGGAACTTTTTATATTCATCTCACAAGTGAATAGGTAAGGGACTATGTATAGGATAATGTTTGCATTTCATTATCCCAACTCGTCTCATTCAGCATTCTTAAACATTTGATGTCACTCCATTGAATTGATCATCTTCACATGAAATTGGTGAATTAAATAGATAAAATCACAATGGAAATTCTTTTTTCAAATGAGTCTAGCAACTTTAAGCATGAAAAGCTTTTGAGACTTCAAAACAGACAATTTATCACACTCAAAACATGTTTTTAAGCATTCATTTAGGATATTGCCCCACAAAAGAATTGCCTCCTTGGATTCCCCCTATCAATCAAGACCGAAAACCTGATCTTTGATTTGATAAATACTCCCTTCTTGATTTTGCCATAAAATCTACCATGCCCCTAATTTGTCATATTGACTCTTTAGAAATGTGTTCTCAAATTTGTTGAGTAACTATTGAGCCAATTGATCTATTATTGCAACGTAATGTGCCTTTTCTAGATGCTTCCTCATCAAGCTAAGAAAATAATGCTCTAAAACATGAAGTAAAAGAGTCAGAAAATAAAATAGGGCTAATCTAATGCATCCTTTTGGAAATGGCTTCAAAAATGATTTTTTTTTTGAATTTTTTGGATAAGTATAAAGGAGCCCAGTCTTCAAAATTTCTCAATTGATGATATTTTCTTTTCATTATTGGATATCGTCACTAGGCTAGTTTAGTCATACCCTCAAAATTGGAAATAAACTTGTAATTTCATTTAATATAATCAAATGAATTATATTATTGGAATGGAAAATAAAAACAAGTAAACCCTAGAGACGAATGCAATAATTGAATCTTCAAAAAGTAGGAAATCCTAAAAAAAAAAACTTGAAATCCTAGAAAGCACGAAAAAAGACTTCTTCATAAAGTATGAAAATTAGAACTTCTTCACTCAGTGACAGTATTTGCACATCTGTCATGGTTGGGCAGAGGATTTTTCTGATTACTGCTGAAAGAGAATGCCTTTGTATCCAAGAGGTCTTGGACCCTATGCTTCAAAACATAACAATCATCAATGGAGTGACCAGCCTCTCCCATGTGATAGTCACACTTTTCGGAGGGATTATATGCAGGATAATACTCGGGATTTGGTCGCTTCGGCTCATAAGAGAGTAATCCATTCTTTTGAAGAATAAGCAAGACTTTAGATAGAGGTCTAGGAAGAGGTGTAAATTGTCTCCTAACATTACGTCGTCGACCAGAGAATCGATGTCCTTCACCTTGTTGCTCAGTAGAAATCTTAATTGTCGATGTGCGATTAGATGTATCACGATTCGGTTGAGAATAGGCCTCATTAATCTCAGCTTCAAGGTCCTTCTCTTTCTTTGGGGTAAATCTTTTGCTTGTAAAGGTTGGCTCATTAAACCATCCATCTCTCAACCCTATCTCAATATGCTCACCCACAAGGACGAGTTGACTAAAGTTCTCGACATATGTGCTAACCATCTTATTGCGAAACTCAAATTGAAAGGTCTTGACGAACAACTTCATCAATTTTTTATCAGTAGGCTCAGGACTAATTTGAGCTACTAGATTTTGCCATCTGATGGCATACTCCTTAAATGATTCACTCTTCTTCTTCATCCACTCAAGATCTTCTCAGGAATGTGCGATATCCATATTAAACTTATATTGCTTGAAAAATACGTTAGCCACTTCATTCCAAGTGTTAAGAAGTTCACATTCTTCATCACATACCAGCTCAATGCGAGCCTAACCAAACTTGCATGAAATGATTGAATCATGAGATGCTTATTCTTGACATATTGGGCCATGCGTACGTGGTACATCTGCAAATGAGCTTTTGGGCAGGAAATACCATCGTATTTCTCGAACTCCAACATTTTAAACTTCTTTAGTATCTTGACATTCTCATAAATTGACAAGTCGAACGGGAGTGAACTCTGCAACTCTTGCAATTGCTTCACTTTCTCTTCAAGCTTTGCAAAGCGTTCATCTTGCTTCGTCTTAGGGACATTGTCAAGCTTAGCCTTTTCCACAATGACCGACAGTGGGTCATCTTCCAGCTCGAGCATGTCGACATTACCCATTTGGGCCATGTTTGCCTGCTTTTGGACTACTATCTCGGGGAGAGCAGGTGCAGGAGTCGAATTTACTCGGAGGGTTTGGATTTGAGCTGTCATAAGTTACATAGAGATGAGCAACTGTTGGAGTTGGTCTTCCATAGTAGAAATACGATCACGCATTTCAGTTTGGTCGGCCATCTTAGCTCTTGATCATGTAATAATGGGCGAACGTGAATGATCCATTATCACCTAATTTGAATGAATGAAAATATGTAATCATGCAGTGTAAATAGAGAGCCAATTCATGACAATGATCTGCTCAATTTTTTCATTTATTCATAAAAAGTTTGTATAAGAAGGGATTTTCTTTAAAAAATAGCTAAAAAATAAAAATAGACACCCTAGCAATACCAAATTTCTTAGACATGAATTGAAAACAAATTCTCTAAATTTTTTTGTATTATTTTCCAAATGATTCATTGCATGACAATTTCCTCATTTCATTTCTAATTGACAAATGAATTAGATCAAATGACTAACCTAGACTGTCATGGATGTACCAAAAGTATGACAAAGTAAAAAAATTGCATAGTATAGGGATAAAAGACTTACTTTACTAAGGAAAATTGATGGCAACCACATAGCCATGCACATGAGATGTAACTCGATTTCTACTCTAGACAGGCCTAGAAAAGTGAAACCACAAGAATGATCGGACTAGCCGCAGACGTACGGACTAAGTTGGGTCCTCATGACACCAGCTTGGTCAAAGAGCTGACCTGAGTCATGGGCATGCAAATCAAGGTGGGTACTCTTGACACCAAAACAGAAATTTCGGGATTGAGATTGGTGACTCATACCACGAGCATGCGGTCAGAGTGATATCCATCTCGGTACCCTCCTAGTTAATCCTATGCGGCCCAGGTTTGATGGCAAGTTGTGTGTGCAAAAGTGTATTGTAAATGCATAAGCATGCACAACAATTTATATCAAACAACACTTCGTTCATAAAAATAAACCATACATTCCTACACCGTCCTGCAAAACAAAAATTAGCAAACACTTCCCCTTATACCTCACATACTACAAGAACATTTAACACCTTAAACGTTAGAGACATACTTGGGATCGTCAGTGCCAAATATTTTTTTCAAATAGAAGAAAAAATTGGCCTAAATTGGATTTAGAGTTTCAACACAAGTCCCCAGTGGAGTCGCCAAGCTATCGCGACCTAATCTCGAGTGAATCACCTAAGGTTTGACTAATTGATTGCAAAGTCTAGACTTAACTCGGGCTCTCCCAAGCCCATACCAATTTGCGACTTAGGTTCAAGTTCTTGACATGCAAGGGATTTTTTAATTAGGAGTCGTCACTAATCTATTTTTGGTGAGTCGATTAGAAATCTAAGTAAAGTAATTGGAGATTTACTTTACTTCTACGAATTAGAGATTGTGAATTCGGGGACTTGGTTACGCTAGACTTCTCTAACGCTATTTTGGTACCTTTCTTTTTTATTTTAAAAAAAAAATGTTTTGCAAGCAGCTTGAATTGATTTTAATTTACTTCCTTAATATGTGAGGTGACCATGCGAGTACGTAAACCACCAATTTAATACACAACCAAAGCAACGAATGAATTACGAGACTCACTTCATGGCAACGAAAGCATCCGCAATATTAAATCAGAATTCACATCGATAGTTCTAGATATGATTTCTAATTAACATACAATTACTTTTTTGTTTTCACTTATTTAATGAGAACCATGTTTTATGCGATTCATGCAACATGAAATGATATGACATGATAACATAACCTGGACTATACGACGTCAATGAAATATTTTTAGTTTTCTTAATGAGCATGCAATCTATCATCGAGAATGTTAATTTATTCAAATAATGAAATTAAAAAATCACGAAAATTATCTATCCAGATTAAGATATCATCCAACTTATATTAAGAATCGGGTTAGACCAAATCTTAATTTAAATTAAGATGTTATCTCAACTTGGTAATCCCTATCCTAAAATGTAACCTATCTATATCTAAACTTAATTAATTAGGAAATAAAAAATAAACATGCAATCTTATCCTAATATGCATTGACGTGCAAAAAATGCCATAATTCTATTTTTTTCTCTCTTTTTTAAATGAAATTCGAAATTAAAATTGTCACATAATTAAACGTGCATCTTAAATTAATAAAAACAAACCAACATCCTAAATTAATGTTTTTTTTATTTTAATTTTTTTAAAATTCGAAATAATAAATTTCATATTCTAAATATGCAAAATAACCCTAAAACAAGAAATACTCTAACATGAACCTAATTTGAACTTAAATATATTTTTTGGGTTTTCTTTTACGAAAACAACATCAATTCAAATAACACGATAGCAAATCAAGCAAGATAAGATTGATATCCATAAATTAACGAATCATATCTTGCTCATGAGATTGGATTGGCCAATTTTAAACAAAATTGCAAATCGAATCTCAAGCGTGAGATCGCATTGGCGATTTTTTTATGCGATTGCAGTCAAATTTCAGGTGCGAAAATTGGATTATCAATTATATGCACGTTGTGAAATTAGGAAAATTTCCCAACTTAGAAGACTACCCGAGATTATGGCTATCTCAACATATCAGGAATTTCAATCATGTGCATCAACGGATATATCAAATAAGAAAACAAAATTTTTGGAAAAAAAAAAAGACATTTTTTTTACCTATTCCGAATATTGATTTTCAAATTTGGACTTTGAATGGCTACTCGCGACGTGATATAGTGATGCTTGGCGAAGCTCACGGTTTGAACTTGGCTGTCAGGATTGGATTTTGGTGGCGCTCGGCTACCTATGGGGGACAGAGGCGGGTGTTGTAACAGCTCCTTGTCGTCGTTGGAGGTGGACACAGCAGCTGCGGTCCGGTGGTGCGATGGGGAGCGGAACGACAGCCCCAAGGAGGCCCCAAAGCCGCAAGCCTTAGCGGTGCAAGCTCGACGACAAGGTCAGCAACGCGTGGCAATGGGGCGTTGACAACGTCTTGAATGGGGCAGCCGAGTCGTGGTCCACCGAAGAATAATTTCTTTCTCTGGTCTTTTCTTTAACTCTGCGCGTGTACGTCCAGCAAGAGAAAACCCCTCTACTTTTGTTTCCTATTCATCGGTGGGCCCAAAAGAGACCACCCTTGTGACCTTTTCTCTCCACTCGCTCTCTCTAACGATTTTGCTGTGGTGGCCGGGTATATTCTATAGAGTGCCTCCCCTTGTTGACTAAAAAGGACTCCGTTGTCCTCCGTAGAATGAAAGAGGAACCCCCTCTTGTGTGGCGTATATTCAATGTGTGGCCTCCTCGCTTTCTGTAGTGTAGCAACCTTAGATGAGTGGACCAAGGCTTTATTTCCTTCTTCAAATCAACATCCACGAAAATCTCCTCCCGAATGTAAAATTTCTTTTTATTTTTGACATCTCTTCTAGATTTCCTTTGTATCTTTGGACTATGCAAAAAGGAATATTCTCCACCTATTTTATCACATATTGCCAAAGATTCAAGATTGTAATGAGATTTTTCTCAAATTTTAAATCTTGCCAAGATGAGCTCACAATATCTTTTCGTGGATATCGAAAAATCCACCGTCATATCACCGAAAATATCAAATCTTTATTTCTCACAAGATAATTTTCGGTCAAAAAAAGAGTCCAGGCTAATTTGCTCTCTTCGTGGGCTTAGTCCAACTCGTCAAATCAAAACTCAGAACTACCAATTCAAACCCATCTGTCACTAGTCCAATGTAAATGCAATAAAAAAAAAGTGCTCCTAAAACTATATGCTACGCTTATTATAATTATTATTTTAGGGGTTAAGAATTAATCCCACCCACGTAGCTGTGATGGTTGGGCTTCACTACTTCATCGATGAGAGAACAAGTTCGAATCTCCAGATGCTCAGGACTTAAGTGGGGGTCTCAGAAGTGTTTTACTAGGCCACCTCGAGGGTTTACGTCTAAATAGCGGCTTACGGCGAGGCTCCACCAGTGCTACCAAGCACTGGAGGATCGTGTGATCCCCGAAGTGTGATCTCCAACGGTCCCTCGGTCATTAAAAACTAAGAAGAATTAATTCCTAATTTTTAGGCAATAAATAAATGACTGGATCGCCAAAGTGTGCTCTCCAATGGTCCCTCGGTCATTAAAAAAAAGAAGAATTAATCCCTAATTTTTAGGCAATAAATAAATGATTGGGTCATCAAAATTTAGATGTCAACATTCCCACATGTTTCTTCCCTCCCTCCTCTACGAGAAAATATTCAGTGGTTCGCAACTGCCACGTCACCTGCCTACATGGCATATACATTCCACTCATAAAACGACACGTGTTACCTGAAATTCGAATAAAAAAATTACTTTATCTCCCCTAGGGCTAGTTGCAGGCGGCGGTAGGCTGAGCAGCCATTAATGGCTCCTCTCTCTCTTTCTCTCTGCTCTTCTCTCTCTCCTCTCTCGAGACTTGTTGCACAGGTCTTTTCACGTTCGAACATGGCGCTCTTCGTCTTCCTTCCCGGTCCTCACTCACCTCACTCACCTCAAGCCCTCACGCCCTCGTCCTCTTGCTTTTGCGCTCCTTCTTCCACTTTGACTTCGTTTGTTGCCATCGTCGCCTTTCGGGCTTTGACGATAGAAATCACAAGTGGCTCGGTTTTGATTTTGGGTCGGGCGCGTCGTCACCCAAGCGGAAGAAATTTGCAGCTACTGGGTCGCGAGCCCTCTCGGCCTTCACACGCCGCTCGCTTCGTTTGTCGCCATCATCGCCTTTCTGGTTCCGGTGATATAATCTGCGAGTGGGTCGGTTTCATTTTCGGGCTCAGCCGCGTTGGCACCATAGCGGAAGAAGTTTTCAAGTGCTGGGTCCCGAGCCCTCTTCGCCTTCACACGCTGCTTGCTTCGTTTGTCGGGGTCGTTGCTTTTCTGGCTCGGGCAATAGAAACCGGCAGTGGGTCATTCTTGATTTCAAGCTCAGGCACGACACCAGCGATTTTGAAGCCAAAGCAGAAGAAGCTTGCGACTGCTGGGTCTCGAGCCTCTCCGCCTTCACAGGTCGCTCGCGTGTCTTCACTAGACAGCGTATCCCCTTGCCATCGCTACCGGATTCTCTCCCACAAAGTGTAAGAATCGCCATGCTACTCCTGTTCACTTAAGGATGAAACCCGTGAAGTGTTCTGTCTCAAAATATGTGATGTTTGTGATATTTATGTGTAGTTAGCGTGATTTATTGTCTAAATTTTGAGCCTAAACAATCTAGTTGAGTCGCCCACCATCCATTCGACGAAATGCCTAAACTAGGTTTACTTTCTTCAAGTTGTTGGCATTATCAGGCATAAGATATTGTTCAAGATCAGGCCAAAGGTGATTTCTGTAAGCACTTCTATGCTGCTACTTTTATTAATGATAATTGAGAGTATAATTGATTATTGGAAATGGAAGCTTGATTATTTGTTCAAAGTGATTGTTGCTGAAGATTGTGAAATATTGAAGGAGATCAGCATGCAGAACAATTTAAAGTGACAATTTTAGTACACAATGATTTACTTAGAAATGTATTATGATTACTTAACTGTGATTTAGAAGTTTTTGGTCATGTAGTTTTAATAGAACTTTCCAAGTATGGTTGCTTCTTGCGTTTCACTGGACCTGCAGTGACCACTCCACTATAAGAAAAAAGATAGCTATAAAACGGTAGAGGCAGTAATGATACATCCAAAAGAACAGAACAAAATTTGAAGGGATAAGATAAATTTCAATATGGAGCATACCAACGCTTTTAAGCTGCTTTTCACGTATGTCTTTTGCAAAGATAAGTTTGTGGTCGTGTAGTTTTAATAGAACTTTCCAAGTATGTCTTTTGCAAAGACATGGCATTCTTAACCTACAATTACAAGTATACTAAAGCTTAGAGCCTTAAAAAAAAGTACGCACAAGGAACCCAAAACTAATCACCACATAAAAGCAAGGAGCTAGTAAGACATGGCACATACCTTTATAATAGGATCACTAACTTCACCATTACCAAGAAGACGTTCCGAGTGCCAACCCTGCCTTGCACGGGCTGCAGCATCTCTGGGTGCCCCTCCGGATCCTGATGCCTAATTATAGTAAAGAAAGATAAGTTAATTGCTGAAAATCACTCCTACTCTACATTTTGTTTGGAAATAATTAGAAGGGAATGGAGGAAGTATGTAAAATCTATAAGATAACACAAAAACAACAATGAAAGGGCAACCCTAGTGCACAAGGCTCCCATTATGCGAGGGTCAGGGGGCAGCCTCTATTGTGCACAGTGTTCCCCTGTTTCTTTAGAAGGGATTGTTTCCATAGCCAGAATCTGTGGCATAAAGCTAGCCCTAAGAAGCATCCAATAGCTTATGGCATCAGCAAAGTGGATTTTGTCTATTCTTATTACTGCTGTGAAATATGCCTCCTGAATGTTCTTTTTTAAGAAGATCTCCCTTTGTTGAATAAAGTTTAAAAAGCATCAAACACAACACAGAGAACTGTAATGAGTTGCTTTCAATGGAATCCTTAATCACATTTCAGAGTAAAAGAGGAATCAAAATGGAAACCGAGGATGTTTAATTCAAACTTGTCATGGTTCCAATTTTTCAATACCATTCTTAGTCCTTTTTTAGTAGTATCAGCACTCTTGTTCAAAATTTATGATGTTTATAACAAGGTTAGTCTTAGTCATGCTAAATACCAATCTCTCATGGAGCCAGATCAGAACAAGATGATCAATCTTCAAATAATGACTACATTACCTGATTGTCACCAACCATAGGTTCTGTGGGAGAAGCAGCAGTTATATTAAGCTCCCCACCACGCAAATTGTGCCGCTCATAGTCAAGGAGTGCCTAGAAAACGAGCAAAATAATTTAAGAGTTCATACATGCAGCTGTTACTTTTTCAAAGTATACATAGATAAGCCAAAGAAGCCACAGGGCTTGAACATGTAAATAACACAAATTTAAAATCCGACAATGACAATTTCATGATATATAGAGAAGATATCAAACAAGATAGCAGGCATTTCTCATAAGCAGAATTAACAGCTCTAGCCTGGGCTTGAGAATAGAAGCCATTCCTTACTTGGGGGGTTGGAAGGACTCTCCAACTTGCCGCCACAGCTTACTTTTAGATTGTATTCCGATCGTTTAGGACTACACCTCCATTTCTATGATGATAAATTTAAACTTTGCATTTTTGCAGGTCAATCCTCTATTGGATTTGATAGTCCACAATTTATACAGCCACTAGACAGTGTTTCTTTGATAGTTTGTCAGGTGAGCATTTCACCATCTTCATTTTTATGCGGAACGAAATTATAATTCTTGCTGTTATTTGTTGATTTATGGCTGAAATCGGTTTCCTTTTTCCCCCCTCTATCAGCAATGCTATTGATGCCCTTGATAAGTTGAGGTTCTTGAGTGTTACTAAGCCTGCTCTTCTTGGAGATATCGGTGATTTGGAGATAAGAATTTAACCGGATCCTAACAATGGAACCATCATGATAATGTAAGTTTATTATGGCTTATAGATGAATATGGTTTTATTTTATAATAACTGAGGAATTCATAGGATATGGATAATGATGTTTGATATTTCAGAGATAATGGTATTGGAATGACAAAGGAGGAGCTCATTGACCGGGTATTCTCAAGGTGTGAATAAGTTATTCAGCTCTTTGTACATATTGTAAATGCTTTAACTTGTATGTTGTACCTCAACTTTTTTTTTTTTTTCCTTTTACTACTTCAGTTTCAGAAAGAGAGGTGCTCTCACATAGCTAGGTGCGATTCTTATTTACTTAAAATTTCAGTTTGGCTTAAAAAAATGTTTATTGTTTATAAGATTACAAGGGAGCTTATTTTCAGGATTACAAGGAAGTGGCCTTAGGTTGTCGCCGTGAGACTGGGTTAGAAGCGGGTGTTTACAAAGTGTGGTGAGAATACTATTTTACGTCTATTGCTTTTATGAAACCCACTTATAATCAATCATAACTGAGATAAAGTATGCATACAAACACTTTTGGACTAACTTTTATTTTTGCTAATATTCAACAAATAATTTGTAGACCTTGGTAGCTGATTTGACTTGTTCTCGAGATAAATGGGTATGACTTATCTCTTTAGACTTTAAATTTGTTTTGAATTATCTTTCTTCTTTAAATGATTATTTTTTTTTTTTAAAACTTGTAGAAGCTGCAAATGATAATGTCATCATCAATAATGTTGATAAAGAGTTTGAATTTAAAATTGGCATGAAATTTGCTAATGAGGACGAAGCTTATAATACATACAATGCATATGCAATTTGCAAAGGATTTGGAGTGCGAAAAGGACAAAAGGCAAACAATAGTAAAGGAATATTGCGAGCTTGCACATTTCTATGTAATTGTGAAGGATATTCTCCACCAATCTTACCTCATGAACAAAGAGATGTATATAGGACTGTGAAAAGAAGTGGATGTAAAGCTTGCATTAAATTCAAAATTGAAGAGGGAGTTTGGGTAGTTGTCAAATTTGAGGATGTTCATAATCATCCTTTTGTTGATGATAAACAAAAGCACTTAATACGGTCATATCGGCATATAACGAATACTAATGGAAGTATTTTGACTTCTTTGGTTGGGGCTGGTGTGAGGGCTACAAAAGCATATTCGTATCTTAGTGGTGAAGCCGGAGGACAAGAGAATGTTGGCTTTACACTACGGGATTGTCAAAATTTTTTGCAATCAAAGAGAAGAGCCTTTATTACTGCGGGGGATTGTCAAAGTCTCATTAACCATTTTAATTGCTTACAATTGAATGGAAGCAATTTTTCTTATACATTTCAGTTGGATCAGGAGCAAAGATTGACTAATTTTTTTTGGTCCGATGGTATATCCAAGCTGGATTATGAAAGTTTTGGAGATGTTGTGGTATTTGATGCTACTTATCGTACAAATAAATACAATATGATATGCGCACCTTTTGTTGGGTTGAATCATCATTGGAAAAATGTTCTATTTGGTTGTGCATTTTTATTGGATGAGACTATTGCTTCTTTTGTGTGGGCTTTACAATCCTTTTTAGAGGCAATGGGTAATAAAGCACCCAAGACTATTTTCACTGATCAAGATCATGCGATGGCAAATGCCATTAGAACTGTTCTTCCCAACACTAGTCATCGTTTATGTGTATGGCATATTGGGAAAAATGCTACGCAGCATATTGGACATCTTCTTGGAAAACCGGGCTTTCGTGATAAATATTGGCATAAGCTTTTATATAAGTGCGAGTCAGAACTTGAAATGGAAAACACTTGGAAAGCTATGTGTCATGAGTGGAAGCTTGAGGACAACAAGTGGTTGGATAATATATATCGCCTACGTCATAAATGGTGTCCTGCATTCGGCCGAGATACTTTTTCCGCGGGAATTAGATCCACTCAAAGAAGTGAAAGCACCAATAATGTCTTTCAAGATATGGCATGTAAGACTATGACTTTGTCTGAATTTGTCAATCATTATGAGAAGCAAGCTGAAAAAATGCGCAACTCTGAAGTTATTGATGATTTTGAGTGTGCTCGAGGAATGCCGCGGATTATGGTTGAAAGTAGTGGAATATTGAAACATGCTGCACATGTCTACACGCATGTCATTTTTAGAAAATTTCAGGATGAGTGCTTGCATTCTTTGTCTGAACATGTTCTTAGATCAAAAATTGATGGGCCGTTACACACTTACATATTGGGAGCTGAAAATAGTGAAAGAAAACATATTGTCCATTTTTGTTCGGGTGATTCAACCATTACATGTAGCTGCAAGTTATTTGAAATGCGAGGATGGTTGTGTAGGCATACTCTATGTATCTTGACACATGTTGTAAATGTTACAAGCATTCCATCACAATACATTTTGAAGAGGTGGACAAAAACTGCAAAACAAAGTAGTCATTGCAATGATGTTGGAGAAATCTCTCGTGATGCGGGACAGTCAAAGACATTGCGCTTGAAGAGGTTAATGCAGTTGGCTTTTAGTGTTATGAACATTAGTGCAAATCATGATGTTACGGAGAATATTGCAACTACAACCTTGATGGATCTTCACTCTCGTATAGTGAACAAAATGCAATATCTCACAGGTAAAGATGATGTTAATTCTTTGCTGGAAAATGATGAATCTGAATATGCAGCAAATTGTGGAATTCAAATACTTGATCCTCTTCGGAGAAGGCCAAAAGGCATACCAAATACTCGGTTGAAGAGTACTAATGAGAAGCGGAAGAGAAAGGAATCCTCATACACAGGAGGCACCTCAAAATAGGTGCGTGAGATGAGAAAAGCCTTTTCTTTCCTTTTTGTACCTCTAATATGGTTGTATTTAAGTTGTACATGGCATGTTGTGAGAAGTACATCATTTTTTTTCTTTTTGTTTTTTTGACTAATCCTTATGGTTTGAAATTTGTCCTTTTTTTCCTCTTTTGCAGATGAAGACAGTAGTCTTTTTTGTTTGGTAGATGAAGACAGCAGCCTTTTTTTTGCAGATGAAGACAGCGGTCGTTAATTGATGGTGTTTTATGGCATCAACAAAGAGCAGAAGTTTTAGTTCTCCTCTTTTTGCAAGATGGGAGCAGCTTCCCATAGTTCTCCAATTTTACATTGAATAGGGCGTAGGATTTTGCTGCACTTTGAAGCAGTGGATTCTGCCTTCTGTGCATGGATTAATGGAGTCTTCGTGGGGTATAGGTAATTTTTTCTCCACTCTTCGTTATAGTTATTTGATCCTTTGACCATAAGTATATTCTATCAGAAAAAAAAAATTGCAACATTTGGTGAGTATTCTTCTTTGCATTGAACTTTGGGAATTATTGCCTATTCATCTAATGAAGGCATAGTTTCAATTTAAACATTACAGCAGAGATAAATATAACTTAAACACTTTCTGCCTCAGGTGGGTTTGCTCCTGTCTGAGCCTAAAGTGTGAATTAACATTCAATGTGAGGCATAGGGGGATGTAGGGACTTGAAACATGGGACCTGTCCCTTTGATACCAAGTTGGGTTTTCTAATCCATGCTGATGCTTAAGGCCCATTTGGTTTCAGAAAAGATATTTTGATTTTCCTCTTCATAGAAAAGAAAACAGAAAAAGTAAGTGTTTTCATCTCTTTTTTCCCCTTGACAACATGTTTAATAAGTAAAAATGAGAATCCTTTTTAACAATACTCTTCAAAATGTTGCTGGTTGTGTACTAGGGTCTGTTTCGTTCTTAGAAAATTAAATCAGAAATTCCAGAAACTTTCCTGTTAATCTAATCAGGCCTTAGGTTGGTAGAAAATGGTTTTGACACTTACAAACTTCTATGTCATGCTCTAGAACAGTGGATGATAGTATCATGCAATGCCTCCTTATTCACTTAATTCTTTCATTCTTGCTTTGCTTGCACTTTGGTGGTACATCAGTTTGGCATTTCCTGCTGCATTGACATTTAACTGTATTATCAATAGATATCAGATAGTCTGGAAAATATTTTCATGGAGAATGTCTTCATTTACTTAATTGTTATTATGGCCCAAGTAGAAAAATTTCTATGGCCTTGTCTCTGAGAGAATAAATAGAAGGTCGAATAATGCACTTACCTCATTGTTTGATGTCATTGATGATATTTTATTCTGGATTTTGGCTGGCCAGAGCTTGTTTTGCTCTGAGTCATTGCCATTGTTTTTTGTTTGAAAGAAATTTGGGACTAATATTTATCCTTACTATTTACTAGATTGTACCTTTTTTCTCTCAAATTAAATGAGGTATGTGAAAGGGACATTCCTGTTGTGCCACACTTGCTAAGAAAGGATGAGAGATAGAAATTAGTTATAAGAAGAATCCTGATGCCGTGAACTTGTTAAGAAAGCAAGTTTCAGTTAACTGTTATTATGGATAACTTCTATGCTGGGTTCTTGAACGGGAAAAATACTGATGGAAACAGTGATCAGTTGTTTAAATCAGTTTACAATTGACACATGCACAATGCCTGGTTTTGCAGTCAGGATAGTAGGCTGCCAGCTGAATTTGAAATCACCGCCAGCTTTAGGGAACATAAATGAATTTGTAATCTGGATATGTGGCTTGCATATATGAGTTATTATTTCATAAAGTTTTTAAGCTAAGCTTCCCATAGTTTATACTTGATCTGGGCTCAACTTTGCCCATTAGAGAGCATATTTGTAACAACTATTTGTTGCATTTCTTCACTGGGCAGATTAAGGTTTTTCTTTGCCCAATTTGGATGTGCGATCACAAACGGATTCTTTCTTACACAAGATAAGAATCCTTACTTTACTCTCGTTCACTTTAGGAATTTTGTGCCATTTTTTTGGATCTACTGATGTGAACTAATCTCTCCGTGGAACCAGAATCATGAATCACTAGACACCGAGTCCAATTCGTGGTTCGCGGGGTCGTACGGCTATATTACTCTAGGTATTTTCATATTGCTACCTCCTAGGTCTTTGCTGTTTTGTTCCAATCTAAATGTTTATTATTCCTAATATATGGAAAAATAGTACAGGTTCTTCTTACTTGTTGCTTAGCTTTCTCTCAAAGTATGTACATTCCTTGAAGGCAACTAAGAAAGGTGATGTTTACAGGATGGAGCTTGTCAGCGGGAAAATGCCGACAAATACATCCTTTAGTTTAGATATTGACATAGTCAAATTGGTGGAGACACATTGACATGCAAGGTTTGGCTTGGGAAGAGTTGATAGATCCTGCGTTGAGCTTGCTCTTGGCTAGGGAAGAGAATGCAGCTTTTCAAGTGCTCGAAATTGCATTGCAACTGCCCCACAAGTGAGGCCATCATAAGCTGCCCCACAAGAGAATGCAGCTTTTCAAGGTCTCCTTTTCCATGTATTCAACAATAGGATGATGGATAACCTTGTCTGTATTTCCTGATGGTTGAATGAGCAGAAATCTGGCTAGAGTGATGTATGTGGTTATGTCCACCAAGATTCAATTAGCTATGATGTGGTCTGCATAAGCTGCCTTGTTTTTTTTTTTTTTTTTTTTTTTGTTTTTAACCCAGATTTCTGCTGTCTAATTGCAATCATGGCCGTTTGTCGTAAGATTGTCTGAAATATGAAAGTCATTTTTGAGTATGAAGTTTGGTGTCATTCATGTTTGCAAAAGTTCTATTGGAGAATAATTGGTATGATAGCTCCTAAAGAAAATATTTACACCTTACGGCTCAGTTGCCAAAGATTGAAATTCGCATATTTTATAGCAATTTGGGTGCATTGTGGAGAGTCTCCTCCAAAGAAATTAATGGGTATACATTGATTGATTGGCAACGAGCATTTACATTGTAGTCCCCGAGTATGACTCAGAAATACAAAGCTGAAGCACTACAGAATTTATTTGGAAAATTTCAAAATTGACTCATTTTTGGCTGCTTGACTACCAATGTATCTTTGCTTTTGAAAGTGCCAAATATATACTTGAAACACCAAGTATCCCTGTGTTCCTATTTATGAAGACATCACGTTCTTTTAAAAGTATCGCTCTTTAGATTCTAAGTTCTCACTTTTTACATTCAAAATCAACCAAATCGCTCAAACCTTAAATAAGATTGTAAATTGCATCCCTAAGGACAACTTGATATTTCCCATACGGCGTTTTTATTAAGAGGTGCATGAAGGGTATGTGTAAAAATAAAGGGGTGTAAGTGGTCAATGGGTTAGAAGTAAAATATATTTGGTACTTGCATAATATTATCCAGGTAAAATTTAGAGACTTGTCCAAGCTCCATGTCTCTGCAGAGAGCAAGTACATTCTACGAGTACATGAAAATCTAGATATGTAGTGTGACGCATGAAAGTTATCAAATAGCCATATAGAACAAGAATTTGTCATACATGATGCAGAGAAACTTCCATAAGCTAAAAGCAAGAACAATGGTCAAGCAAAAATCTAGAACTAGAGCTATAAGCCACAATATGTGATGGCATAAAAGGCTGCCACCATATCTCATGGTCTTTTGGAATTGTTCAGTAGTTGCAATGATTGTAACATTCCAGCATATTGAATGCCCGAAAAGGCTGTAATTTCCTTATTTGGTGTGGACACCACCTCTCTCTGAAAAACGGTGTGATCGTTTGGGCATAGCTCAAGCTTTTATATTCTCTCTCGAGGCATCAGTTGAGACTTCACCACTACTTGGCCTGCAAGACACCATCAACTTGTCATTGCGCAAAGAAAAGTTAAGTGCTGAAGTCAACGAAAAGAACTATTCCATAATTGGTGACAGATTGGAACAGAACCATCATTTTATGCAATTTAGTAATCCAGGTAGGTGAAACGGTCATTTTATGTTTAGCACACAAATGAAAGAAAGTTTATACTTACTTTCTCTAATTACGTTATTCGGATATTTAAGAATACATTAAATGATGTACACAAACGAGTAAACAGACAAGCATCCAAATGCTGCTACAGGATACAAAGAAGCCTTAGGACGAGAAACTTTTCACTTCATCGTTTTCTTTCCACATACTCAAGTAATCCAAGCCTTGGACAATCTTGGAAAAGTTAGCCATTTCAGTATCCCGAAGATCCAAACAGATGGATGTACAACATATGTCTCTTCAATGAATTGCAAGACAAGGATTTGTATGACCAGTACTCCAAACCTTGTAAATAAAATTAGAGGTAGAAGAATCCTGTTTGTGCGTCCATTAGGCAATGATCCAAGAAAAAACTAACCCATAAAGAGAAAACTAGTGAATAAAACAAGTTAATGACAAAAGAAACAGTAAAATTAGAAAGGCAAGTTTGCACTTACAATCCACTAAGAATTTTGATGGTATCATAGAACGACCACTGCAGAGTTACAACAGGTCCAATGAGTATAATTCTAATGGGAAGGCTCCTCGTAAACAGATTCGCAACCCCGATATTCCTGATTGCCTGTGGCGAAATTGGAACTTACAGATCAGATCGAACTTTTCTGAGACAACAGGGTAAATAATTGCTTGCAAACATATACCGGCATGAGACTGTCAGCTTTTTTGTTGTTGATGGAAGCAACAATATTGTTGGCAGGATTTGATATGAAGCTACCAACAGATCCAGCAGCATATCCAGCTAAGCATGTTACCCCGAGTTGTTAAAATTTTGAGCAATCCTCCATTCTTCTTCTAATAACACCATAAAGGAAATCCACTGAATGCTCAAATGTCGAGAACATCACCATTGAAATTGCCTAGGGACAAAATTAAGAGAGGATCAAAATGCAATAATACCAGGTTTCTCGCACACAATAATTCAACAACTTGGTGTGAGTTTCCATACTTTATTGTAACATAATATGGACTATACACATTCAGAAGTAAAAGATGCAAGCATAACATGAGGACAAACCAAGCACCTATAGACCAGCTCTCCCACCTAACAAAGTTGGGGATTAAGTTTTTAATGTCACTTAGAAAGAGAATGGTCTGCTCTCCCATAGAACAGCATTGAATAAGCAACCGTATATGCCGAAAGTTTCCTGCATCCACATATCAATAACTAAATCCTTCAAAATAACATGATTATGCCCCAAAAGTTTCTTGTGCCCACATATTAAATGGGCACGCAGCTGGTGCTGCGTGCTTCCTTGGCGCAGCTTCAATACCTGCATTACCATCAGCTCCATAAATCAGCAAATACACCAAAAGAATTCCATCACCAAGCGCAAAAAATAACATTAACTCCAAAGACAATCAAATAAGTAAGAGCAAAACTCATTACCTTCTCTGAAATCACTCTTGAACCTGCGAGGTTGAGTTTTTCTTCAACAACTCTGCTGGTTGTTGTCCAGAGACGAAAAAATTTTACTCCTTCAGAGTTGAAATGTTGTCCATCTTTATCTGTTCTATGGAGCCCACATGGTTAGCACAATATATATAACTATAGAACTTGTTGACAGGAGCATGCACTACATTCTAATGACAGAATTCCCAACCAAAATTCGAGCTATTTATCCTTAAGAAAGAAAATTGGAAAAAAATGAGTTGTTTACCCTCAATGACTTGTTTCCCTCCAACCCTTTAGCCAAAGCATTGGCCCCTCGTGCACCACCATAGTTGTTGCTGAAAATACATCATCCATCAAAATCTTCAATGAAGCAAAACAAAAGCACGCCACTAGGACCATATCAAACCTGTCACTATTTGGAAGGCTTAAACTTCATCCAAACTTCAGTGCTTGGTAAACATGTTGCAGTCAAGACTTTTCAGTACTTTTCAGTAGGAGCTTCTGGATAGCAGTATTATTCACCAATACATCGCACAGACTCTATCAACAAGAACATGTCACTAAAGAGCTGCTTCGAAAACAAGAAATTTCAAATCATAAGAGGCAAAGAAACACATGTACTAGAGCGCCGATGTGAACAATTGTGTTGTTACTTGCAAAAATAAGCGATAATCGAATAATGGAAACACTAAAATTGATCCATCAGGCATGGTTTAACATTAACACACCAAAGTCGATAAATCTCATCAGAACATCTGAAAGATATACTGGTGGCTTGCTCAAATTACACTATTGTAACCCAAACTCTCTGCCAGAAAAAATAATCCTTAAACAACCTCTTGACAATAGAAGGTGCAATGCCAAACCATAAACAACCACGTTCTAATCGGTTCCAATTAGGAAAAGCTTCTCATCATAGTCAATAATCACCCCTACTCTCTTCCTCACAGCAAATCAACAATAACGTTAAAACTTTCATACCAAAAGTCACGGCCACAAATACTCCGGCGGGAACGGCAAAGGACGCGACCTGCTTCACAGGAGCCACAACGGCCAGCAAAGAACTCTTCCCCTCGGCCTCCCAATATGCTCTCCGACTCCGGCTGGAATTAGAAGCCAAAGCAGCCACTATCACCAAGCCTCCATACCTGAAAAACCTCTGTTTATTCTGCGACAGAGGCCCTGTCCGTGCACGCAAAGCGCCTCGCGCGCAGTAGCCGGAGCACAGCACGCTAAAGAATTCGAGCTCCGGTCCACGGCTCCGACCCGCAGCGTTAACTGCAATGCCGAAGAAAAATGAATCCGATAGGCGAGAGAGATGGAGGAAGTGGAGGCCATGGACGTGTAGCGCGATTTACATGTGCATCGAAGAAGTGCCCATCTTCATCTGCGTCGATAAGTCGAGGGGTGTTTCTGAATTTTCCATGGATTTCTTCAATGATAGAGTCAGGGTCAGAGCCTCGTGTAATGGCTTGCTCTGTTGCGCAGCTTCAATGGGTGTGTGAAGTTTCCTAGCTTTCTTGAACCTGGATTGGAAAAGAACCAGAGAACAGCCGTACACACGAGCAAGACCAGAGATAGCGAGCTTGTTGCGCGTTTTCTCCTTCCTCATCATTTCTGTCGCTGGGTCATACGCGGGCAGCCCCAAGACGCTCTTGTTGATGTTCTGACGGCTGGAAATGGCAAGATGCTGCAGAGAGGGGGCACAGAAGAGCGGCGGGCTAGACGCCACCAGGTTTCTAAGAGATCAGCGCGAGCGCGGGTGGGAGAGAGGAGTGAGCTGACGAATTGTAGCCGCCGATGAGAATCCGGAGGTGACGGCGGAGGCAAATGGCGCTCGGGATCCAGCAGCTGCGACCCAGCGGGGGTCTTCAAGGAGGCGACGTGCCAGAGACAGATCTAACCAGCACCTGCGACCGACGGGGGCTTTGGGGAAGGGGGAGGGGCATGGCGAGGCGGAGGCGGAGGTGGAGGCAGTCGGGCGTGCCGGAGAAGGAGAGAGAAGGTATCTGCGTTTCCTCTTCTCGACTCGAGAAAGGAGGAGGCAAAAAGCGCTCGAAAATTGAAAAGAAGAGAGAGGTTTTTGAGCGGCAACAGTATTAATTAATGCAGTCTCTTTTCTGCCGCAGCAGAGGAGAGAGAAAAAAATCCTCTGACTTTTTGATTTCTTTATTTTTCAGCCGGTCTAAGTCTTAGGACACGTGTCGACCTGTAAGTGGAGCCATCTAGACTTGCGCTCGCCACCTAGGACAATGACGTGGTGATCGGCAACCACTGAATATTTTCTCCTCCTCTACAAACCGCCCATCCCCTTTTCCTTTGCTCCCATTTTTCCCTCAAGCTTCTTCATTGTCTTTTTTTTTTTTCACCTTCTTCTTCTTCTTTTAGTTTTCTTCCTCCATCACTTTTCTTTCTCCACCATTTGGCCGAAGCTTCATCCCCCCTCTTCCCTCATTTTGCCATCCACCACCATCATCCACGTCACTTCACCACCAGCCAACATCATCATCCCACCACCCTCATCGTCCACCATCTCACCACCTTGGCCAAACCACCATCACTGCCCCTTGCTGCCGCCCGCTCATGCCATCCGTGCCGTTGTTGCTTCGCCGTCACCACCGCCGTCCGCCCAAGTCACCACAGCGGCCACCACCAAGCCGAACCACCCTAGGTAGCTGTGAGCATGAGGAGTTGCCACCGCCATCATCGAGCCTCCGTTCGAGCCACGAGTGTTACGTTCTCAATGCTGTTGCATGGCCGTTGCCGAGCTTGCCGTCGTCGAAAATCCGTGAGTTAATTTCTTAATCGTGGATTAGGGTGTTAATTACATTCAGGGGTGATTAGTTTAATATTCATAGCAGTTAGTATTAGTTCATCTTAATTTATTCTTAATTGTAATTAAGGATGGTTTAGATTAAGTTTAATTGCGATTAGTTTAAATAATTTCGAATAGGTTAATTAATCGTGGTTGGATTAATTAATTGAAATTAGTTGTATTAATCACGATTTATTTAATTAATCATAATTAGTGTAATTAATGACGGATTAGCTGTTAAATAGAATTTTATGCTCGTTTTCCTAAATGAGAATGGGTGTAATTTCGGTTGTTTGCATGTATGATGTTGTGCTATTGATTGCCAAATTGTAAATTTTATTTAATATTTTCAAAAAGGGTTTTTGGATAAGAAAATAGAAAAATATGAGGTTAGATTTGAACGCCAAATTTTACGTGCTAACTAAAATAATTGGATTTAAAATAAAAGTGTGCAAAATTTGACAGGTTAATTTCAAATACGTAACCACGCACAAATATTTTGTTGGGATTTTTAAATATGAAAAATTACCCAAGTTTATTATTTGAAAACGAAATATTGTGTTCTTGGCTAATTAACGGCAATAAAAATTGGCTTAATTCATGGTGTGCTTGAGTGGTTATTTAATCAAACCTGTCAACCAACATGAGTTTAGGGAAGATGCCTGATTTTTATTGGATACCCGCGTGTGAGTCCGAATGCCAAGTTGCGGTTGAAGTTAGACCGATGCTCATTTATGGAATGTCGTTTAGATAGGGGTTCTAAACGATGCTGTGCCCGATGGGGCGGGACAATGCCCGGTCATGCCGGAAGACCGTTAACTTTTATGTTGGCCGTGGCCCGAAGGGTCGTAATAATTGGGACATGTGTGTTGGTAATGCGCATGAAATTTTAGTATGTATTCTGATTGTTATTTGTGCATGTTGCACTATTATTACTATGTGAGACATGTTAATATGCAGGGGTGTGCGGAGGCGAGGTAAGTTTATACGTTGTGCGTGTTTAGGCTGTCCCTGAGGCGAGTCAGCTTCCTAATCAAGGTTTAGGCTATTAACTCGCTAAGATTTATATCTCATCCCGTTGTAGTTAACTATAGCGTGGAGAACTACTAGGTGCGATTGTGGTGGGCGCGAGATGCAATACCTTTTTGGCTGTTTTTATCGTTAGTGAAGTTTAGATCAACTCTAATTCTTAAAGGTTTTTAAGAGGATCGATAGAAAGTAGCTGTAAAAAAGCTTGTAATTATTAAACTTTCTAGAGATAACAGTGGATAAATAAATATGCTGTTTTTTGCAATTTTTGTTGTGTTTTACTATCCTTATTATTTGTTTATTAACTGGTTGTTTATTTTAAGTGCTTCTGCATGCATTTAACTGAAAGATAAAAAGAATGAGTCAGTGACGTATCGTGGGATGTTGCATTTTTAATCAACCGTCAAGAAATATTCGCGCACTTGGGGTTTGGGGCGTGACAATGCAAGTACTCCCTATGAACAATTTACTTTGAATTCCTTACATGTGAAAAATCAAAGAAACATGTTGAAAGAACTGAAGTAGAGGGACTTGCTGATGGAAAAAGTACTAGCTTGAGAAGGGGTTCCAACAACTCTGTTCTGCACACAAATGAATAACATTAAGTAACTAAAGGCACGTTGGGTAACGTTTTTGTTCAAAAATTGTTCCGAGAACAAAAATAGAAAAAACTATTTCTATTCCATAAAACAATTTTTAACTAGAAAGACGCGTTTGGTAAACTTGTTCCGGGAATAAAAAATGAATAGAAACACGTTTAGTAAATTTATCTTCTTTTTTTGTTTCTTTTAATTTTTTTTAATATTTTTATTTTGTTTGTCCTTTTTTTTTTTTTTTTTTTTCTTTTTTGGCCGATCACCGGCCATGCCGAGGCCGGTGACTGACCGACGGGGGCCGACAGCCTCGCCCAACTACGACGAGGCTCGCCGGCCCCCGGTGAGGTTGAGCCTCGCCGTGGTTGGGCGATCGGGCAAGCCCAAGCTCGCCTAGCCAAGGCGAGGCTCAACCTCGCTAGGGGCCAGTGAAGTCGCCAACCCTCGATGGCCGATCACCGGCCATGGCCGAGGCCAGCGACCGGCCAAAGAAAAAAGAAAAAGAATAGAGAGGAGAGAGAAAATTTGTTCTTTAGAAATGTTTCCGAAACAAAAAAACTTTTTTTTTTGTTTCTTATTTCCGTTTCAGTTTTGTTCCGGGAATAAAAAAATAGATTTTTAACAAAAATGCAAACAAACACATTTCTGTTCTTTTTTTGTTCCTCAAAAAAAAAAAAAAACAGAACATAAATATGCACGCCTTAATATGCCCTCATCTAAGAAAATAATTCTATCAATTCTATCATGCAGTAAATGGAGAATCATCCTACTAATACCACATTAAGAGCAAATCAAATCAAGCCTGGACTTCAATCGGTAGTTCATTTGACTGCACAATTCTAACACGTCTAATTGTGGCGATCTTCCTGACGAAGGTACCCCACTGCATCACTGCCTTTATCTTGAACCAGCCATTAACACATTTGCTGGTACCACTGACAGAACCATCATCACATACTGGGCTCTTAAGGAACTTGTCATCGTATGGTGCGCTCTGGCTTAACAAACTTTCCAACCAATCATTATATCCTCTGAAAAATTTCCCATCACAAGATTGCCTTCAGGAGGAGGAAGTGTACTGCTAGATTGGAATCTTGATAGCGCGGCAGAAGGTGGTTCAGAGGGGAGAGCATTCTCATTCACCGTATGGTGCATTTGGCTCGAAGTTCAGATCGAATGGCTTCGCGTGCTTCAATTGGCAAGGCCCTTTTCAATTTCTGACATATGAGTTTAACCAACCAACCTTCTTTTTTAACATATGATCTTCCAGTCACCATTTGATGAAAATGCACATATAAACACATTGCTGCGTGCTTATTCCATCTATGCATGTCTACCTAGTGGTAGTAATATCTTATCAATATCCACTTAGCATCACAAAAATGAAGTGTTCGGAATATCCACCCCACAAAAACATCCCCCCTCAACAAGGTACCTGTTACCACCTAATTTTTTAGCTGCTTTTTAATTGCTTGGATAGAGCCCATGTGGCCGAATGGATAGACCCAAATCGAATGAGGCTCATTTTGCAATAATTAGAATGTTCTCCACATTGCATGTTCTTACAGGTCATTTTGATACTTCAACTCTTAAATCTTTCATGTCCAAATTGGAGTCACATCTTTTAAATTGAACTCTGATAAATTGAAGTAATTAATTATTGCCCTTGCGCATTTGTACCGATAGTCTATAAGATCACTACTTTCGCTAATAACTAGCAATAACCTCCTCCTCTTGTTTGTTCGTCATTGGTAAAAACTATTTCTAAGCATTTTCGGTTGCATCTAGAGACAAACTGAAGCCTACTTGCAAATGGGAACATATGTATAGCTTCTAAGTCAGTGCCAAAGAGGGAGCAAATTTTGTAAAATTTCCTTGGATGCAAGTTCATTTGGAGGGTAGCTGGACAAGTAAACTCTTCATATTATGTGGAACCCAAGTCATAAGGATCTGGAAAACATTGGTTTAATTTATGAAAGCTCGACAATCAAGTGGAAAGTCCTATATTCATCGCTATTTCCCAGGCCACATCTTTGTATGTGCGTAAAGGGAGAGAAAATATTGTGCTTTAGAGCACGTACCTTCAGCAGTCAAGCCCACATTTGCCAGAGGAGCTTCCGGACCACCTGGAGCAGCCCAGATTCCTGGAGCCAAATTACTTTGAACTGGGGTGAGATTTTTAATTAGTCCTTCAAATACTTGACATGGGATGGAGCTCGAGCTCTTCTTTTGCATTGAAGGAGATAAGGTCTCACCATTGAACTCCATAACATCATTCTTGTTATGAGGGGCCTTTTTCACGAGTGTATCTCCATGTTCCTGGAAGAAAGATCACTTGCTATATCGCTCAAGTTGGACTAAATGAAGTATTTATCTCCACTATTGAAGGCACACGCTCTGCTTCAATCAACACTATCTTTCTTCGGCAAGTGATGTTGCATCCAACGGATGAACTTGTACTCCTAAGTACGTAAGTGCAGCACAGAGAAAGAATCAAAAGTTTAGGCTATAAAGGATATTATTTCTTTAAAATTTTGTAATTCATCCTTTTTTTTTCTTTTGGTCAACATTTTGAAGGTCCTATATTATGTCTATTTCGTTAAAAAGCGCGCACACGAACCCACGAACGACACGCACCCATATGGATACCTAGAATTCAGGGAATGTCCGATCGCCCTTTATAAACGCGAAGGACCGACCCTTCAACCGAAAGTCCCGATTTTCTCAAGAAAAAAAATTAATTTGATAAAATCTTTCGACGAACAAATAAAATAACAAAGTTCTTAGAATCGTGGACTGATCATGGCGAGAGTTTCGTAAAATCTCAATTAGCAGCCTTTAGTCGAGTAATTTAGGATAGAGTCTCATCTTATATTACGCTTTTATGCGACTTAATTAAGGATGTGTTTATTTGAGAGAAAATATTTTTTGAAAATTTATTTTCTAGACTTTCATCCGTTTGGTGCGTGGTCGGAAAAAGAGTTAATCGAAAACACTTTTCAATTAACAAAAATAGTCATGCATAAATTTAGAAAAATGAAACTAAATCTAAAAAAATGAAAACACTTTCAAGGATTGTTGATCTCAAATATTTTAATATTTTAATTTCATTTTTTACTTTATTTTATTTTTTTCTAGTTTTTCATTTTCCTCCTTCTTCTTCATCTTATGTCAGTCATCAGCCAGGCAATCTCGACCTCGCTGGCCCACCACCACTATGACCAATAACCAGCCATTGCCAAAGCTTAGCAACCGGCGAAAGTGAAGAAAACATAAAATTGATTAATATATAAATATATATATATTGCCATGACATTAAAGTTATTATATCTTCTTGGTCACATATCATCAAATAAAGGAAAACAATCAACCTTTCTAAAAAATTATATCTTGAAAAACATTTTTTTTATCGTGAAATTCTCCGGCAACAAATTCACCCTCAGATTTTTCGTGCTTTGTTACGAAAGGGAAGAGCCCAAAAACGCGAAATGACGCGGATGTTGCATCAATTGTGCAGCAGGTAGCCAGGAGCACGATAACCACCTTATTAAGATTCCCTCTCAGGTTAAATTTCCTCGGCGGAAGAAGCATCTCCATCCATCCATCGCTCTCTTTTGTCTCATCATCGTGGCGATCGAACTTTGTCTCTCGCCGACTCGAATTTCCTCCCAAGTTTGGACAGGTAGTTTGTCGTCGCCGTCGTGTGTACGCGCGTGCGTGTCCCACGGAGAGAGAGAGAGAAAAGAAGCGCGTGACTGACACGTAATTTTCCGGAAAAATCTGGCAATTTTCCTGGAAAATGCTGCAGGCTGCTTCCGCACTTTCGGCTTTCACACAACGAGCCAGAAAGCCTGGCGTGTTTCTGCCGCCCGGTAACTACCGGTATACTCCTACTGGCAAAAAAATAAAGAAGCTTTGGTCGGACCGGGAAATGGGCAATGATTTGTAAGCCTTTTTGGATCGGACCGGATCGAATTACGAATTCTTAGACGAGCATTAGCCGGCCAATGATTGGACTAGTAGAAGAATTTCGGCTTGTTTGATAACTAAATTAAGTGCCGAAAAGTTTAAAATTCAGCCCAAGTACGATAACTTTGGTGCTCAATAAGCAACACAATATTTTTCCCCCACTCGAATATCACAAATTTGAAAAATCAATCATTTGAATGCCATTGTAATTTGTCTCACCAGAAAATCTAATGTGAAAGCCAATCGCCCTATATAATTTGGCTGACGCTAATGTATACAATTTTAAAATATTTTTTATTATTCTTTTGAATTTGTTATTTTTGTTTTATCTCTTTTTTAAGGGCCAGTAACCCTCACCCGAGGGTTGCCTCACCTTCAATCATGAAGGCCCTCGCCAATTTGGGTGGTCGTGGGCAAGGCTGCCTTTGTCTGCCACACGAGGTGAGGGCCTTTGCAACCGAGGCCGAGGCAGCCCTCGCCTCTCCACAGTCGATGAGGATGGTCAATGACCCTTGCTAGCCTTGGAAAAAAAAAAAAGAAGAGAACTAAAAAAATCCATGTCATATGAGAAATTAATAAAAAAAATTCACATGGAATGATTTGCCAAAAAATGGCACTCAAATTATCTATTTTACTCAGAGGTAACACTTAAATGGGCAACAGAAAAAAGTTATGGCACACAAGAAACGCTTATGAAAGTTGTGGCACTTGCCTTGTTCTCTCCCTATTGAATTAAGTGGAAAGAGGACACTCCTGGTGCAGTGCAAATATGGAATAGGAAGACCAGTTTTCTTGTATTGCCTTGAAGGATGCAGAGTATGATTGTTCCCTTTACCATGGAATGCAAAAACTACTTTTTATACCATCGAAACTATCCACGAGCCGTTTTACATAAGTTTTTCAAGGACTGAGAAAACAAGAGGAGCAGACAAGGAAGACGATAGAACCCAGTTTGTGTCTGTCACACAAAACACCTTCGGCTAAGCAAAACCCTCCATTTATAACCTCTGTATGGCCTTGTAGAATATACTTCTGCTCAGTAGTTTACTGATTTGTAATTTGACATCAATATTAAACATATACCTACCATTCCCTACAAGTGAAAAATTAGAGAACTTTGAAGAAAGATGTCAAGAGAGCCGAAGAAGAGAGACACTTTCTGATGAAAAAGCCAGTTGCTTAACAAGGCGTTAACCAAAGCTGATCTATACCCAAATGAATAACATTATCAATGAACAGGGTCCCATATAGATAAGTAACTGATATGCCCTCATCTACGAAAAAATATACCATCAGTTCCATCAGATAGTAAATGGAGAATCAACTGAACTAATGCCACAGTAAGAACAATAAAGTCAAGCCTGGACTTCCATCAGCGGTTCATCTAACTGCACAACTCTGGCACGTCTCTTCCTGATGTGGCAAAACCGCTTGAGCACTAGAAATATTTTTATCCAGTGTGCAAAAGCATCTCCGGTAGCAAAACCGTCATAACATCGTGAGGTCTGAAAGGTGTCATCATCCGGTGGGTTCCGAATGCCAGCCAACTGGTTCGCAGTACTATCATCTGAATCGAGTGATCCGAAATCTTCCATCCCGTTAATGCCTGCAGACAGAGGAAGTGCACTCCTAGATTGGAAGCTTGATGTTGAGGCATAGGTTGGTCTAGAGGGGAGACCATGCTCAATCACCATATAGTCCATTTGGCTCCCCGAACCGATCATTTGGCTTGGCTTGGCATATTGTAAATTGATATCATTGGACTGTGCTGGCAATTCGACAGTAGTGATACCATTATCTCCTAGAGAAATTAGACCATTCGAGTTGTCTCTCCATATGTACCCACATTCAGCGAGTAATTCATCAACTGAAAGCTCCATGTCATTTCCAGGGATGGTAATTTGGGGCTGTACTGGCAATGTAAAAGCAGTTGCAACATTATGTCCTGGAGAAAGAAATAGAACAGTAATGTGGTTAATAAACATAGGCCGACATGAGCACAGCTTACAAGCCTATAGAAAATCTTGCGATGAATTGTCATGTACTCTTCCTATTCAGACATCAAGTTAGGTGCTACAATTTTTCCCCCTACCCTGCACATCTCTTTAATTTTTCTTGCCACTGGTCCTTGTAATCCTTTAAGTGCCTCATTCGACAAGGTCCTTTCCCTTCACAGCTTGAACATATTATATCTCAATTTGTAAGTTTTAAGTTTAACCAATCAACCTTCTTTTCTATATGATCTTCCAGTCACCATTTGATAAAATTTAACGTATATACATGTTACCATGTGCTTATTACATCTGTATATGTTTACCTAGTGATGTCAATATCCATTTAGCATCACGTAAGCGCAGGTGTTCATGAGTATCTGCCCTTCCCATCCCCCAATCCCCTACTAAAAAGGCACATATTATTAGCCAATGTTTTAGTTGCTTTTTAATTGCTTGGACAGAACACATACATACGTTCATGGTCAAATGGATAGAGTGTGTTGAACAGGCTCATTTGCAATAATCACAGCTTGCACAACAAATCTTTTTGGTATAATTAGCATGTGATATCAACTGTTCTCCACGTTGGATGTTCTTATAGCTCAATTTGATACTTCAACTCTTAAATCTTTCATGTCAAAATTGAACTCACATCTCCTAAATTGAACCCTGATAAAAATGAAGCGAGTGATTATTGAACTTTTGCCTTGGTACCGACAATCTATTAGATTACTGCTTTTGGTAGTGACCTGCAATAACCTGCTCCCCTGTTAGCATCAGTAAAAACTATTTCTGAGCATATTTTATTCCATCTAGACAGTCTTTAAAGCCTAACTTACGAATGGAATCCCTACATAAAACTTAGTCAGTGCCAAAGAGGGAGCAAAATTATTAGAATCTCCTCGGATGCAAGTTCAATTGAAGGGTATCTGAACAGGTAAACGTCTTCATATTATAGGATATGCAAAACATTGCTTCTATTTATTAAAGCTCAACAATCAAGTGGAAAGTCATATTATCATCGTTATTTCACAGGCCGCATCTTTGTATGGGCTTAAAGGGAGAGATATTTTTGTGCTTTAGAGGACGTACCTTCAGCAGTCAAGTCCACATTTGCCAGAGAAGCTTCTAGACCACCTGGAGCGACACAAATTTGTGAAGTCAAAGAAACCTTGCCCAGCCAAGGTGAGGCCGAGCCTTGCCCAGGTTGCATTGGAGAAAAGGTCTCACCATTGAACACCATAACATTATTTTTGTTACCAAGGGCCTTTTTCACGATTGTATCTCCATGTTCCTGCAAGAAAATCACTCAGTATATTGCTCAAATTGGACTACTGAAAGTATTTATCTCCACTATTGAAGGTACATGCTTTGACTTCAAGTTCTTTTTTCGGCAAGTAATTTTGCATTCCCATGGATGAACATGCATTCAGAATAAGTAGGCAAATGCAGCTCAGAGAAAGAATAACAGAAACCTTGGAAAGAACCTCAATTCATTTTACGCCTATTACCATCCATTTCTCCACCACAGAAAGGTCAGGTGCTCGAAAGATGTCATGGAGAGTGCAATCAAGGCAAGGCTCCTCAGAGTAGAGATGCAAAGATCGAGAGAGGGCCGGTGAAGAAATAAAACACACTTCGACACGTATCGTGCAAGTAATTTAGATCTTCATAGTTTTAAACTTGGAAAGGTAATAGTTGCCAGGTGAATGTGTTAATTGTTCAGACCACAATCTGATGACAATTGTCTCAGATTTTCATGGACGACACCAAATCAAATGTTGAGAGTGCTCTTCAACTTAGTCATGTTTTCCTGATACAAATTTAATTACGTGAGGACCACTTAGATTGACATGGTCAACATCTCTAAATTTGCATTGCAAAGAGCGAAAACACAAAATCACTCTTTTAATAAGAAGTCTCTATTATGGATCTAGAAAAAGCATCCAGAGTTTCATTTCAGTCCCTCCTCAGAGACTTCATATGAAGTACAGCAGCTTAGGGGCATCCCCCCGCATTACAAATAGAGCTAATAATTCAAAAAGATTGAGGTAGGAAGTCTCCACATATTAGCCAATACAAAATTTGACTGAGAAGGTTTAATTTTTTGGCAAAGGGAAGCTCTACCTCTTACATTTTTATGCATCTTGACCAAAATAGACTTCATATTACTTTTACTGATATATATTTAAAAAAGAAAAAGGAAAAAAAGAGAAAAGAAGAAAGGAAAAAAAAGCATCTAGATGTCCAACCAACTCCTCGTTTGAAGTTTCCATAGCTACGGGTAAACATCAAATTGCTGATTACATAGATAATAATGGACAGATTTTATGAACACTGCATAATGGTGGGTAGCGTATGAACTGGATTGACAAAACACAGTAGGAACTACTCACTGACCTTCTCTTGGGCAGAAAGTCGATGAGTAGCGACATATACCCTGTCTTTGATTAGGCCGATCAGTTGACCAGCAGCGTCAAATAGAGCACCATGCTTCCTCATGCCATCAAGATAGTACAAATAAAGTATCCAACTTATTTTGCAAGTCTTTGCATGACGAACTAGGCTATCCCATCTCTTTGGTATTATGCTCTTCCCAAGAATCTATGATTAGTGAACACACAAGATTTACATTCTTGGTAGTCAATCAAGCCATAATAGAGAATCATTAACTAAGTGCTTACCTCTCTCAACTTGTCGGAGTCCGTAAACAGTTGCAGTAGAAAGTCCTCCACTTTATTTATTCCGACTTTCATCAGTTTTTCGTGACATTTCCCATCTTTGGCAATCTTCTCCAACCTCCAGACCTCATCATCAGATTTAGGAGGATAATTTTTCTGGTATGCTGTAAAATGAAGAGAACATACACGGTAAGGTCACAGTCACCTTAAGCTCAATGAGTAGAAGCAAACTTCTGATAGGTGTGCAAACTCTCTCCTGAAACTGATCCAAACATTTGCTACTAACAAATGAACTGACCATTTCTTAGTTATCTGAAATTTCACTCGAGATGTAAAGGTCAGTATGAATGAAGCTCTTAATTAGAAAATTGAAGGTTGTGGATGTCCAAAACCATGTTGTAGTCAGTAATAAAGGATAAGGTTTATGCTGTAAAAAGACTATGAAAGACCTACATTCTCCTCTATGTTCCTTGACAGTGAAGGCATCAGTTTTTGCTTCTCGGATTCGTGTATTCCCACAATAACCGGATGCCACCTTAAGCCCTATCCTGAACTTTTTACTCCTATTCCAGCTGGAATTGTCTGTAAATAGTAGCTCTCCCAGCTCCCCAACACCTCGCTTGAGCGTCACTTGTAGATTTCCAGCCAATAGCGGCCTCTTTCCTTCACGTTGTTTGACCAGGTAGTTCTCAAACTCTTTTTGAGCCCAGTTATCACCATCGTCTTTTTTGAAGTCACCTTCAAGCACAACAACATCCAGCTTAATGGAGGATTCTGGGTCTGATGTGACGACCTCTCCTGTATTAGCATCAATCAAGACAACGGAAATGCGATCGCCCCCCTTTCCTTCTAGTTTCTTTCCAGTAAATATAGGAAGTGACAGTTTGGTTCGAAGTTGAAGCTGTAAGTTTCTCACATCACTCTTCGCCATAGATTTAGTATTAGCCCTGCATTGAAAACAACCATTAGAAATAGGAACAGATATGGAGGCGGAAAATTGGAAAAGCAACAATAAAGAAAGTCTAATTATCTCACTTGGGCAAGTCTTACTGCCAGGAAACTACAAGGATAGGTAGATCCATTGTCGAAGAGAGATTAATAATGCAAATTTTATATAATAAAATAAAATAAAATAAAATAAAATGGTCCATTACGATCAAGCTACAAAAATTATGTTCTAAATTGGAGCATTGACACTTTGGCGCATGACAAGTCATCATGACCCGACACCCAGCGAGCTCTGACTGCTTGCTGCGGGGTGGTAGTGTCAGGTCGGACACTTATTCCTCCAGAACAGTAACAATGCATGATTGATCAATACTACACAAAAAGCCTTTCTCAACAGCATCACAGGAGAAGTGCATTCATACCTTCTGAGGTGGGGAGAGTGATTGTTTGCAGGCTCCACTGCTTTCTCCTGTTTAATACCACCAACGGCAGAATTGCCAAAGTTGGAGTCATAAAAAATTGAAGCAGAAGGGATTCAAAACCAATCCATTCAATCAAAAGGAGTTGAAAAACCTATTCTGTCATTCCTTTTTCAAAACAACATTTTGAACGAACTAAGTTCTTCAGCCAAATTTGAAATCACAATGTTTACCAAACAGCAGTTGTCTATATAGATCATATAAACAATCTTAAGCATTTTTCTTTTCCCCTTTCATTCCATGTCCTTGCAAAAATCTATGTGTGTTTTAGAATGGTTATGATTCAGCTTTAGGTAAAAATGAAACAGTTGAAGATGTTATTGAGGTAAATAAATGGAGATGGCCTCCAGCAAGGTCTGATGATTTGCTTGAAATTCAGATGACTTTGTGTGGATTGATTGCTCCAGACTCTGTCTATGTAGACAAAGTGATATTTACTGGATCATTTAGGGGCTCTTTCTCTAAGGAGGCTTGGAAACTAGTGAGGATACGTGGGACCAAATTGACTTGGCTTAGGCTTATGTGCTTTAAGCCTAATGTGCCAACATATGGCTTTATATCTTGGCTGGTGATTAGTAATAGGTTTCACACATGGGATATGATAAAAATTTGGTGTGACATTGATAGCACTTCTGTGCTATGCAGACAACATCAATAATCTTGAATGCACTTGTTCTTGAAGCGTGTATTCTCAAAGCAGATTTTGGGAATAAGTTTTACGGCTTGCAGAACATGAAGGGGAATAGTTTGAAGTTATTAGTGAGGAAATTAGCCCAGAATATAACAATTTATTATCTCTGGGGAGGAACTTAGTGAAGCATAAAACTGCTCAAGCTTGCTGTGTCCTTGATGCAGTCTCTGTGAAAGTCTCTTTAGAAGCTATAATTTGTGTAGAAATTGGCAAATTCATGTTGACTAACATTGCAGTAATTGGGTGGCATGGTTTTGAGTTTGCATCTTGTTTTCCTGGGTAGAATTTAGCTGTTGTTAATGGTAGTGTAGAAGCAGGAGACTATGATGTCATCCTGTCATTTGGTGTGTGGTGTCATTAGATTGAAAGTCAACTTGATGAATTAATTTCAAGATATAAGACTTTCATATTAAAACAGGTTACTCAAAAGGATCTCCCTTTCTTCCCGTGGTGCAGAGATGAAAGTCAGCCTTAGTGATCTGATGGTGCCAAGTGGAAAGACTGTCGCCCTATGGATAAAAGGTACTCTAGGGATAACAGGCTGGTCTACCGCAAGAGTTCACATCAATGGCAAGGGTTGGCACTTCGATGTCTGCTGTATACATGGGACATTATGCTGTAATAAAATCATATGGGATGGAGTCCTCCCATCTTTTTCTTTTGCACAGGTTGTCCAATAAAATAAATTATATACACATAAAAAAATAAAAAAATAAATTATGCTAAGTTCATGCTCAATAAATGCTGTTCAAACAATTCGCATAATTCAACCAAAAAAAAAAAGTCAGCATAAATTAATTAGCTAGCATCCGACTTTGCAGATCAATAAGTTCATCCAGTCACTTCATGACATGCATATAAACAACTCATAACTTAAGTGTTGATGGAGATATGTTTGAGACAAAGTGGAAATTTTATAAACACAGTTTAACTTACCAGTTTCTGAACAGTATTCTCCAATGAGCGCACTAGATCTTCGAGACCATTCCCAGTGCAACTACACCAAGAAAAATAGACAAAGTAAGCAACTGCTGTTTTGTGGACATTTTCATAACAAATAGACACATATCCATATGTAGAGTTTTAGTTACTAATACCTAATTACGCTATGAAAAGATAGATACCAACTCATCAAATGCATTCCTTTAATCTAAGGCGACACAAAAAGTCAACATAAAGCTGGAATACATATATATTTAGTACATTATGGCAGAAGCAAGTAAAGTTGATTAGCAGCGATCTCCAAATGCATTGTCCTTGCAGTGATCAACAAAAAAAATGAATGTGCAGGCATTGCACTTTGTTGAACAGAATCGTGGATTGGTGGCTTATGATAATTGACGATAATTGGCAAGACAATACACATGGAAATTCTACTAGAGGAATTGATTGATGTCGATAAGCTACAGCCAACAAACCAAATGACATATATTCACCTTTGACAATATTCGGCCAAGCGAGATTTTTCAGCACGCTCCAGCTCTTCTCTGACCTGTCCAGCAAAGAGCAATAGTGAAGAAATACATGCAAATTGTCATTGACCACTTTTCCATGATTCAAGGAAACAATTATGTCCAAGCCACTTTACTGAAAATTTGGATCTTTTTGTGATTCATACTGTTCAAAACAATATGAAAAGCCTAAATCATGTTCTTATCGGAATTGCTTCATAGGAAAAGCCTAGAACAGTCACCAGGTCATTTTTCTCACTCAAACGATAATTCTCTATACATCTCACAGCAATTTCTCTTGCGGTTTTCTATCCAGAAGCTGACCAGAAGATCAGAAATGCATCCAACCGCTCCTAATTGAAGAGATCAGCAATTGAAGTACAATAAAAACTATTTTGTATGTCCAAGTTGGCTACTTTACTCATCTTACCACTCTCCGGACAACCTGCTCCATATACCAGCTCCTTTGCACAAGATTCCTCCCAGACCGACGCCATGTTTGACTGTGTGAAGATCAAACCAGCTTAAAGTATAATCAAGATGGTGAAATTTGGCAAACAGGACAGCAAAGTAACGCAGTAACAATAACAGCTCACTTGCAAGGTAAAAGTTTCCGAAGAGTTTAATACAAATAAGAAGGAAATACTGCGATTGGCCCCCGCCAAAATCGCATAACCGATTTGAGACGGCAACATCAGAGGTCTTTAATACTTCGTACCAAAGCCACAGCACAAAACCACTAACAAAAGCCAGAACGAAAGCGATTTAGAACTGTCACGAGGCAAAAGCTAATCAATGTTATGCTTAAACGCAGCCTTCCCCATGTTTTTCTCATTCCAAGAATCCTCAACTCAAGAACCCTTCATTGAATATCCCATCAAGCAAAGCTAAAACCAGCAAGATCATCAAGTAATCGAGCAAGCATCGAAACGTCGAGAGAGAGGAGCGAACTTACTTCGTTCGAGCGGTGCGCGGCCTTCTGAGCAGACTTGCTTGACCTGAAGAAGTGAAAGGCAAACCTTTCTTCTGCGGCGACATGATTTCCTTTCCTTCTGCTGAGCTTTTCAAGAACTGGGAAAGTGTCTGGATATGGAAGGATTTGGTTGCTGAACAAAAGGGTACAAAAGTAGCACGGAAATGGAGGAGAAGACAAACACTTAATGCACGAACTCAAGCTCAAGCTCAAAGCAATGACTTCGCAATCACGGCGGTGTGCTTTAGGGCCCGTTTGGTTCGGCTTTTGGGGAATGCATTTGCAGAAATGCAAATACCTTTGGGTAAATTGGGTTTTTAAATGCAAATGTCGTTTGGTAAAATTTGCATTGAGGAACAACTTTTACAAAAATACCGTTTGGTAAAATTTACATTTGTAATTAACTTTTATTAAAATAAAAAAGCAAAAATGTGTTTATATTTTTTATATAAAAATTATAAACATATTTTTATATAAAAAATATAAACATATAAACATAAAATATATTTATTAAACATAAAAAATATATAAAAAAATAGATGTGTTTATATAAATATATATTTATATAAAGGCAATCGGAGAAAAAAATAGATATGTTTATATTTATAAATATATATTTATTTATTAAACATAAAATATATTTATATAAAAAATGGATATGTTTATATCTATATAAAATATATAAAAATATATATAAATATATATTTTATATAAATATATATTATTATTTTTTTATAAATATATATTTTATATAAATATATTTTTTTTATAAATATATATTTATTAAACATAAAATATAAAAAAATGTTTATATTTTTTATATAAAAAATAAACATAAAATATATGTTTATATATTTATACCGGACCGCCGAATTCGCGCCAAACCGCCTTGAATAAAAAATATGTTTATATAAATATAAAATATATTTATTACACATAAAAAATATATATAAAATAGATATGTTTATATAAATATATATATATATTTATTTATATAAAAAATAGGAGAAAAAAATAGATATGTTTATATTTATAAATATATATTTATTTATTAAACATAAATATATTTATATAAAAAATGGATATGTTTATATCTATATAAAATATATATAAACATAAAATATAAAAAATAGATATGTTTATTTATTTATATAAAATATAAAATATAGAATATATATTTTTATATAAAAATATAAACATATTTATTTTTATATAAATATATTTATTTTTATATTTATTTTTATTCAATTGATCGATTGGCTTCTCCACCGGAGAGATGAATAATCTTGGAAGTTGCATTCCGAAGATGCAACTTGCCAAAGGACCTCAAGAGCTGCATTGGGCTAAAGGCCCTTAGGGCCACTTGGAGATGCAATTGCATCTCGCCAAAGTCGCGCAAAAAAAAAGAACCAAACAAATTTTGCATTTGGCCAGGGACTTTAGAGCCCAAATGAGCATTCCAAATGCTGAACCAAACAGGGCCTTATTCTGCGCTGTCTGAAGTAGAAGTATTCTCGTCATTTTCCAAGAAAAGGCAAGAACATTTACTGGGAATGTGGCCGCTTCTAAAACCGCGTTCATTTATTTCTCAGATTCTGGCGATTTGCCCCCCTCAACCTTTTGAATATGCCCGCCCGATTTTCTCTCTTTTTGTTGCTTTTATCCGCCTTTTGCCTGATAAATAATTGAGCTTTTTTGCCTTTAACCTAAATTTAAGGTGAATCTTTTTGCCCTGATCTTTGATCAATCGGTCACCCATCAGAATGGCTATTTTCTATGGACGTGCATGCATGATTTCAAGAAATATTAACGATAATCATGTGTTCCATAAAATCGAAAATAATTCCTCAGAATTAGAAACTAGATTGTGGCCAAATGGAATTGCGCGGATACGGTTCATCCACGATAACTTCAAAAGTATTTTCTTATTTAAGAAATTGCATAAAAAAGGTTTTTTTGGGGAGAGAAAGGGGGGGCGGGGGGGGGGGGGGGGGGGGTGGCGAGTCGAAGGGAAAAAAGTATTGAGGTGGACTCAACGCCAATACTTTTTTCCGTCAACGCCCAAAGGCCGCTTGGCATTTTCGCGTCTGTGGCCATCCTTGGAGTGGCGTACAAGCTTATCCTACACGCTTTCATAGTACGATGAACGACGCGTGATTGGTCACGATTTGACATTGTCATCTGATAATTCCGAAATGCTACTTTCGAGATTAATGATTTTTTTTTTTAAATTCCACTTTGCTTTTACTGATTCGTCTAAATTTTACTGTTACCCTCACTTTTTCACATTTCAATGCACATGTGATCAACATGGCACCTCATCAAATCTAGCATTGATGGCCCTCATCCAATCCGAGATCACGCGATGTCAAGATGACATCGCAAAGGTCTCACGGCCTCAAGCAAGGTCTGTCTTGGGTCACATGACTCCACTATCAACATCACACAACCTTTGAGACTTGAGGTCATGCAACCTTGACGACCTCATCTTGAGTTGGACAACTTAGTGCTGAGGTGGTTTGATTTGAGCCTCTCGAGTAAGTATCTAATCCCTCATTTTCGTCTTTTTGCCTTTTGTTTTAAAAATTACCTTTTAGAACAAATTTCAAAGTTTGTAAAAAAGTGTTCACCAAACATAATTTACCTCTCATTAAACCTCTTTGAACTAAAGGCAACTGCATTTCTGCAAGGCTTTTTCAAAATGCTCCTTCAAACACACCCTATGACTAGCCTAACATTAAATAAGTAGCAGTCTATTTGATGGGTAAGTGTATGTGGTAGACTAATTTTTTTTTTATTCTCTCTCTTTTGTAAATTTGAAAATTACGAATTTTGCTATTTCCGTAATTATAAATTTGTTAACATACTCACGACCCACGTAAGCACATAAGGGCAATACCAAGCGGCTAACCAAGGGAGGCCAAATCTAAAGCTGGATAAAAACTAAGGCTTAGGCTATTTAGTAAAACATTTCGCCTCGCTAATATAATAGCAAAGTTCGGAGTGCTGTAAATTAATCAAAATGGAGAGTTTTATAGAATTCAATTTATGTTTTGTTTGGTTTGCGGAAAATAAATAATTTGGAGAATATTTTCTTCAAAATAATCGCTTATATCCCTTAAAATAATTAGCCTACGAAAAGTGTATTCATTATCAACAACAATTTATGTTTAAATATTTTTGTGGATAATAAAAGAACTTATTTGCTTATTTATTTTTGTAAGTGGTCATTTTTATTTTTCAATTATTCATTTTTCATGAAATAAATGGAGTTTAAATAGCATTTTACTTGAGTAATATAAGATAGAAAAGAGAAGAGGAGAATGACAGTTCATAAAGGTGCATATAGACAGTGGCGCGACTAATACGGTTAATTTTTCTGCGAAAATCAGGTCCAGTTAATTATCCTGGAAAATGCTCCATGCTTTCGATTTTGAAATTTTCAGTTCGTTTGATTTCATACGCTCATCCGGCGTGCAATGAGCTAAAAAAACGTGGACATCATTTTTCCCAGTAACTTCCAGTCTACTACTATTACAAAAATGATTTGGTCGAAACAGGAAACTGCAATGTTAATAGGCCTTTTGGAGCGGATCAGATCGATCACGAATCAGCATATGATCGGACTCAGAGAAATTTTCAAACTCAAAACTACATGGGTTCACTTTTTTTTTCCCTTGTTGAAAGTAAATATTTCATTCATATCACAAAATCTCATGATAATACTAAGTATTAAAATTTAAAAATTCAACACTTACATGAAAATAAAAATAAATTCGCTAGATGACCTTGAATAGAGCTGACTTAAAATGATTGCATTGAGTCTCAAAAATCCACTTTGTCCCGTAAATAAGGGAGGACTTATTAATTTGTTAAATAAATAATTGATGATATATATATAAAAGAAACTTAATAAAAATGGTCACTTTCTACGTCTAATAAGAGATTACTAATATTCGATTGTCAAATTGCAATTATCACGGAACCTTTTCTTCCTATTTTGGCCACATAAGACTATTATCGATACTCAAAATTCAACACTCAAATTTTTAGAACTTTTAATTTCCAGCTTTATCAAACAGGCTCATAATCTCCATTCGTTGTAAAAAGTTTTAGGGCGCGCATGACAAAATTTCTGTTTCAGAAATTGATTTCTGGTCAGAAATTGATTTTTCAATTTCTGTTTCCCGGACAAGTTTCTGAGTAAAGAAACCCGTTTGATCACAATTCAAAATTTCTATTTCTGGAACAGAAATCCGTTTGATAATAGAATAAAATTTATATTTCGAGGAATAGAAATTAATTAGATAACAATATAGGAAATCATCAAATACAAAATAATAGTTGAAATAATACTAAAACAACATAGGAAATCCTCAAATACAAAATAATAGTCGAAATAATACTAATATATTACAAAAATTGAAAATACAATCTTATGGAATTTCCTATTACATATGCTTCCGTTTCCTATTACGTAATATTTTCTTTCGAAAAATAAACAACGTGGCAAAAAAAAATCAATTGAAATTCAATTGTAGTGAATATGTCGTTATGTTTTTGCCGAAATTGATTTCACATTAATCAAATAAGTCTAATGATAGCCATGATTATAATAGTCTAATCTCCTAAAAAAAGAATCCTAACTTCAAGTCTAATTCCAATTTCTTTCCAAGTTTTGTTAAAAAAATCCTCACCATGTTCAAAAATCGTCACTAGTTTTTTTCAAAATTATCAACACTAGGATTATTTAAAAATTTATTATCAAAATCTGTATTTTCATTAACACTCTTACAAGAACAACAGATTCCTTATTAGATGTCTTTTTACCCGTGTCTTGATAAGTGATGACACTATATAAAAGAAAAATCAGATGAAACCCTAATGATTTGAAACCTTTTTACCGCATCAATATGAAGTTTATGATTAAAAAAATAGTTAGCTAGATAGAGCCATTGTTTGGCCTACTACCAAAGGGTAGGTGAAGAAAGACTCGTTAGATATGAATATGGCAAATTGACTATTACCATGCGTGAAATCTCTTGCGTGCAACAAATGAAGCCTTGTTCATTCAATTCCCACCATTTGGCCCAATGGTTAAGATGTTTAATCAATATTGATTGAAATGATTATATTAAAAAATCATTAAAATATTTTGGACTAAATTAACAAAATTGAAAAGTTGAGAAAAAAAATTTCTGTTTCTATTTCAGAAACTGAGAAGCTAAAAATTCTAGCTTCTGATTTCTTCGATTTCTCTATTTCTGGAATAGAAATCTGTTTCAGAAATAGAGAAATCAAATTGCGTTACCAAACGGATTGCCCAAACCCCTAACGAGAAAACGAAGAAAATCGAGAAACAGAAATTTTATCATGCGCGTCCTAGTCTCTGAAGGCCAGTTTGATGACCCAATTAAACGCTAAAAGATTGAGAGTTCAGCAACTAATGAGGCTAAGCTTGTTTGATGAATTAATTTATTGACTTAAAAGACTCAATTAAGTTGAAAAATCCGCATATTGGATTTTTTAACCGCATAAACAACTAGTAAATATAAGGGATCAAAACAAAACATCTAACGTTGGTACTAACTAATCCCAGGATTGCATTGGACTATAAGCTATACTTAGGAGAGGGCGAATGCTAATTTGGGATGGCTCACTTAATTCATTTTAATAGAAGAATAATATATGGTCATTAGAATCTTACCACGTATATTGCTAAAACCTACATATAAAAATCATTGTTCTATATTTTGGTGAGAAATTTTTTGAATTGAGCTATCAGTTTCTAATTGTCACCAAACAACTATATATTTCCAATTTCTAGGACTTAAGATTTTCGACACTCATATTCTTTAAGTTTTCTTGAACAAGCTACTGTCTCTCTAGTCCTAAGCATAGCCTTAAATAGCTTCATCTAAGGCCTCGCATTGGACCTCGAGTTCTCTAGGATGTAAAACGTAGAAAAGAAACTGTCGGGTAAAGGGCATGAAATAATATTATCCTAACAAAGAGGCACGAGATATTGTAGACACCGACACATTAAAATAGGAAACGCATCTATGAAGCCCACTTCGCGAGAAGAAAGGCCACAAAGATCTCGGCAAATTAAAGGTCTCATGTCTGTCAATAGTAGCCAATTTGAGCGAACCAAGTTGTGGAAACAATAATTGAAGATTCAATTTAAGGAAATTTTAATAGTTTTTTTTTTTTTTTTGTAATTATCCATTGGCATAGTTCTTTTTTTTTCCTCTAGTGGCAGTAGTTAATTCAATATTGAGCTTTTGGTCAGCACCCATCGACAAATTACATTTCGGTTATGTGGGATTGGCGTCGAGGGGACTTGACTGAAAAAAAAAAATTCTAAATTCGAGATTTTCATTTTTCACGCATGCACGGTCTTATTATTTTGTCGCACTGTGATTGAATATTACATTTTCGTAATATCTCATCTTTTTCTTTTTTTGGTCTTATCATCTAATCATTACCAAAACTCAGGATTAAAAGTCAAAATCAAATGTACTAGAAATCTCGCTCCCATAATCCAAATTTTCGGCTCCTGTGCTGACCATGCAATTAGATAATTCAAGTTTGATGATGGGCGCAGCATCGTAACATCATAGATCTATGTACACAACATTTTTATGCTTGATTACGGCTCCACATGGCAAAGTTGTACTTTACGGTAGGTGGACCACAGAAGTTTAGGCATGTCTAATGCACAAAAGAAATTCAAGAAGATTCTGAATTATGTCATAATAGTATTTGATTTTGCCTATTTTGCAAAAGGTTCTGGAGGCGGGGCCCCCCAAACGTGTCTAAAATGCACAAGTAGTCCAAGAAGATTAGGCCTAGTGAACATGAAAGGACATGATATCGACACGTTCAATCATTGGAATTTAATATTTGTAATAATTGACTCTTGTTCTGTATATGAAAACCTACAAATAAGCTCTTCTTCGAAGTTTTTTTAAACTACATCCTCAACCTTCTTACTAGAAAACTTGATAAAAAAGAATAACTTGATATCTAAATTAAAGAGGTCTCTTTGATTTCTTAATTAGCAAAAGAAAATTTTCAAATTCAGCTCAATAAATCCTGTAAAAGAAGCCACGCCTCTCTGTCTCATTAATTACCTTAATTTGAGCAAAATGACAGTATATGCAAGCTTGTATACGGCCTATCTTTTGTCTTGTATATTCCTAAAAATATTACTTTACTTAATTGGTCACTAACGCCAAATGACATGTTAGGTTTTACAAATATTAATAGAATTTAGGTGTTCTATAAATTTAAAAATTCTTTGAAATTAGAAATATAATTGTGACCAATGGGATTGCACGGATAAAGTACAACCACAATGAATTGAAAAAGTGTCTTATTAGTTAATTAACAGAGCCGGCTTCAACGGAGATAGAAATTATAAAAAATAGGAAAGAGAGAAAAAAAAAATCAATGCGCGTGGATTTGAGCAAACCAGGGGGCTCGAGTGGGGTCCACTTAAATTCGCTTCGGTCGACGACAAAGGCGGCTTCGCTTTCCGTCGTACGTTGCGGAGACCTTCGAGCTCACGTCAATTTTCTGACGCGTTTTCATGTCGTGGTGGATGACGTCACGTAGATCGCGTCAGATGGGTGACGCGAAAATATTTCCATAAAGCTTAAACAATTATTTAAAATTGAAATTTAACCCATCATCCAATAATAGTTGTGCTTACAAGGACCGTATAACTATTAAATCCCATAAGGTAATTTTGATATATATATATATATATATATATATATATATATATGACTTAATACTCTAAAAAACTCTAAATTGATATAACAAATTTATCCTAAATCAATTGTTTTACTTACCAAAAATTATAAATCAGTATAGTTATGACAATTTATCCTTAAACTAATTTTTTTACACAAAAAATCTCAAATTGATATAATTGTGAAAATTTTACCCCTCATTAATTTTGTATTATGTTAAAATAGATTAATACCATAAAGAATTATAAAGTGATATATCTCATGACAAATAGAGGATAAAAACCTCAAAATTGTATGCCTATCAATTATCACATGTTTTAGCAAAAAAAAAAAAAAAAATTATCGCGTGTCATCTGCTTCAATAATTTAATAATAAAATTAAACTAAAATTAAAAAATAGTAATTTTGTTACATACCAATTTGAGGGTTTTTTTAGGTAAAGAAAAGTAGTTCGGATTAAATTCTTCACAAGTGTACTAGTTTAATAGACACACACACACACACACACACACACACACACATATATATATATATATATATATATATATATATATATATTTATTTATAATTGCCATATGGGTTCTCATTTTCATTCATAGGAATTCATTTCATAATTTTTCTTTATACGCCACACTAATATTTTATTTATTTATTTATTTATTTTTGGTAAAGATATTTTATTTATTTCATCTCTTCTCTTAACGAGAAAATCATGAATTTCTCCTTTTCCATAATTATAAATTTGTTAATACACTCACGACACGTAAACGAAAAAAAGGGCAAATTCCTATCGGCTAGCCAAGGCCATAGCGAAAGCTGGATAAAAATCTGAAGTCCAGGCAATCATGGAAGTTACCTCTTCAGGATCTCGTAAGTTCGATCTTGTTTCTCTAGTTGACTTTTAAAGGCTCAATATTTGTCTGGTTCGTAGAAAAGCGCATGCTCAAATGATATCTCAATCCCGCAATGCGGCATTGCAGGTTTGGATCGGCTGTCGTTCTGTGCGAGAGAGAGATAGAAGAAGAGAGCGACGTATATACAACAGTGATGTGACTGACACCGATAATTTTCCACGAAAATCAGGTCCTGTCAATTTTCCTGGAAATTGGCAATGTTTTATAGGGCTTTGGGATCGGACCGGGTCAAATTACGGATTCTTGGCCGAGCATGACCGGGCAGGTGACTAGACTCCAAAAGATTTTCCAAAGGAAAAAAGTACGTACATAGCCAAATTAAGTGCTAAATGGTTAAAAAATCCAACACTTTGACGAGGGTAAAGTCGTTTGCTAACTTTCAATTCGTTTGGTAACTTTCAATGAAGTTGATGTCAATGATTATATTTAGTCAAAAATCCACTTTATCAAGTAAGTAAAGGGGGGGTTACTTAATTTGCTCAAATGAAAAATATTTACCAGTAAACATAATATTGCTAATACCTATCAGCAATGGTCATTTTTATCCGTTTGTGAAGGATTCATAATGTTCAACAACTGATATTCAATCTTAACCAAAAAAAAAACAACTGATATTCAATTACCATCAAACCTTTTGTTCCTATTTTTGGCACTTAATGTGATCAGCATTTAAAAATATAGTACTTAACTTTTAGCACTTAATTTTCAATTTTATCGCACAGGCTCACAATCTCAATCCGTTGGTTCTTCATGTGGTCCTCCAACTTATAATTTGTGCAATCAAATCATTAAACTAGTAAAAATTTCTGATAAAGTCTGTTAAGCCTGCTAAAAATTGAATATTAACCAATTAATAAGGCTAAGCTTGTTTGATAAACTTAATTTGGATTGACCTAAACGACTCAATTAAGTCAGAAATCTACCTAAGGTGGTAAGTAAGGGATTTCTTTTACCGCATGAACTACTAACAAATACTAGGGGTCAAAACACCTAAGGTTAGGCTTGAGTAATTCTAGGATTGCGTGGAATTATAAACAATACTAAGGGGAGAACGAAGCCCGATATGGAATGACTTACTTAAGGAGGGGCTAGTCAACTCGAGAGCATTTAGCCCTACGTGCCTACAATTTTGATCGGTCTACTTGTAGAATTTACTTGTGCTACTTCTGCAGTAATTACTACTAATTTGTAACGGTAACTTCATTATAAAACTAACAGTCTGGATGAATAGAGAATATCGAGGGAACTCAAGCATTGCCTGTGCAATCCTTACATGTGAAAAAACCAGAGAACTTTTGAAGAAAGACGTTAAGAGAATTGAAGAGGAGAGACATTTTTTATGAAAGAATCAGTCAGCTTAACAAAGCGTTAAGCAAAGCTGTTCAATACAAAAATGAATAATACAATGATGACAGGTTACAACAGACAAGTAACTAGTATGCCCTCCTCATCTATGAAAAAGTTGCCATCGTTTTTATCTTACGGTAGTAATCCAAGGATCCTCTTACCTAGTGGCGAGGGTAAGAACCGCCAAATCAAGCCTGGACTTCCCAAAAAAAAAAAAAAAAAAATAAATTAATTTTTTTTTGCTTTTTTAATTTTTTTAATTTTGATTTTTTGATTTTTTGATTTTTTGATTTTTTTGACTTTTCAATTTTTTAATTTCCAATTTTAAAATTTTGATTTTTAAATTTTCTGATTTTCGATTTTTAAATTTTTTTTACTTTTTGATTTTTAAATTTTTTAAATTTCTTAATTTTTGTAATTTTTTGATTTTTAAGTTTTTAATTTTTTTAATTTTTTAATTTTTAATATTTTTTTAATGTTTAAGATTAAAAAAAAAAAAAAACAATTTTTTTGGGGTGGGGGTTGAGTTTCCGAAAGCCCTGGACTTGAATTGGCGGTCCATCTAACTGCACAAATTCTGACGTCTCTTCTCCTGATGAAGAAACCCACTGCATCACAGCCTTTACCTTGAGCCAGCCATTACCGACCTTTGCTGGTACCTAAACAGAACCATCATCCCCTGGTGAGGTCTGAAACGTCGTGCTAAAATCTAGTATGCTCAAGTAATCCATCGGATGATCTGCATCATCGAATTGGGAATCTTCCATTGCGTGATCGCCTTCAGGACGAGGAGCATAGGGTGGTTCAGAGGGGAGAGCAACCTCTTCAACTGTAGTAGAGTCCGTTTGCCTCCACGGATTGGACATTTGGCTACCCGTGGCTTCCTGTGAAATGATATCAGGCGACTGTATCGACTGTCCGAAGCAAGTACTACCACCATCTCCCTGAGAAAATTGAGCATTCCGGCAGTTTGCAGATAGGTGCTGGCTCGCAGCAGGAGGAGCGCTTTCATCAAGTGGAAACTCCATGGCATCCCCACAACCGGTATTTTGTGACTGTACCGGCAATGGCAAATCAGCTATGCCATTATGTCCTGTACAAAGAACTGGAACAATAATATCATTAATAAAAACATGTCGATGGGAGTACATGTCCATGATCTAAAATTTTTTGGAACGAATGGTTACAAGCTTTTACTATTCTGATATCATGCAAAGTGCTGCACATCTCTTTAAATTTTTCTTGCCACTGGCCTTTATAGTCTTTAAGTTCAATTGACAAGGTCCTTCAAGGTCCTTTCCGTTCACAGATCAAACATTTTACACCTCAATTTCTGGCATAAAAGTTTAAATTCCAACCTTATTTTCTAATATGATCTTCCAGGCACCATTTGATAAAAATGCGAATTACATTGCCATGTGCTTACTACATCTAGTCATATCTACCTAGTGATAGCGATATCTTGTCAATCTCCACTTAGCATCACGTAAGTGATTTTGTGTTTTAGAGCATGTACCTTCAACAGGGGAGCCCGCATTTGCCGGCAGAGCTTCTGGACCAACTGAAGTGGCACATGTTCGTGGAGCTGAATGACATTGAACAGGGATGAGATTTCCAATTTGTCCTTCAATAACTTGAGAGCAATTCTTCAGCATTGAACCAGAAAAGGTTTCACAATTGAACTCCCGAACATCATTCCAATTATCAAAGGCCGCCTTTTTTATGATTGTATCTCCAGGTTCCTGGAAGAAAGACACTCGGTATGTCACACTAGCTGGACTAATGGAGGTATTTATATGAACTCAGCATGATGGTGTGTAGTGCACGGACTGGCTTTACAAAACTCAGTAGGATTTCCTTAGTTACTTACCTTCTCTTGTGCAGAAAGTCGATCAGTAGCCGGATATAAAATGTCATCAATTAGGCCGGTCAGTTGACGATCAGTGTTGAATACAGCAGCATGCTTGCTCATGCCATTAGGATGATTCTCATGAGTTTTCCAATTCATGCAAGTCTTTGCATGATCTACGAGGCATTCCCAGTGCATTGATGTTATGCTCTTTCCAAGAACCTATGATAAGTGAACACGCAAGACTTACTTTCTTGGTAGTCAATCAAACCATAATTGAGCACCATCAATTAAGTGCTTACCCCTCTCAGTTTTTTGGAGTCTTTATGCAAGTGCTGTAGAAAGTCCTGCACTTTATGTATTCCAGCTCCCTTCAACTTTTGGTGAGATATCCCATCTTTGGCAATCTTGTCCAACCTCCAGATCTCATCATCCAATGCAGGTGGATAATGTTTCTGGTTTGCTGTAAAATGAAGAGGACATATACAGTAAGGACTTAGTCCCTATTAGATTCATGAGTAGCTTCTGATAGGCATGCAGACTCCTGAAACTGATCCAAATTGTCAACATTTGCTAACAACAAAGAAGCCGATCATATTTTATTAATCAGAATTTTCATTGGAGATGTAAAGGTTTGCATGGAATGAAGCTCTCAATTAAATTATTGGAGACATGATGTCTGAAACTATGTTTAATTGTTTATGGTCAGCAATAAATGAAGGACAGGGTTTATGTACTTTAAAGGACTATGAGAGACTTACATTCTCCTCTACGTTCCTTGACCCGGAAGGCATTTGTTTTTCCTTCTCGGATTCGTGTATTCTCACAATAACCTGATGCCACCTTAAGCCCTATCCTGAATTTTTCAGTGTCATCCGAGCGGGAATTGTCCCTAAATATCAGTTCTCCCAGCTCCCCAACGCCTCCCTTGAGCGTCAATTGGAGATCGCCTGTCAAAAGCAGCCCCCTTTTTTCACGTACTTTAGCCAGTTGGCTGTCAAACTCTTCTTTAGTCCAGTTATCCCAGTCATCTTTGTTGAAGCCACCTTTAAGCACAACGACGTCCAACTTTATGGAGGATTCCGGGCCTGATCTAACAACATCCCCTGTATTTGCATCGATCAAGGCAACAGAAATGCGAGCACCACCCTCTCCTTCTAGTTTCTTTCCAGTAAATAGAGTATCTGACACTTTGGTTTGAATTTGAAGCTGTAAGTTTCTCACTTCATTTTCTCCAGTAGGTTTAGCATTAGCCCTACATTCTCCGGGGAAAACAACCATTAGTAATGACACAGAGAGACTACCAAATATCTCACTTGAACAAGTCTTGCTGCCAGGGAAACTACAAGGATAAATAAATGCATTTGTCTCAAAGAGTATAACAATGCAGATTCTTTAAAAAACAAAACAAAACAAAACAAAATAAAATGGTATTTACCAAAAAAAAGAAACAAAATAAAATGCTGCACTGTTCTCGAGCTACATATGATCATGTTCTAAATTGGAGCATTGACAATTTGGCGCATGACCTAGTCATTCTGGCCTGACTTCTAGTATACTCCGACTGCCTGCTTTGGGGTGTTAGTGGTGAAGTCGGACCATTATTCCCCAAAAAATCAATAATGCAACCGGTCAATACTACACAGAAAGCCAGCATAACTAAGAAGTGCATTCATACCTTCCAAGGTGGGGAGAGTGATTAATTGCAAGCTCCACTCTTTCCGTCTGTTCAAAACCACCAAGAGAAGAGTTGCCAAAGTTAAATGAAGCAGAAGAGATACAAAACCAATCCATTCCATCAAAAGGAGTTGAAAACTTCCTTCTTAGGAACAACCTATTGAACACCTTATTGAGACTAGGTTCTTCAGGCACATTTCAAATCACAGTGTTAAACAGACAGCAATTCTAAGCATTTGCATTATCCCCTTTCATTCCATGTCCATGTAAAATGATACGTGTGTTTTGCAATGGTTATTATTCAGCTTTAGGTGATAAAGCCACAGTTGTGGATGTTAGTGAGGCAAATGATTGGAGATGGCCTCCTGCAATTTCTGATGATCTGTTTGAAACTCAGATGGCTTTGTGTGGATTGATTGCTCAAACTCTGGCAGCATAGACGGAGTGGTATGTACTGGATCATCTAGGGGCTTTTTCTCTGCATAGGAGGCTTGGAAGCTTCTGAAGAAATGTATGAACAAAGTTACTTGGCTTAAGCTTGTATGGCTTAAGCCTAATGTGCCAAAAGTTGGCTTTATAACTTGGCTAGTCAATCATAATAGGTTGCACACATTGGACAGCGCGAATACTTGGTCTGGCATTGATAGTGCTTTTGTGCTATGCAGAAAAGATGAAAAATCTTGAATGCACTTGCTCTAAGTGTGTATTCTTAAAGAAGATTTTCGGAACAAGTTTTACAGCTACTCTTGATTCCTAGATCCGCAAGTGATTTGAATGATGAATTTACTTGCAATGGTACAACTTTTTTTTTTCCCTCTTGTAATAGGCTCTTTAGAAGCTACGATTCTGGAAGCAAATAAGACACTCACTGCTGATGTAATAGTCTTTTGTTAGCCAGCTTTGCTGTAATCTGGTGGCATGGTATTTTGCTGTTGCTACTGGTAGTGTAGATGGGGAAGACCATGATGTCATGTTGTCATTTGGTGTGTGGTGTCATCAGATTGAAAATCAACTTGATGAATTAATCTCAAGTTATCAGGCTTTCCTATTACAATAGGTTGCAGAAAAGGATCTCCCATCCTTCATTTTAAGTAGGAACAAAAGTTCCTCCTAGTGATCCAATGGTGCCAAGTAGAAGGGCCATCACTCAACAGATAAATGTTACTCTAGGGATATCAGACTTATCTTCCCCAAAAGTTCATATCTATGGGAAGGTTTGGCACCCCAATTCGGCTGTGTATATGGGATATTATGCTGCAATGGACTTGTATGGGATGTGACCTCCCTTACTTATTTATTTATTTTTCCATGGGTTGTTCAATAAAATGAAAATTTACTTCAAAAAAAAAAAAAATTATTGTGCAAAGATCGTGCTCAATGAATATCGTTTAAACAAATGGTCAACCTGTGGAAATTTTATGAACTCTATTTATCTTACTAGTTTCTGAACGTCATTCTTCAATGAGCTTATCTGTTGTGCCATCTCTTTGAAAGCATTCTCCATGGAACTGCACCATGGAAATTGACGCCATGAACAACTGCTGTCTTTTGGACTTATTCATAACAAATAGACAAATATCCATTTGTAACACTTTCGGTACTAGTACATATGAACGTCAGACCCAATTACCAGCCTCATCAGATGCATATCCTTGATCTAACGCACCATAGAAAAGTCAACGTAAAGCTAAAATACATATTTATCCAGTTCATAGATAGCAGAAGCAAGTAACATTACTTAGCAGCGATCTCCAAATGCACCGTCCTTTCAGCAATTAACAAAAAAAAGGTATTTTCAGGTATTACACATTGCCAAACAGAATCATGGATTGATGGCACATGATAGTTGATGATTTTTTTAGTTGGAGAGACAATACAGGTCAAAATTCTGCTACAGGAATCACTTGATGCATATGGGATACTGCCAACAAACCAATTGAACTATACTCACCTTTGAAAATTGTTGGCCAACTGAGATATAACAAGCTCTGCCACTTCTCTGACCTGTCCAGCAAAGAACAATAGAATTACATGTGCAGGAATCATCTGTCACATATACATCACATTCTACTTTCACATCACAGGTATCTTTATTGTTCTACTACGCACAAACTGTCATCAACCACATATTCAGAATTCAAGCAGATGATTATGTCCAGGGCACTTCCTTGAAATTTTGTAACTCGTTGTGATCCGTACTGTCCAAAACAACATGAAAAGCCTAAATCATATTCTCAGTGGAATCGTTTCACAGCAGAAGCCTAGAATTGTCAACAGGACATTTTTACCACTCAAATGATAATTCTTTATACATTTTGCAGCAAGTTCTCATGCGGCTTTCTATCCAGAAAATGACTGGAAGGTCAGAAATGCATCCGACCCCTTCTAATTGAAGACATCAGCAATTGAAACACAATAACGGCAGTATTTGTATGTCCAAGTAGGCTACTTTACTCATCTTACCTCTCTCTGAACATCCTCCCTCGTTAAACAGCTGCTCTGCAAGAAATTTCTCTCGGACACGTTCCGTTCTTGACTGTGTGGAGATCAGCCAAAAAAAGAACACCAAAAAAACCAAGAAAAAAGAAAAAGAAGAAGCAAGAGAGGATAATTTAGAAAGCAGGAGATCGATGGGAATGATAACGGATCACTTGCTAGGTTAAAAGTTCTAACAGGGTTCAATTCCAATAAGGAGGAAGTACTGCAATTGGCGTAACGCGAAATCGCACAGCAGATTCAAGACGACAAAATTTGAAATACTTAAGTTTTCGCATGAAAACCGCAGCACAACCCCACAAACAAAAAGCTGAACGAAAGCACGAGGCAAATGCCAAGAAAATGTTATGCTTCAGCGCCATCTTCGTTCCGACCAACAAAAAAAAATTAAAAAAAAAAAATAAATAAAGAACCGCAGACTTCGCCATATTTGTCATTTCAAGAATCTTCAACTCAAGAACTCGAGTAAAGCTAAAACCAACACCACCGCCAGACAATTAATCAAGCATTGAAAAGTCAAGACGGAAAGGGTGAACTTGCTTGCTTGGATCCGAGCAGGGCATCCAGGGTTGACTCGGTTCACCGGAAGAAGCGGAATTCAAAGCTCCCCTTTGCATGGACATGGTCTTTCTTCTCTTTTGCATCGTTAACAAGAAGTAATGAAGTGTCTGAAGTTTGGGAGAGTTTGGTTGCTGAAAGTATGTTGCAGAGAAAAGATCGAACTCGAGCTCGAACTCAGAGCGATGAGTTCATAATTTCCCCAGAAAAGCGAGTTGCATTTCCGGGAAACGTGGCGGGGTTTGGATTTTTTTTCTTCCTTTCTCTAAGTTTACTAATTCGACACCTTATTCTTATGTACTCTCTCTTTTTCTTTTCCTTTTCCCACCTTTTGCTATTAAATAATTCAGCTATTTTTACCTTGAGCGGTCGCTGTAAATCTTCTTGACCTGATCTCTAATCAATGTCTCACGTGCTTGAATATCAGGAAAAATATAATAAAAAAACAAGTCTTAAACATATTATATCGATATCAATTTAATCCTCAAACTTTTCAATTAAACTTATTTAGTCCTAAATTTTTTTACATTATTACAAATTCAATCTATCCAGCTAATTTAGGCCAAAATTGCTAACATTAACAAATTTAATTTTTTTTTAAAATATTTTTTTGATTTTTCTACTTTTTGATTTTTTTTTCCTTTTTCCTTCCTTTCCTTCTCTTTTCCTTTTTGGATTGTGGTCAGTACCAGCCACACAGGTGAGGCTCGATGAGGGTGTTAGGGCCCTCCCTAGCCACAAGTGAGGGTCACCCTAACTGAATTTGACGAGGGTCATGCCTTGGTCGCCGGCCAAAATCCAAAAAGGAAAAGAAAAGGGTGAGAAAAAAAGGAAAGAGAAGAAAAAAAAGAGTAAAAAATTGAAATTTAATTTAAAATAATTAAATATGTCCGCATCAGTGCCGACCATATTATATAGGATTGTTGGCATTCATATAAAAAATTTTGGATTTAAATTGATTGGATGAACTGAATTGGTGTCAATATATAAGGTTTATGATTAAATTGGTCAAAATTAAAGGTTTAAAACTCAATTGGTATCAATGTAATATGTTTAAAACTTTTTTTTGTACTTTTCCTCTCAAATATCAATTATCATATAGGTGATGCTTTCGAACATATGACAAAAAATTCCAATTAATCACTTCAATCTCAAATGGCTATAACTTATAAATTAAAATAGTGAGGAATGTGTGTTGTAGTTATCTACGAAGAAAATGTATGTACTATAAATCAATTCGAGGAATAATAGAGGCAAATTAATATAGCTTCTCATCAAATTGATAATGTCAAAATAAATTTACTGTTGCTTGATTTCGTCATAAGTTTGTTTTTTTTCAAATGTTTAGACTTCCAAATGTATTATACGTAGTCAAAAGCATTTTGTTTACAAAAACTCCCTAGTTTTCTTACCCGTGCTATTTCCTAGTTAACGTTTCATTATACCTCTAAATTTGGATCATGTCTTGTTTTTATACTACTTCTAAAGTTTCACTATAAGTCAGTCGTTTTTATAATTATAAAATATATGATTGCCGTATGAGTTCTCATTTGGTTAATACATGAAAAGTGTTGATGGTGTATTATAGGAAAGTTCTGGGAAATGTGACTTGCATGCATGCATGCTGCATAGTAGTTGACGGATTTATGTTGGCCACTATTGTCTAAGAAGCTCAGACGCGCGTGGTCATTAATGTAAATATGCTACCTCACAAAACTTTATCTTATCTTGTTTTGGGAAAATTATAAATAAGAATATGAAGTACCCTCATTTTTTCCTCTCATTTTTTTCAAATAAGGGCCTGAGTGGACTTTATATTAAATAAAGGCTTGAAGTGATAATGTTAGTTTCAAATAAGAGCTTAAAGTAGTCATTGTAGTTTCAAATAAAGGCCTAACCGCCCTAATTGCTAGTCGACTAAGTATTTTGACAAGTCAATAGAATTTTCATCCCGATACAATTTTAATTTAAATTATTTATTTTTATTATTATTATTATTATTATTATTATTATTATTATTATTTTCTTTTCCTTTTTTGTTTTTCCTTTTCTAACGAGGGTTGGCGGCTGTTGGCATGGGCTTGCAAGCCCTCGCTTAGATTTGGCAAGGGCCGACTCACCTAGGTGAGGTCGTCCCTTGTTAGCTGCTAGTGAGGCAACCCTTGCCCAGATTTTGCAAGGATCAACCTTGTCGATAGCTGCAAGGGCGGCCTCTCCTAGGTGAGAGTTGCCTTGCCCAAACGAGGCCTTCCCTCACCAGCCTTTAGTGAGGTGACCTTCACCTAGATTTGGTGATGTCCACCTTCACCTAGCCCTCTAAAAAAAATGTAAATGATGAAAATGACTTTGACCAACCAAAAAGTCAAGTATTTATTTGAAACAAGATCCACTTTAGGTCCTTATTGAATAAAATGATCCTACTTCAGATTCTTATTTGAAACAAGATTTACTTTATGTGCTTATTTAAGAAAATGGTTAATGTTATGAAAAATCATAAATCGGTATATCTGTAATAAATTTATCATAAACTAATTTTTTGACCAACAAAACTTTCTAAACTTGGACATCTAAACTTTATTAGTTTCCGTTAAATTTTATCGTCAAATTACTGAATTGGATGATGTGTAACAATTGACTAATGCACTAGTTTATGATTTTACTCTCCACTTGATGCAATTGTACTAGTTTTATGATTTTTTTTTTGCGGTATTAATTCAATTTAATGGAGTGTATATTTATCACCAATGCACCGGTTTGAGATTTTTTGTGGTAAAAAAAAATAGTTTGTAATAAATTTATCATAAATATATCAATATGGGATTTTTGTGGTCATTTAGAGTAAATTTATCACAGATATACAGTTTAGGGTTTTTCATGATAAAAAAATTAATTTTGAGTAAATTTGTTACAGATGTATCAACTTTGGATTTTTCGTTGTATTAACCCTTGAGAAAAGAAACGCACCCCAAGCTCCTATTTCGAATGTTCCTTGTTGTTTTAATAGCATGTGCATTGCACGTAGATGAAAATTGTTATTGGAAAATTTTTACCGTGTTCGTAAGTTTTTTTTTTTTTTGGTCGATTTTACTCTACTCATATACTAATTCTCACTCTAAAAATTTTGTCTTATCTCCTTGCAAAGCGTAGGAGTCAAAAATCACATTTTAAACTAAATCATCTCTACCCAAACTCTTCTGATATTGGGGAGATTTGAACCCCCCACCTTTCTCTTCCCATGGAGGAAAGGTGATCCCAGTGGTTGAGCGTGTAAGTTCACTACACTCTAACTTTAATTGCAATCCTCCTTGTTACGTTTTAAAATGTAGCCTGAACATTGAAGCACACTACTGAAGCAACTAGGCATCACGTCGACATGGAACTATCAATACTAATCAAAATATGAAAGTTTAATTAAAGATTAATACCATGAAAAATCTCAAATGGGTATACCTAACAAATACCCTAGACAATTTTTTTGACTACAAAAAACTCCAAAGCAGTACACCTATCATGAATTTACCATAAACTAATTTTTTGATCACAAAAAATCACAAACTAGTACATTTGACAAATCTACCTCCATAAATTTTTGTTAAATTAAATTAATATTATGAAAAACTAAAAACCGGTACATCTGTATTAAATGGAATCAAACTAGTAAACTTGTGACAAATTTACCTATCATTAGTTTTCGTTGAATTTTGCTGTCAAATTGTTGAGTTGAATGACACATAATAATTAGTGGATGTACTAGTTCAAGATTTTTCATGATATTAACCTTTTAATTAAATCATTCTAATTAAGCATTGTGATAAAGAACAAAATCCTGCAAAATATATAAGCTCCAATCCTCTTGCATGTCAACGTCACCTAGATTAAAAGTTAAAACCAGTTCTTAATTTTGTCTCACTAAATCAAATTTGTCCAAATTAGAAATGTTACAATATGCGTGCTTGCTTAAATCCCCACCATTTATCTCGGCGAATTAATTCTTGCCTTCGATGATTTTATGGATTGTTTGACGTCATGTTGTGCGGCCATTGATTGTAGAATATATGTTAAGCAATCGTGTTTTCTTGTTAATAGGAAAAGGAAAATTAAAAGTAAAACGAAAAAAGAAAATGCTATAATCAACCGTGGAAGACAAGCTAAATGAGGCCCCGTGCCCTTAGTTGAATGAAATTACACATGAAAGATGGACCAAACATATTAGTTTGCAAAGAGATGATTAAGTGATTTTTGATGTCTCATTTCTAAGTCTCGGTCTTAGATAGTTCAATTACTTTGATAAACATTCGTGAGTAAGTTTTTTTTTTTTTTTTTCCAAAGATGGATTCATAAAAAAATCAATAATATATAACATCTAACTTACAAATTGTTTCTATACATGGCCAATTAAATCTTTAATGCAAGGTTTTTTTTTTTTTTTAGTTTGCTTGCATTGAGTTGATTAAAATTTATTTCTTGTGAAAATTTAAACAAGGGTTAATGTTGCAAAAAATCTCAAATTGACATATGTGTGATAAATTTACATCAAACTAATTTTTTGACATAAAAAATCCCAAATTGATGCATATATGATAATTTACCCAAAACTGATTTTGACCACAAAATACCTCAAATTAATACATCTGTGACAAATATACATCACAAAAAATCTCAAATTAATACATTTGTGATAAATTTACATTTGTTAGCTTTCGTTAAATTGAATTAATACCACAAAAAATTACTAATTGGTACACATGTGACAAACGAAAGTCAAAACCTCGAACTGGAACACCCATGGGCTAACACATGTCATCCAACTTAGCAATTTTATGGCAATTTAATTAAAATTAATTAAAGGTAAATTTGTCACATATTTACCAGTTTTGCAATTTTTGTATTATTAACCCTTAAAAGTAAATACCGAAAGCTTTGCAAAATGACATTTGACTTGCATGAACTCTAAAGGTGATGGGGATGGCCATCGTATTCAACTTAAATTGAATAATAATTTATGTGACGACCCTTCTTTATATCGACTCTTTCCTTCTCGTTTGTATTTTTGCTTTCATCAAGGAATTGCAGATTCCGTTACGACCTGGCTAATCAACTAAACCCCATCTTCTTTTTCAAATAACAAATTATCAACTCAAATTTTATCAACTAGCTTTTCTTTTTAATAAATATAACCGTGCTGTTATATGCTCGACCTATGTAACCAAATAAGAGAAAATCACATATTGGGATCTAAACTTATTGTACGGATGTCAATTTAGTCAATTTAATCCTAAATACTGTCATGATTTTTTTTGTATTGTCTATCCAGACAATTTAGGTTGGGAAATTCTTATGTGACCATCCAATTAGGCATCCGATGTGGATGACCTTAAATTAGGGTGTCACTAGTTCGGATAATCAAGAAACCCAAATTGAACCGAACCATTTGGGTATGTATTAGTTTTGAACCGCCGTTTGAATCGGATTAGATTGATTCTGTTTTTTCACTTTTCTTTTTTAAAATATTTAAAAATTAGTCTAGTAAAAAAAGGAGAGATATTGTGCAAATTGTAATATTAAAAAGAATGGCATTTTTCAGCTCAATTTGATTAATGAAACCAAACCAGAATTAAAAAAAAAAAAAACTATTATTTTTTCATAATCTAAACCGAAACCTAAACTGAATGGAAAATGCACGAAAATTTAGTTTAGTTATGGTTTTGGTTCAATTTTTCAATTTGATTCTAACACCCCTACCTTAATTCTTTTTTTTTTCTTTTGGGTCCTATCCCATATCTATTTTATAAGCCACTATGTGTGTTATGTGATGTAGACCTCATCCCTTCCTCAAGTGTCCTCGCCCCAGCTTCTTGAGAAGATGTGAAATTAAACTCCTCACCTCCCATTTTTCTAAATAGGAAGGGTGGCCACTTAGGCAATCATAATGGTTACCTTTACTTTAAGCGAAATGACATAATTTTGACTTGCTTTCTTAATTTTCTTTTTCTTTCTTTTTACTTTCTTTCTTATTCCTCCACTGTTCATCTTATTTCCTCCACTGTTTCTTCACCCTCAGGTCCGCCGGCTTGAACGGCGGAGTAGGAAGAAGAAGATACCGGGCGGGGATCGCATCGAGCGACCCTTCATGGAATCCCCGCCATCCGGACCCAAGGGAGGGACTTTAGGTGGAAGGGGCAGGTGCCACCGCATCTTTGGATGATTCTTCCCTTTAATCCTAAGATACACATTAGACTATTTAATTGGATTGGCTCCCTGGCCCACAATGGTTTTGCGACTTCAAGAATGGCGGCTGATCGAGGCCCGTCGGTTCCAAATGTTTATTTCTTTAAGACCCTCATTTTTATGTCATGATATGCTTTGGGGACCCTTCACGAATATTCCGGGCGAGACTATGAATATGACTGGTTGGTTGGGATCTAGTCGCTCTATCCGTAACCATCGTGGGGAATCCAAGTCTTTTCCTTTTCTTTTTCTGTTCTCTCCTCTCTTTCTTTTTCTTCTTTTTTATTCGTTTTTCCTCCTTGACCAGCCCGCAAGCGAGTGCCAGTGAGGTCAAGTCTCGCCAGGTCCAGTGAGGGCATCGTTTCTCACCTATGATCAATGGGAAAAAGGAGAACTAAAAGAAAAATTTATAAATTCAGAGAACTTAAAAGTGAAGATGAAAAAAGGAAAGAAAGAAAGAAAGAAATTTATAAAAAAAAAAGGTTCAGAAAACGTAAAAGAAACACAAAAGAGTCTATGTTAGTGCTGGCCGTGCTACATAGGATAATCGGCATTCACGTTAATAATTACTAGCCAAAATTTATCGTAAGGATTACATTCGCAAATTGTCGAAAATGTTTAAATTAAACTAATCAAATTAAAAAATTCAGAACTAAATTAACACTTGTTCAATATGTTTAAAATATTTTTGGTAATTCTCCCAAAAAAATATGCACCGTAAACTCGACCAAAAAGAAAGAGAAAGATATCGGCAAAAGAGAGCTTTAGCTTGCTCCTAGTCAGCCCAGGAGGCCGTGCTTCGCTCCAATCAAGTAAGTTCACTCTTCCCATTTAGAGTTCCAATTCTTGTTAAATTGTTGAAAACCGCGTCAGTTTTAACTTTACTTGAGGGAAGTTCAATCAAGGTTGAAACAGGTTCTGCCCAAAAAAAAAAACAAAAGGGAAAAGGATGGAACAGGTTCGAGAGGAATTCTGGGCCGGGAGCTGCAAGATGAATAAAACAGCCAACTTGGACATATAAAATACCATCTTGATTGTACTTTAATAGAGAGACGAATTACTGAAATTGCTCCTACCATAAATAAAAATGTGAACTAAAATTCCTCAAGTAAATTTTGATATGAATTAGGACGATGTTGTCTTATTGTATTTACTTCTTTTTTTTTTTATTAGTCCTACTCTATTCTTACTTTAATTCTTAGACTTTTGCTTTGCCTTCTTACAGGGTGTGGGAGTCGAAACCCACTCTTGAAACTAAATTTTTTTCCACCTTAACCCCCTGAGAATGTGGAAATTTGAACCCCCCACCCTATTCCAAGTTGGAAGGCCCCCCAGTAGTTTTCTTACCGTATTTACTTGGAATGAATAGTTTATGTGAAGTGGTGGCTGTGGATCACAGGAAGTTTATGAGAAATGTTACTTAAATGCATGCCCCTATGTAGTTGGAGGATTTATGTCGGCCACTATGTTTAAGAAGTTCAAACGCGCGTGGGTACGAATGTAAATATGCTACCTCGCAAAACTTTATCTCATGTTGTCTTGATACTAGTAATGATTACACGTGCGGTCCACGTGCTTAATCAATGTAATCATAGTTGAGTCGTCCCCCAGTAACCTCTTAAGACATTTACATTTTTCTTTTAAAAAAAAAATCAATGCATCCTTTTTTTTTAATTTCCAAGTTCAGGTTTTTCATTTTTTTACACAAACACACAGTCTTAATACTGTTATCACGTTTTGATTGAATATATTAACTTTTCATGAATATCTCGGTTTTTTGTTTTTCTTATCAATTAATTGATTAAGTTGTTATACTTATACTATTTGTTACCAAAACTCAAGATTAAAAGTCAAACTCAAATAACCGACAAAAAAAAGAAGAAGTCAAACTCAAATATGTTAGAAATCTCGCTCTCCATAAGCCAAATTTCTGACTCTTCAACTGACTATACAATTGGATAATTTAAATTTGATTATGGGTGAAGCATCATAAGATTATGGATTTATATGTACTAATGTTTTGTATTGCTGTACAATACAATAGTTGTACAGCAGAAGTGTAAGCATATCTAATACACACAAGAAGTCCAACAAGCAAGCTGTGCTTGCCTGGTAGCCACAAAATTCAAGCCCTCATTCACCTCATGGCCACTCAATCCCGCCGTCTTCGGTATCTGAAGAACAATACAGATAACATGAGAATATGACCACCCTTTAAACACTATGTTTGCTTATTTCGGTAGAACCATAGATGAACATTCGTTGAATCTAATGCTGCCAATGAGGCCATCACTATGTCCACTACAGGTTTTCCAAGAAGTTAGTATGCGTTTGCTGCGATAATTACACTTCGATTGGTCCCTCTCAATAATTCGTATCAATGAGATAAGGCAGACAGAGGGATGGTCAGAAGATATATATTACAAAGCACATACATAACTCTCCTTATATGCCGTTACAACAGTTCAAGAGTTGACTAGACCTAATCAAACCTTTAGTAAGGGAATAGCAGTGTGACAAAATGGAGTCGAGTATCATACTTGAGATGCCAAATGATTTAGCGTTTCATTTGAGCCAGCTTCACATTTACTTGTTAAGCTCCCAAATGGGATTGATCCGCCAAACTCATTCAATGGCTTGCTAATGCTAATCTGATCATTTCAGAGTTGTGGGGCATTGGGTTTTCAGTTGGCACTCTGTCTATGTTTACTCTTTGCCCATTTCTTGGCCAAAAACAGAAAGAAAAAGAACAAAATGCTTTCCTCAATGAGAAGAAATGAGCTGATGAAACTCCTACTCTTCTACACACAGGAATCTCTCCAATGAAAAGGACTATCACCCAAAACTGAAGCCATAGATGTGATTTCTACTTTCAATCCAGCAAGTTTCACACAAACCACTCATCATCGCATATGATATTAATTCTGCATAATTTCAGAATAGAAGTCTTAAAAACTTTCTTCTCAATTTTTCGACAAAGACAGGGTAAAACAACACCATAACGCGAGGCAATCGACATTACAGAGAGAAATTCAACGTACTTAATGCTAGGAAGCTTGATGGTGATCCGTCCTGTTGTCCGAATGGCTGTCCATTCTCATTTGCTGAAGGCACCACTTGGATCAAACTGTCGATTTGGTTCCCCATGGCATTTTGGGAATTGAGACTTTGTAATTGTGTTGGCAATCCAGCATCTGTAATGCCAGTATATCATAGAGAGAGAGAGAGAGAGAGAGAGAGAGGGAGGGAGGGAGAACAGTTAAACGATCAGCATTTGATCCCCCACCTACTCTTCAACCCACACACGAATCTGTCTAATGAAAAGGATTTTTACCCAAAACTGAAGCCGTAGAGGTGAAAACATTTTATTCACCCACACCACATTCATCATCACAGCTAATATTAATTCTGCATATTTTCAATATAGAAGTACTAAACTTTCTTCTCAATTTTTTGACAAGACAGGATAAAACAATACCATAACACGAAGCAATCAACATTAAAGGGAGAAATTCAACGTACCAAAGGCTAGGAAGCTTGATGATGATCCACACAGTAGTCCGAATGGCTCCACGTTTTCATCTACTGAAGGCACCTCTTGCATACCTGCAGATATTACTTTCTGTATGTTCCTCCCTTTATGTTGAGTGAGACATCCAGAACATATTTGTCATTCACAAGATGCTCAATGTAGCTTTACTGTATTTCTTTGCATATAGCTTATATCTTTGTTCGAAAATGGTACGTCATAACGTTGAGGTCAGTTTCATGTCACATATACCAGATAATCGATGAAACGTTTTTCATTAGATTAAACCTGTTAAATAGGAGGATATGAAGATAAACAAGAAATGAAATGGGAAATGCGTGATCTCAAAGGGGTGGAAAATCACTGCACATAGACAAAAAAAAGAAAAAAAGAGAGAACCAAGAAAAGGATGTGGTGTTTGTTGTCTCACTCTATGTTACTTATGGAACAGTTGATTTTAATCACCACCAAAGCCATATCATTCGAAGCCTGCATATCTCCCTCCTAAAGGCGTATGGTACTATGAAATGTTTTAGCTGAACCATGTCACTTTGATCATATAAAAACACAAAAGAAGTGGCTAGATCTTGGAAGTGTTTAATTATGAGCTACTTTTTCTTTACCTCAAAGCTAGTTAGAGCACATACCTTCCACTGTGGATGCTGAACTTTTAGGAGGTACTTTCAAACCAACTTGACTGGCCAAACTCAGTGGAGGCATATTCTCCTGAACCGGATGGCACCATTGTTGCTCTCCTAGAACTTCAGATAGAAAAAAGAATATGAGATCTCCTACAACATGGAACGTGAAGAAGCCTCATCCTTGAACTGTATAATGTCATTCCATTTTTCTAGACCTGGAAGACTAGAAAATTACTACTTCCTGAACCAGTCACTTTTTCAGGCTTATCTTACACCCTAGATGACTAAGAATTCAAGCCGGACTTGTATGGATAACAAAGGCACTAAGAAGATGTGTCCAATAAGTTTCTTCTTTTGTATAAGACAGATCAAACAATGTAGGAAGATGCAAAGTAAGTGGTCAAAATACTAATAAGGAAATCGTGGACATCAAGTTCATAGAATTTGATGAAAGCAGCAAGAAGCATCTCCAGTTAAAAGTACTATAACGTGGCCAATGAGTCAAAACTTTGAACTCTGTAGAGCATAGAGTACTCCTAAGATGCTAACTGCACTCCTGATGCTGCAGATGGTGGTTGTGGTCCCATGGAGGATGCTTTTAGTGATGTCTTCTCAAAGGGCAAGAACAGAGAAAGAGGTGGGCACTTGTAAAACTTTAAAATAAGTGGTAATCTACTATTGGGTTTGTGGATGGTAGAATTGTGATACTCATGTCTTACAATAGTTGACTAGACTAATAAATTGCTGGTCACCAACTTACCATCTATATTAAAATTCACTATCCACATTACTTGTTTATCATTCATAGAACAAATTCCATTTTTAGCAGAAGGAATTATGGAAACCAGCCCTCCACCTCCCCCAATTGCCCACTCAAACAGGCACATGTTATCAACTAATTTTTTTAGTTGCTTTTTTATTGCTTGGACAGAACATATACATAAATTCATGCATATAATGCAAAATGGATAGTGTATTGGATGAGGCTCATTTTGCAACAATCGCAGCTTACAGAATATTTTCATGCTTAAAGGGAGAGACAATTTTGCGTTTTAGAGAATGAACATTCAGCAGCAGAGCCCACATCTGCCAGAGGAGCTTCCGGACCAACTGGAGCAGCACAGATTGGTGGAGTCAATTTACATTGAATAGGGGTAAAATTTTCAATTTGTAAGACTTGAGATGGAAAAGAGCTTGAGCTTTTCTTCTGCATTGAGCAAGAAAAGGTCTCTCCATTGAACTCAATAACATCATTCCAGTTATCGAAGGCCTTTTTCACAATTGTATCTCCATGTTCCTGGAAGAAAAATCCTCGCAATATCACTCAAGCTGGACTAGCGGAATTATTTATCTGCCCCCATTGAAGGCACATGCCCCGACTTCAAGCAGCAATAGCTTTTTTTGGGCAAGTCATGTTGCAATCCAAAGGATGAACTTGTATTCAGAGTAAGCACGTAAGTGCAGCACAGAGAAAGAAGAATAAAAGAAACATTGAAAGGACCTCAATTCACTTTATGCCTATCACTACCCATTTCTCCGCCGCATAAATGTCAGGTGCTCAAAAGATGTAATGGAGAGTACAATCAAGGAAAGGGTCGTCAGGGTAAAGATGCAAAGTTGATCGAGGAAGGACCAATGAAGAAATAAAAAGATGCACCAACTTGAATTGTGCAAGTAATTAAGATTTTAATAGTTGTAAACTTGGAAAGTAATAGTTGCAACGTGAATGTGTTAATTGTTCAAACGACATTAGGATGACAAGTGCCTCATATTTTCATGGATGGCACTGAATCAACTGCTGAAACTGCTCCCCAAGTTACTCATGCTTTTTTGTATAATTTTAACTGCGAAGTACAGAGGGCCAGTTAGATATACAATTTCACTACCCTCAACTTTGCATTGCAACGAGCAAAAGCTCCAAATCAATATATTAAGAAAAAGTTTCAAATATGGATCTAAATAAAGCATCCTGATTTTATATTTATTCTCTCCACAGGCACCTCATACTGCTTTTACTGAGAAAAAGCAAAAACAAAAGCATCTAGATCTCCAACCAACTCCTCCTTTCAAGTTTCCACATCGCTGACTAATTTTAAAACCTATTAAGCCATACAACTACAGTAAATATCAAGACAAATTATATGAATTAAGCATGATAGTGTGCAGCGCATGAACTGGCTTGGCAAAACTTAGTAGGAACTCCTAGTTACTTACCTTTTCATTGGCAGAAAGCAGATGGGTAGCCCAACATATCCTATCTTTGACTAGGCTGATCAGTTGAAGATCAGTGTTGAAGATAGCACCAGGCTTCTTTACGCCATCAGGATAGTATAAATAAAGTTTCCAATTTGTTTTGCAGCTCCTTGCATGATTTTCAAGGGCATCCCAGTTCGTTGTATTTGAGCTCATTGCAAGAATCTATGATGAGTGAACACACAAGACTTGCATTCTTGGTAGTCAATCAAACCCTAATTGAGAATCATTTTCTAAGTGCCTACCTCTTTCAGTTTCACGGGGTCCGTGAACAGTTGCAGTAGAAAGTCCCCCACTTTCTGTATTCCGGCTTCACTCAGTTTTTTATGATATTTCCCATCCTTGGCGATCATCTTCAACCTCCAGACCTCATCGTCAGATGCAGGTAAATCATGTTTCTTGGATGCTGTAAGTGCACAGAACATATTCAATAAGGTTCCGGTCACTATTAGATTGATGAGTAGAAGCAAACTTCTGTAGGCGTGCAGACTATCTCCTGAAACTGATCTGAAGTGTCAGCATTTGCCAATAACAAAGAAGCCAATCGTTTTTTATTTATCAGAATCTTTTTTGGAGATGTAAAGGTTCGTATGAAATAAAGCTCTCAAATAAAAAATTGGAAACTGGATGTCCGGAACCACGTTTATGGTCAGTCATAGACTCATAAAGGAAGGACAAGGTTTATATGTACTGAGGACTAAGAAAGACTTACATTGGCCTCTATGCTCCCTGACACGGAAGGCATCTGTTTTCGCTTCTCGGATTCGTGTATTCCCACGATAACCCAATTCCACCTTAAGCCCTATCCTGAATTTTTTACTCCTATTCCAGCTGGAATTGTCATTAAATTTCAGATCTCCCAGCTCTCCAACACCTCCCTTGAGCGTCACTAGGATATCTCCTGTCAAAAGTGGCCCCTTCCATTCACGTTCTTTAACCACGTGGTTCTCAAACTCTTCTTGAGCCCAGTCATCCTCATCATTTTTGTTGAAGTCGCCTTCAAGAACGACAACGTCCAACTTAACGGAGGATTCCAGGCCTGATGTAACAACATCCCCTGTATTTGCATCGATCAAGGAAACAGAAATGCAAGCACCCCCTTCTCCTTTTAGTTTCTCTCCAGTAAATATAGGATCTGACAGTTTGGTTTGAAATTGAAGCCGTAAGTTTCTCACATCACTCTTTCCCGTAGATTTAGCATTAGCCCTGTATTCTCTCCCAAATGAACCATTAGAAATAGGAACAGGTATAGAATCGGAAAATTGGAAGAGTACTAACACAGAGAGACAAACTACCAAACATCTCACTTGGGCAAACATTATTGCCAGGGAAACTACAAGGATTAATAGATGCATTGTCTTAGAGAGTATAACTACGCAAATTTTTTAAAAATAGAATAAAAAAAAAAAAATGCTGCACTGCTCTCAAGCTACAAATGATTATGTTCTAAATTGGAGCATTGACAATTTGGTGCACGATCTAGTCACTCTGGCCTGACTTTCACTGATCTCTGACTGCCTGCCTTGGGGTGTTAATGGTAAATTGGACCATTATTCCCCAAAAAGTCAACGATGCATACCATTCAATACTACACAGAAAGCCAGCATCACGGGGGAAGTGCATTCATACCTTCCAAGGTGGGGAGAGTGATTATTTGCAAGCTCCACTGTATCTGTCTGTTCAGAACCACCGAGAGAAGAGTTGAAATCTTCCTTCTTAGAAGAGTTCCCAAAGTTGGAGACGTCAAAACAATGAAGCAGAAGGGATGCTAAACTAATCCATTCCATCAGATGGAGTTGAAATCTTCCTTCTTAAAAACAACTTATGAAGCACCTAATTGAGCTAAGTTCTTCAGGCACAGTTCAAATCACAGTATTTGCCAAACAGCAGTTGTATGTATAGCTAATAGAACAATCCTAAGCATTTTAATATCCCCTTTCCTTCAATGTCCATGTAAAATGTTACATGTGCTTTGGAATGTTTATAATTCAGCTTTGGGTGGTGAAGCCACAGTTGTGGATGTTATTGAGGCAAAAATGATTGGAGATGTCCTCCTGCAAGATTTGATGATCTGCTTTGAACTCAGATGGCATTGTGTGGGTTGATTGCTCCAAATTTTGGCTCCGTAGACAAAGTGGTATTTACTGGATCATCCAGGGGCTCTTTATCTGTATAGGAGGCTTGGAAGCTAGTGAGGAAATGCATGAACAAAGTTACTTGGCTTAGGCTTGTAAGGTCTAAGCCTAATGTGCCAAAATATGGTTTTGTAACTTGGCTAGTCATTCACAGAAGGTTGCACACATTGGACAGGGTGAAAACTTGGTCTGACATTGATAGCACTTGTGTGCCATGCAGACAACATGAAGAACCTCGAATGCACTTGTTCTTTAAGTGTGTATTCTCAAAGCAGATTTTGGGAACAAGTTTTAAAGCTACTCAATTCCTTATCTGCAAACGATTGGAAGGACAAATTTGCTAGGAATGCAACAATTTATTAACTCTGGAGAGAGAGGAAATCAGTGAAGCATGAAAATGTATGCCCTCAAGCTTGTCATGACCTTGATGCAGTTTTTTTTTTTTTTTTCCCGCTAAAGTCTCTTCAGAAGCTAAGACTCAGGAAGGAAATAAGACACTGCTGATGTCAAGTGTTTGTGGAGAAATTGGCAAGTTCTTGTTGGCTAATTTTGCTGTAATCTCGTGGTATGGGTTTGAGTTTGCATCTTGCTCTTCCGGGTAGTATTTTGTTGCTGGTACTGGTAGTGTTGATGCCAAAGACTATTATGCGATGTTGTCATTTGGAGTGTGGTATCATTTGATTTAAAGTTAACTTGATTAAAATATTTCAAGATCTAAGATTTCCCTATCCTAACAGGTTGTTTAGAGCAGGGACAAAAGTTGGCCTCAGTGATCCAATGGTGCAGAGTGGAAGGACTGTCGCTCAATGGATAAAAGTTACTCTACAGATAACAGCTGATCTTTCCCAAGAGTTCACATCGACAGGAATATTGGGCACCTCGATGTCAGCTGTACATGTGGGACGTTAGCATAAATGGACTTGCATGGGATGTAGTCCTCCCATGTGTTTCTTTCCAGAGGACGTGCAATAAAATGGATGTTTACTTATAAGAATAAAAAATAAATTGTGCAAAGTCCATGCTCAAGAAATGCTTTTCAAAGAATCAGCATAAATCAATTAGCTAGCAACAGACTTTGTTGATCAATAAATTCATTCAAACACTTCATAACAAGCAGGTAAGAAACTGGTATCTAAAATGTTGATGAGGACATGTCACAGACAAAGTGGAAATTTCATAAACTCTGTTTATCTTACCAGTTTCTGAACAGCATTCTCCAATGAGCGCACTACATCTTCGAGAGCATTACCAGTGCAACTACACCATGAAAATTGACACCATGAACAACTTCTGTCTTGTGAACTTTTTTGTGACAGACAAATATCCATATGTAACATTCCAGTAACTAGTGCAAAACATTCCAGTTACTAGTTCAAATGTCAGACCTAATTACAGTAAAAAAAGAAGGATATCAGACTCATGAAATGCATTCCCTTGATCTAAGGTGACACAGAAAAGTCAATGTAAAACTGGAATACATATTATCCAATACATTGATAACAGAAGCAAGTAACGTTTAGCAGAAAATGTATAGGCCAGTATTACACTTTGTGGAACAGAATCATGGATCGGTGGCATATGATACTTGATGATATTTCTAGTTGGCAGGACAAATCACATGAAAATTCTACAGAGGAATCAGTTGATGCAGATAAGCTACTGCCAACAAACCAAATGAAATATATCCACCTTTGACAATATTCAGCGGGGTGAGATTTAGCACGCTCCAGCTCTTCTCTTACCTGTCAGCACAGAGCAAAGGAGAGAAATTACATTGCAAGAATCGTCTGTCACATAGTCATCACATTCAAGTTTCAATGGCATGGGTATATTCAACATGAAAATTTTCCTTCACCCCATTTTCCAAGATTCAAGGAGACAATTATGTCCAAGGCACTACATCGAAAATTCATATCTTTTGTGATTCAAAATGTCCAAAACAACATGAAAAGCCTCAACCATGTTCTAGTGAAATTGCTTCACATGAAAAGCCTAAAACAGTGAGCAGGTCATTTTTACCACTCAAACAATATTTCTCTGTACATCTTGCAGCAATTTCTTATGCAGGTTTCTATCTGGAAATTGACTAGTTGGTCAGAAATGCATCCAACCAATTCTAATTGAAGAGATCAGAATTCAAAATAAAATAAAGACTGCATTTTGTATGTCCAAGTTGGCTACTTTACTCATCTTACCACTCTCCGGACATCCTCCTCCGTCAAAAAGCTCCTCAGCACAAGATTCCTCTCACACCGGAGGCATACTTGACTGTGTGAAGATCAGCACAAAAGTACAATCAAGATAGGATAATTTAGCAAACAGGACAGCAAAGTAAAACAATAACAGCTCACTTGCTAGGTAAAAAATTCAACCAGAAGTCCATTCGAATAAGGAGTAAGTACTGCGATTGCCAACACGAATATGCATAACAAATACAAGACGACAACATTTGAGGTCTTTAATTCTTTGCACTGAAGCCACAGCATCCACAAACCAAAAACTGAACGAGAGCGATTTAGAACTACATTAGCCAAAAGCTAATCAGTGTTATACTTCAACGCAGCCTTCGCCATATTTCTCATTTCAAGAACTCTTCATTGAATCTCCCTCGAGTATGCTAAAACTAACATGATCATCAAACAACTAAACAAGCATTGGAACATTGAGAGGGAAGAGTGAACTTACTTGCTTGGAGCCAAGCATGGCTTCTTGGGTTGACTTGGTTGACCTGAAGAAGAGGAAGCCAAAGCTGTCTTTCGCATCGCTTAACAAGAAGTGCTAGAGGGTCTGAATTTCGGGAGTGTTTGGCTGCTGAAAGAATGTTGCAGAGAAAAGAATGAGAAAGTGGACAGTTTATCCGCGAACTCCCGACTCAAAATGATGAGTTTGTAATCACTGGAGGGGGTTTCCTTTTGTGGAGTCAGAAGCAGCGGGCCCATAACTTCCCGAGAAAAGTGACTGAATTTCCATGTACATTTCCGGGAAACGTTGCGGGTTTTAGATTTTCTTTCTCGTTTCTCCAATTTTGCTAATTCCCCCCCTTAACCTTATGAAGCTGCATGGACTTTTCTTTTGTTGTTGTTGCTTTTCTCCGCCTTTTGCTTCCTTCAACCCAAGGTGTAAGGTAAATCCTTTCAAGCCGATCTCTTATCAATGGGTCCCATGCTCAAATATCAATTATCATTTAGAAGCGACTTTTGAACACGCAACGTAACTTATAACACCAAGCTACGTTGTTGGTCACGATAAAATTTAGGATATAATAAAATTTATCCTATTTTATGTTTGGCGTTTGCTCAAAATATGATAAAATTAAATATAAGAGGGATATAATCTGGACAAAATTATCTTATGGAGGAGGTGCTATAATGACCAATAAGATTTCTTATATTTATGGAATATAAGCTATTTTTCTCGAAAAAGAAATTTTTTTAAATTAATAAAAATAAAGTAATATTTGAATAGAAATAATACTTGGATTCTAATATAAAAAATTCAAAATAAAAATACTGCAATTTCACTTTTATTTATTCCTATTTTTATTTATATATTCGAATTTATTTCTATCTTATATTATAAATTCAATATATGAATATATATTTAGTATTTAATTATATTACATATTTAAGGTATATTAGTGCAGTTTACTATTTAATAAAATTTCTATAGAGAATGATGGAAGCAAAAAAAAATTAAAAAGAGGGGAAAACTAACAAAATATAAGCAAATAAAAATGAAGTAGGCAAGAGTGTCTTGAAAGATTCTTACCATCTTCGTTTGTGCAATTTTTAGATTCATTTACATTGATATGCCATTTATATCAAATAATGGACATAATAGAATGTGAACAATTCCAGCTTTATTATTGCGATAAGATATAATAAAATTCTTGGATTTCATATCATATCATATCCCATCCTATTATAACTAAAAATCCATACAACTAAACGTAACCTAGGAGGGTATGCTATAATTATCTATCAAGAAAATATATGAAGAATATATCGACTCAAGGAATATCATAGGCAAATTAGTATGGCTCTTCATCAAATTTTGATAATGTTAAAATGATCTATTGTTACTTAGTTCGACACATCATAAGTGGTCACAATGCCGATATTACACAAATCAAAACCAATTTTGCTTTTGATGTTAAAAAAGTTTACTCCTTTCCGTTTCACTATCTCGTGATATTATCATCCGTAAAATATCTTCTCAAGCTTCATAGATGACATTTCCATGTTTGTCCACTTGAATGTGGGAGAATTACCAAAAAAGTCCCAAATTTATTGCAATTGTGCTAATTCAATCATAATTTTTTTTATCAGTTTAGTCCTAAATCTTTGTAATTGTGCCAATTTAATCTATTCGGCGGGTGTTGACATAAACGTCAACCGGTGTGCTAACATGGACAATTTTTATAAAAAATTAATTATTTATTTTTTCAAAAGTTTTTATTAATTTTTTTCCTTTTATTTTTATTTTTCTCTTCTACTTCATTTCCTTTGTTTCCCCACACTTGTTGGCGAGGATCGCCATATACTAGCAAGGGTTGCAGCCCTTGCCCCGCCTCACCCAGACTCTAAGCAAGGCTTGGGGGCCGCTAGCAAGGTGGCTTCACTCAGATATGGACAAAGCAAACCTTGCCATTGCCTTGCCACGGGTGAAGGTAGCTTCACCTATGGTTGGCAAGGCCATGGCAGCCTTTGCCTAGGCCTTAGATGAGGCTAGCCCTTGTGAAGGCAACCATGGCTTTGCTAGTCGTGGGCAAAGCTACTTTCGGCCGTGGTAAGGCCATGGTGAGGTTGGATTTGCCTACAGCCCCTAGGCCTTACACAAGGCTTGGGTGAAGGTAGCCTTGGCCTCTCTAGCCATAGGTGAGGCCGTATTTGCCCACAGCTAGTGAGGCCATGGCAAGATTTGTACGATTGGCCGTAACTGCAGTCCTCCTTGTTATGTTTTAAAATGTAGCCTAAACATTGAAGCACACTATTGAAGCAACTAGGCAACACATCAACATGGAACTATCAATACTAATCAAAATATATAAGTTTAATTAAAGATTAATACTATGAAAAATCTCAAATGGTTATACTTGTAACAAATACCCCGCACAAATTTTTTTACTACAAAAATTCCAAAGCAAGTACACCTATCATGAATTTACTATAAACTAATTTTTTTTATCACCAAACCTCACAAACTAGTATATTTGACAAATCTACCTCCGTTAATTTTTGTTAAATTAAATTAATATTATGAAAAACTAAAAACCGGTACATTTGTATTAAATGGAACCAAACTAGTAAACTTGTGACAAATTTACCTATCATTAGTTTTCGTTGAATTTTGCTGTCAACTTGTTGAGTTGAATGATATGTGATAATTGGTGGGTGTACTAGTTTGAGATTTTTCATGATATTAGCCTTTTAATTTGATTATGGGTGAAGCATCATAAAATTATAGATTTATATGTACTAATGTTTTTTATACTAGTTACAACTCTACATCGTAAAGTTGTACAATACAATGGTTGTACAGCAGAAGTGTAAGCATATCTAATACACACAAGAAGTCCAACAAGCAAGCTGTGCTTGCCTGGTAGCCACAAAATTCAAGCCCTCATTCACCTCATGGCCAATCATTCCCTCCGTCTTCGGTAAGAACAATACAGATAACATGAGAATATGACCACACTTTAATTCTGGGGTTCTACACTCTGAGGGCGATATTTATCATGCACCTTAAAGCCCTTAGACTCTTAATGAATCTTTTCCAATCTTTGGTAAAGTATGAAAAGATATAAATAAAATGACCACACATTTAGATATTCACTTAATCCTATTAGGTATAGGTGCTTTTGTTTTTTTTTTTTTAATAGAATTCAAGGTTCTTTATTTTGAAGGCGTAAATATCAAAAGCGAGAATTTCTGTGAAATCCCATTTAATATCGCCTTTACTCAAGTAATCTAAGATAGAGTTGCATCCTTTATCACTTTCTTATGCGACTTGACTAAGTTTCCTCATGTGCAGAACCCGAAAGTGTAATGAAAGGCATGAACCCAAAAATGGCGAAATGATGCGGATGTTGTATCAATTTCGCAGCACACGACAGGAGCATGACAATCAAATTTTCTTCCATCCATCGCTCTTTTTTGTGTTGTCGTCGTGACGGTCAAACTTTGGCTCTCACCAACCCGATTCTCCTCCCAGGTTTGGACTGGTTGTTGTCGTCATCATGTGTACGCGCACGTGCGTGTCACAGAGAGAGAGAGAAAGAGAGAGAGAGAGAGTGGCGTGACGGACACGCTGACGGGTAATTTTCCAGGAAAATCAGGTCCGGGTAATTTTCCTGGAAAATGCTGCATAATTTTTGCAGTTTTCGGCTTTCATATGATTTCGCGCCTCATCAGACGTGCACAACGAGCCAAAAAATCAGCATGTTTGGTTGCCATGTAACTCCTAGTCTTCTACTTCTGGCAATGGTTTATAGGCCTTTGGGATCGGACGGGATTGAATTATGTATTACTCAACAAGCACAAACTGGCGGGGGATTGGACTCTTGGGGGAATTTCAAAGATAAAAACTATGAAAGTTAATATTACGAAAAATCTTAAATTAATTTACTTGTGACATATTCACTTAAAATTAATTTTTTGACTACAAAAAATTCCAAATTGGTGTATCTATGACAAATTTACCCTTCATTAATTTTTGAATTTTTCTGTCAAATTGCTTAATTAGATGACATATGACAATTGACAAGTGTGCAATTTGGGGTTTTACTCTCCATTTGTTACATGTATACTAGTTTATGGTTTTTGGTGATTTTAATCCAATTTAATGAAAACTAACGAGCATGGCAACTGACGAGTGTGGCAATTTGGGGTTTTACTCGCCATTCGTTATATGTGTACTACTTCCTAATTTTTGGTGATATTAATCCAATCTAGTGAAAACTAACATATAGTAAATTTGTGACAAATGCACTGGGTTTGGTTGTCCAAAATTTAATTTTGGGTAAATTTATCACACACACACGCGCGCGCGCACACACACACACACACATATCAGTTTAGGACTTTTTGGAATCTAAAAATTATTTTGGAGTAAATTTGTCATAATTGCATCAATTTAGGATTTTTCGTGGTATTAACCTTAATTAAAAATCCAATACTTTAATGAGATTTAACTTAGTTGCTAGCTTTAAATAAAATTGACTTAAATGAATGCATTAAGTCAAAAATCCATTTTATCTGGTAAGTAAATGATAAGTTACTTGATTCGTTTGAATAGAAAATAATTTATGCTAATCAAATATTTTTAAAAATATATTAATAGAACCTATCGATAATGGTCATTTTTTAATGTTGGTCAAGAATTCATAATATTCAACTATCGATTTTCAATTATCATCAAACCTTTTGTTCCTAATTTTTGCACTTAACATATTCAACACTTAAAATAAAATATAGTAAGTAAATTTTCAGTACTAAGGCTCCGTTTATCTCACGAAAAATATTTTCTCAAAAAATATTTTCCTCATTTTTGGATCATTTAAGAAAATAAGTTAACGGAAAATGTTTTCTTTGTTAGCGGAAGGAAAACATTTTCTTACCAAAACTTAAATTTTAGAAGGGTTAATACCATGAAAAATTTACACATGTGACAAATTTACTTCAAATTAATTATTTGACCATCAAAACTCTCAAACTGATATACTTATGACAAATTTTCTTCACAAATACCTAAACTATGGTCGTAAAATGTGACACCATCCCTAATAAAAAGTGTCTTGAAATCTGACTTTGGCAGTTTTGTGAGCTATGGCCATCATAATGTGCCACATCGCACCGCAGGATGAACCGCCGTACATACTCTCAATCTTATAATGTGATTCGTGTGGAACTCCTTATAGTTCCACAAGCACAGCGCATATGAGAGAGAGAGCATTGCAATCGACGTCCCAAAAAGGGATAGAAGACCAAAAAAAAATGTAAAATAAAATAAAGTGGGTAGGTGTTGACTTAGGAGAAGGCCACGTGTCGCTACAATGGTCTCTAAATAGAGCATCACTTTACTATCACATTATCAGATTAGATACCGAAAATGCTGACTATATGTCTGATAAACTTTCATTTGGCCCAAAAAAAGAAAAAATCATGACTAGTTTCAGAGGTCAAATCTTACTCCTTTAAATTTTCATAAATCTGTTTTGACTCAAAGTAATCTCAAGTAGATGTATACAGGAAAGAGAGTGCAAGTGAGGAATAGGAAGACCGGTTTTCTTGTATTGCCATGAAAGGATCATTTCAAAGACTGCATTGCAAAGCATGATCGGTCCCTGTACGATGGAAGGCAAACGCTGCTCTATTTTTGGGTTTATGAAGGCAAACTGTAAATAGTTCAGGACATAAAGGGCGCAAATGATAACTATTTTGATAAGAAATTGATTTTTGGAACAAAAATAGATTACTATTTTTGGATGAGTTTTTGAAGTAAAAATACATGTTTGATAACAATACAAAATTTCTACTCTTGGAATAAAAATAATATAATAAGAACACAAAATTTCTCTCTCCCAAACGGCGGGCAAATGTCGGTAGCGGGTGCTAGCGACAAGCAATGCCGGGTGGTCGGCTAACTAGTAAAAATGATGAGTGATGAGAAGAGTTTTTATCTCTCATTTCTATTTTATAAATAAAGAGGTGTACCTTTACCAAAAAAATAAAAATAAAGAGGTGTAAAATTTTTACTTCCCATTTCTATTCCAAATCTATTTTTGGACTAAAAATTTGTTCCAAAAATTTAAAAATGAAATTGCTACATTAAATGGATTTTTGTTTTAAACTTATTTCTGAAACAGAAAAATAGTTGTAAAATAGAAATGAAATTGTCATCATGCATGCCCAAAAGGACCTAGGAAATGAGATACCTAAATTAAAAGATTTAGACTCAATCCTATATTAGAAGGATCAAAACCTAGTGCAAACCCCCTACTAAATCGAACTATCCGTGAGCCATCTTACATAAGCTCATTTCCAAGAAATTACAATTAAAGTTTTCGAGGACCGAGAAAACGAGAACAGAAGGCCAAAAAAAGAAGACTATTTGTGTTTGTCACACAAAAAACCTTTGGCTAAATCCTCTATTTATATCCATTGTATAGTCGATTTATGTCTGCTACTTTTTCTTTTGTGATTGAAAAATGTAAGTATTATAGAGCATATGAAGCACAACGGCTTAGGGGCATCCCGGCATTACAAATAAAGCTAATAATTCAAAAGAAAAAGGTAAAAAAATCTCCACACAATAGCCAATACAACATTTGATTGTGAAGATTTAATTCTTTGATAAAGTGAAGCTCTCTCTCTTATATTTTTCTACTACTTTTTTGGTAGTAGTAGAACTAATTATTATTTGTAACTCATCATCATTATTAAACGAATAGTCTGAATAAATCGAGAATATCAAGGGCACTTAGCATAATAATTTAACAGTGTATGTTGTCTAAGAAATAGCTCTATTGCCTGTGAATAGCAGCAAACAGGAAAAACTTGATTCTTAGGACTCGAAGGACGTGGTCAATTCCATGCACGATAATTGTAGAAACCAACTGCTCTCTTTGAATGATATACCTACCATTCCCTACAAGTGAAAAGTTAGAGAACTTTGAAGAAAGATGTCGAGAGAACTGAAGAAGAGAGACACTTTCTGATGAAAAAGCTAGTTGCTTAACAAGGCGTTAACCAAAGCTGATCTATACCCAAATGAACAACATTATCAATGAACAGGGTCCCATATAAATAAGTAACTGATATGCCCTCATCTATGAAAAAATATACCATCAGTTCTATCAGACAGTAAATGGAGAATCGACTTAACTAATGCCACAGAAAGAACAATAAAGTCAAGCCTGGACTTCAATCAGCGGTTCATCTGACTGCACAACTCTGGCACGTCTCTTCCTGATGTGGCAAAACCACTTGAGCACTAGAAATATTTTTATCCAGTGTGCAAAAGCGTCTCCGGTAGCAAAACCGTCATAACGTCGTGAGGTCTCAAAGGTGTCATCATCTGGTGGGTTCTGAATACCAGCCAACTGGTTCGCAGTACTATCATCTGCATCGGGTGATCCGAAATCTTCCATCCTGTGAATGCCTGCAGACAGAGGAAGTGCACTCCTAGATTGGAAGCTTGATGTTGAGGCATAGGTTGGTCTAGAGGGGAGACCATGCTCATTTACTATATAGTCCATTTGGCTCCCCGAACCGATCATTTGGCCAGGCTTGGCATATTGTAAATTGATATCATGGGACTCTGCTGGCAATTCGACAGTAGTAATACCATTATCTCCTAGAGAAATTAGACCATTCGAGTTGTCTCTCAATATGTACCCAAATTCAGCGAGTAATTCATCAACTGAAAACTCCATGTCATTTCCAGGGTTGGTAATTTGGGGCTGTACTGGCAATGTGAAAGCAGTTGCATCATTATGTCCTGGAGAAAGAAATAGAACACTAATGTGGTTAATAAACATAGGCCGACGTGAGCACAGGTTACAAGCCTATAAAAAATCTTGCAATGAATTGTCATGTACTCTTCCTATTCAGACATCAAGTTAGGTGCCACTATTTTTTTTGCCCCTCCCCCGCACCTCTTTAATTTTTCTTGTCACTGGTCTTTGCAATCCTTTAAGTGCTTCATTTGACTAGGTCCCTTCCCTTCACAGATTGAACATATTATATCTCAATTTCTAAGTTTTAAGTTTAACCAATCAACCTTCTTTTCTATCTGATCTTCCCGTCACCATTTGATAAAATTTAACATGTAAACACATTACCATGTGCTTATTACATCTGAATATGTTTACCTAGTGGTGTCAATATCCATTTAGCATCACGTAAACGCAGGTGTTCATGAGTATCTGCCCTTACCAACCCCTAATCCTGTACTCAAAAAGGCACATATTATTAGCCAATGCTTTAGTTACTTTTTAATTGCTTGGACAGAACACATACATACATTCATGGCCAAATGGATAGTGTGTTGAACGAGGCTCATTTGCAATAATCACAGCTTACACAAAAATCGACTGTTCTCCACGTTGCATGTCCTTATAGGTCAATTTGATACTTCAACTCAAATCTTTCATGTCAAAATTGAAGTCAAATCTCCTAAACTGAACCCTGATAAAAATGAAGCACTTGATTATTGACCTTTTGCCTTTGTACTGATAATCTATTAGGTTACTGCTCTTGGTAGTGACCTGCAATAACCTGCTCCCCTGTTTGCATCAGTAAAAACTATTTCTGAGCATTTTTTATTGCATCTAAAGACACTTTAAGGCCTAACTTACGAATGGAATCCTCTACATAAAACTTAGTCAGTGTTAAAGAGGGAGCAAAATTATTAGAATCTCCTCGGGTGCAAGTTCAATTGAAGGGTATCTGCATAGGTAAGCGTCCTCATATTATAGGATATGAAACACTTTGCTTCTATTTATTAAAGCTCAACAATCAAGTGCAAAGTCCAATTTTTATCGTTATTTCACAGGCCGCATCTTTGTATGAACTTAAAGGGATAGATATTTTTGTGCTTTAGAGCACATACCTCCAGCAGTCAAGCCCAGCATTGCCAGAGAAGCTCGCCCAGCCACGGCGAGGCTCGGGCCTCGCCTAGGTTGCATATAAGGAGAAAAGGTCTCACCATTGAACTCCATCACATCATTCTGGTTATCAAGGGCCTTTTTCACAATTGTATCTCCATGTTCCTAGAAGAAAATCACTCAGTATATTGCTCAAGTTGGACTACTGGAAGTATTTATCTCCACTATTGAAGGTACATGCTTTGACTTCAAGTTCTTTTTTCGGCAAGTAATGTTGCATTTTCACGGATGAACATGTATTCAGAATAAGTACGCAAGTGCAGCTCAGAGAAAGAATAAAAGAAACCATGGAAAGAACCTCAATTCATTTTTCGCCTATCACCATACATTTCTCCACCACAGAAAGGTCAGGTGCTCGAAAGATGTCATGGAGAGTGCAATCAAGGCAAGGCTCCTCAGAGTAGAGATGCAAAGATCGAGAGAGGACCGGTGAATAAAACACACTTCAACTTGTATTGTGCAAGTAATTTAGATCGTCATAGTTTTGAACTTGGAAAGTAATAGTTGCAAGGTGAATGTGTTAATTGTTCAAACTACAATCTGATGACAATTGTCTCAGATTTTCATGGACACACCAAATCAAATGTTGAGAGTGCTCTCCAACTTGGTCATGTTTTCCTGATACAAATTTAATTACGGAGTGCAGAGGGCCACTTAGATTGACATGGTCAACATCTCTAAACTGGCAATGCAAATAGCGAAAACACAAAATCACTCTTTTAATAAGAAGTCTCCATTATGGATCTAGAAAAAGAATCCAGAGTTTCATGTTAGTCCCTCTTCAGGGACTTCAAATGAAGTACAGCAGCTTAGGGGCATCCCCCGGCATTACAAATAGAACTAATAATTCAAAAAAATCGAGGTAGGAATTCTCCACAGAGTAGCAAACACAACATTTGATTGAGAAGGTTTAATTTTTTGGTAAAGAGAAGCGCTACCTCTTACAATTTTATGCACCTTGACGAAAATAGACTTGATATTACTTCTACTGACTGAAAAAAAAAGCATCTAGATGTCCAACCAAGTCCTTGTTTGAAGTTTCGATATCTCTGGTTGATTATAACACCTAATAAGCCGCATAGCTACGGGTAAACATCAAATTACTGATTACATAGACGATATTGGACAAATTTTATGAACTCAGCATGATGGTGTGCAGCGTATGAACTGGATTGACAAAACACAGTATGAACTAGTCACTTACCTTCTCTTGGGCAGAAAGTCGATGAGTAGCGACATATACCCTGTCTTTGATTAGGCCGATCAGTTTACCATCAGTGTCAAATAGAGCACCACGCTTCCTCATGCTATCAAGATAGTACAAATAAAGTATCTGACTTATTTGGCAAGTCTTTGCATGACGAACTAGGCAATTCCAGCTCTTCGGTATTATGCTCTTCCCAAGAATCTATGATTAGTGAAAACAGAAGACTTAAATTTTTTGTAGTCAATCAAACCATAATAGAGAATCATCAACTAAGGGCTTACCTCTCTCAACTTGTCGGAGTCCGTAAACAGTTGAAGAAGAAAGTCCTCCACTTTATGTAATCCGACTTTCACCAGTTTTTCGTGACATTTCCCATCTTTGGCAATCTTCTCCAACCTCCAGACCTCATCATCAAATTTAGGTGGATAATTTTTCTGGGATGCTGTAAAATGAAGAGAATGTAGGTCCCAGTCACCATAAGAAAAACAAGAAGAAGCAAACTTCTGACAGGTGTGCGAACTCTCTCCTGAAACTGATTCAAACATTTGCTAATAACTAAGAATCCAAGCATCATTTATTTATCCGAATTTCCATTTGAAATGTAAAGGTCCGCATGAAATTAATCTCTCAATTAAAAAACTGAGGACTCTGGATGTCCAAAAACATGTTTATGGTCAGTGATGAAGGACAAGGTTTATGTACTGTTGAAAGACTACAAAGGACCCACATTCTCCTCTATGTTCTTTGACACGGAAGGCATATGTTACTGCTTCTCGGATTCGTGTATTCCAACAATAACCCGATGCCACCTTAAGCCCTATCCTGAATCTTTTACTCCTATTCCAGCTGGAATTGTCAGTAAATATCATATCACCCAGCTCCCCAACACCTTTCTTGAGCGTCACAAGGAGATCTCCTGTCAAAAGCGACCCCTTTCCTGCACGTTCTTTAGCCACGTACTTCTCAAACTCTTCTTGAGCCCAGTTGTCCTGATCTTCCTTGTTGAAGTCACCTTCAAGCACGACTACGTCCAACTTAATGGAGGATTCCAGGCCTGATGTAATGACATCTCCTGTACCTGTATCAATCAAGGCAACGCGAATGGGAGCACCCTCCTTTCCTTCTATTTTCTTTCCAGTAAATAGTGGAAGTGACAGCTTATTCTGAAGTTGAAGCTTTAAGTTTCTGGCATCACTCTTTGCTGTAGATTTAGCATTAGCCCTGCATTCTCTCCAGAAAGCAACCATTAGAAATATGAACAGGTATGCAGGAACAAAATTAAAATAGAAACGATAAAGAGAGTCTAACTAACAAACACTTGGGCAAATCTTACTGGCGGAAGAAACTACAAGGATAAATAGATCACTTGTCTGAGAGAGTTTAATAGCGCAAACTTTTAGAAAAATAAAATAAAATGGTTCACTGCTCTCAAGCTACAAAAGTTATGTTCTAAATTGAAGCATTACTACTTTGGTGGACGACCAAGTCATTGTGGCCCAACACTCACTAGACTCTTGACTGCTTGCTGCAGGGTGGCAGTGGTAGGTAGGACAGTTATTACTCCAAACCAATGATGCATAGCCGGTCAATACTACACTGAAAGCCTTTCTCAACGACATCATGGTGGGGAGTGCATTCATACCTTCTGCGGTGGGGAGAGTGACTGTTTGCAGGCTCCGCTGCTTCCTCCTGTTTAATACCACCAACAGCAGAATTACCAAAGTTGGAGAAATAAAAAATTTAAGCAGAAGGGATCCAAAACCAATCCATTCCATCAAAATAGTTGGAAAACCTATTCTGTGTTCCTCCTAAATATCAAGTTACTGAACGAGCTAAGTTCTTCAGCCACTTTTGAAATCACAGTGTTTACCAAACAGCAGTTGTCTATATAGCTAATATGAACAATCCTAAGCATTTTCATTTTCACCTTTCATTTCATGTCCCTGAAAAGCTTTATCATGTGTTTAAGAATGTTATGATTCAGCTTTAGGTGACAAAGCCACAGTTGCAGATGTTATTAAGGCAAATGAATGGAGGTGGCCTTCAGCGAGGTCTGATGATTTGCTTGAACTCAGATGGCTTTGTGTGGATTGATTGCTCCAAACCCTGTAAAGGAGGCTTGGAAGCTAGTGAGGTATGTCGGAGCAAATTGACTTGGCTTAGGCTTGTACGGTATAAGCCTGATGTGCCAACATATGGCTTTATATCTTGGCTGGCAATTCATTATAGGTTGCCCACATTGGACAGGATGAAAACTTGGTGGGACATTGATAGCGCTTGTGTGTTATGCATACAATATGAATAATCCTGAATGCACTTGTTCTTTGAGTATGTATTCTCAAAGAAGATTTTGGGAACAAGTCTTACAGCCACTCTCATGTCCTAGATCTACATTTGATTGGAAAGATGAATTTACTTGGGCCTTGTAGAACATGAAGGGGAATAGTTTGAAGGTATTAATGAGGACATTAGCCCAGAATACTACAATTTATTATCTATGGAGAGAGAGGAACTTAGTGAAGAATAAATATGTAACCCCTCAAACTTGCCATGTCCGGGGAACGTACTGTGATGTCAACTGTTTGTGTAGAAATTGGCAAGGTCATGTTGACTAACATTGCTCTAATCTGGGGGCATGGTTTTGAGTTTGCATCTTGTTATTCTAGGTAATATTATGCTGTTGTTACCATTGTTACCAGAAGTGTACAAGCAGGAGACTATGATGGCATGTTATCATTTGGTGTGTGGTGTCATTAGATTGAAAGTCAACTTGATGAATTAATTTAAAGATATAAGGTTTTCTATTATAACAAGTTGTTCAAAAGGATCTCCCTTTCTTCCCATTGAGCAGGGACAAAAGTCGGCCTTCGTGGGCCGATGGTGCTGAATGGAAGGGTCGTCATTCAATGGATAAAAGGCACTCTACGATAACAGGCTGATGTACTCCAAGATTTCAAATCAATGGGAAGGTTTGGCACCTCGATGGACATTAATGCTGTAATGGATTTGTATGGGATGGAGTCCTCCCATGTTTTTCTTTTCCACAGGATGTCTGATAAGATGAATTATATACTGAAAAAAGAAGAAGAAATTCTACGAAGTTTGTGCTACATAAATGCTGTTCAAACTGTGGTATCTTAGCTAGTGACCAACTTTATAGGTCAATAAGTTTACCCAATCTCTTCATGACATGCAGATAAATAACTCATATCTGAAGTGTTGAAGGAGATATAAATATGTCTGAGACGGAGTGGAAATTTTACAAACTCAGTTTAACTTACTAGTTTCTGAACAGCATTCTCCAGTGAGCGCACTACACCTTCAAGAGCAGTCCCAGTGCAACTACACCATGAAAAATAGACAGCGTGAGCAACTGCAGTCTTGTGGACTTTTTCATAACAAAGAGACAAATATCCATATGTAGCATTTCAGTTACTAGTACAACTGAATGTCAGAACTAATTACAGTATAAAAAGATAGAGACCAACTCATCAAAGACATTCCCTTAATCTAAGGCAACACGAAAAGTTAACATAAAGCTGTAATACATATTTATTTAGTACATTCGATGGCAGAAGCAAGTAAATTCGATTAGCAGCAATCTCCAAATGCACCGCCCTTTCAGTGTTTAACTGTTGGAAATGGTGATCCATTTTCTATAATTTTCTAGAGTTGGTAAACTTCTAGAATTCTCTAGAATTCCCTAGATGAATTTTCTAGAAGAAAGAAGAAAAGGAAAGTATTTAAGAGAAGTCTCTAGAATTGTCTACAAACTCATGTGTCTAGAAGTTTCATGTGTCTAGAAGTTTTATCTTATGTTAGAGAAGTCTAGAGACTTCCTCCACCTACTTTGGAAGCCTATATAAAGGAGCAAGTGCTCCATGTTTTGGGTAAGGGAGCTAACCATAAAAACCACACATCATGCTCCCTCACCAATACTTCAACTATTGTAAAATTATTTTCATAAACTAATGAAACTATCTCCCATATCCCATGTTCTTTGTCCTTCAATTATCCTACCTTGTCCCTTGTCCATCCTCTATCAAATATAAACTATACCATGCTTCCGCGCATATTTATATTTTAACATTAACAAAAAAATGTATGTGCAAATATTACACTTTGCTGAACAGAATCATGGATTGATGGCTTATGACACTCGATGATATTTTTAGTTGGCCAAACAATACACGTGGAAATTCTACTAGAGGAATTAATTGATGCAGATAAGCTACAGCCAACAAACCAAATGAAATATATTCACCTTTGACAATATTCGGCCGAGTGAGATTTTTTAGCATGCTCCAGCTCTTCCCTAACCTGTCCAGCAAAGAGCAATAGTGAAGAACTACATTGCAATCTGTCAAGTATTCATCTCATTCAAGTTTCACATCACAAGTATATTCGCTGTCCTCCTACATGCAAATTGTCATTGACCACTTTTCCATGATTCAAGGAAACAATTATGTCCAAGCCACTTCATTGAAAATTTGGATCTTGTTGTGATTCATACTGTCCAAAGCAACATGAAAAGCCTAAATTATGTTCTTATTGGTATTACTTCACAGGAGAAGCCTGGAACAGTCAGGGGGTCATTTTTACTACTCAAACGATAATTCTCTACAAATCTCGCAGCAGTTTCTCATGCGATTTTTTTATCTAGAAGCTGACCAGAAGGTCAGAAATGCATCCAACCACTTCCACTTCTAATTGAAGAGATCAGCAATTGAAGTACAACAAAGACTGTATTTTGTATGTCCAAGTTGCCTACTTTACTCTTATCTTACCACTCTCCGGACATCCTCCTCCATCAACCAGCTCCTGGGCACAAGATTCCTCGCAGACCGATGCCATGTTTGACTGTGTGAAGATTAGATCCGCACGAAAGTACAATCAAGATGGTAAAATTAGGCAAACAGGACAGCAAAGTAACCCAGTAACAATAACAGCTCACTGGATAGGTAAATATTTCCAACAGAGTCCAATTCTAATGAGGAAAAGATACTGCAATTGGCCCACGCAAAATCGCATAACAGAATCGAGATGGCAACCTTTGAGGTCTTTAATACTTCGCATTAAAGCCACAGCACAAACCCACAAACCGAAAAAAACTGAACGAAAGCGATTTAGAACTGTCAAGAGGCGAAAGATAATCAGCACAAACCCATATTTCTCATTCCAAGAATCTTCAACTCAGGAATCCTTTATTGAATATCCCTCAAGTAAACCTAAACTTACATGATCATCAGATAATCAGGCAAGCATCAAAACGTCGAGAGAGAGAGAGAGAGAGAGAGAGAGAGAGAGAGAGAGAGAGAGAGAGAGAGAGAAGCGAACTTACTTCGTTCGAGCGGCGCGCAGCCTCTTGAGCAGACTTGCTTGACCTGAAGAAGTGGAAGGCAAACCTCTCTTCTGCGCCGACATGATTTCCTTTCCTTTTGTGGAGCTTTTCAAGAACTGCGAAAGTGTCTGAATTTGGAAGGATTTGGGTTGCTGAACAAAAGGGTACAAAAGTAGCACAGAAATGGAGGAGAAGATGAACAGTCAATGCACGAACTCAACCTCAAAGTAATGAGTTCGCAATCACGGGAGTACGTTTTATTTTGTACTGTCTGAAGGAGTAGGCTCGTATCCGAACCCCTAAAAAAAAAATAAAAAGAGTAGGCTCGTCATTTTCCGAGAAGAGGGAAGAACATTTCTGGGAAAGTGACCGGGAAAGTGGCCGGTTTTAGAATTATGTCTTTTCTTTTCTAAGATTCGAGCAATTTGTCCCGCTTACGATCTGCCCGTTTTTCTTCTTCTTCTTCTTCTTCCTCCTCTCCTTCTTTCTTCTTTTGTCTTTGTATTGCTTTTATCCGCCTTTTGCTTAATAAATAACTGAGCTATTCTTTTGCCATCAATCAAAATCTAAAATCCATTTATTTCACAATAAATAAATAATTTTAAAAAAATCATTTATATTGATTACAAAAACAAATAAACGAAAAATATTTCAATTGTTTACAAAAATGTTTAAATATAAAATTTTATCCATAATGGAAACATGTTCTATTAACTCATTATTTTAAATGATGCAAGAAAAATCCAAATCATTTATTTTCCAAGAAACAAACAAAGTCTTAAGATATCTTTTCACATTGGTCTTTCATCAATTGATCACATGGTCAAATATTACTTATATTCTATGTAAGGCTTTGAGCCAGTAACAAAAACAATTCAATTAAGTGCTTCTAATCATAGTGACTACAATTTATAAATAACAACAAAGATAAATGTGTGTTACAGTTATTTACTAAGAAAATATATGCGCATTAGAGGAATGTTGGAGGGAAATTAATAATTAATATGGCTCTCAATCCAATTGATGATGTTAAAATGATTTATTGTTGCTTGATTTATTATATAAGTTTTCTTATTGATGACAAATCAATATAAGATTACTTTATAATTTGGTTATGATAACGCCAAACTTTTTACTTTTAAGCAAAATGACAATTGACAATATACATAGGTCCGTATACCATATATTTTCTATCTAATATATTGCTAAAAAAAATTATTTTACTTAAAGGGTCAGTGGTACTAAAGGACACGAATGCGTGTGGTTTAATGAGTGTGAACGAAAATCAAGTATTCCATAAAAGTACAAATTCTTTAGAATTAGAAATATAATTGTGACCAATGGAATCGCGCGCATAAAGTTCAACGACAATAAATTGAAAAAGTGCTTTCTCGGTTGACTAAGAGAGCCAACTCCAGTGGAAATAGATATTATAAAAAAGAGGAAAGAGAAAATAAAAAATTCAATGCGCGTGGATTCGAGCAAACCAAGGGGCTGGAGTGGGGTCCACTAGATTCGCTTTTGTCGACGCCCTCAGGCAGCTTTCGTTTCTGTCGTACGTTGCCAAGACCCTGGAGCTTTCGTTTCTGTCATTACGTTGCGAAGACCTTGGAGCTCACGTCAGAGTCCTGTGACGCGTTTTCATAGTTGCGGTGGATGACGTGTGATGGATGATGCGAAAATAATATCGAAAATCGAAATTGTACGCATCATCCTATAGTAAATTCCATCGGTAATTATGAAATATATAAGAGTTAATACCCCAATAAACCATAAACTGGTACAAATTAATTTTTGGGACAAATGTACTAAAAGTCTTAAAATATATCGTGAAAATGCTATTGAATTATAAAACTTTAAAAAATTGCTATCAAATCCTAAAATTTATTAAATTTGTGTAATCAAATTTTTTCATTAACAACGTCAATTTGGCTAATAGAATATATTAATGTGAAATTTTTAATTAATTTCTCTATCCTACTTGTCATTTGTAATTATTTTTTTAATCTTATTTAAATTAAAATAAAAGAAACTAAAAAAGGCTAAAATTTATTTGACAAATAAATAAACTGAAAAGAAAAATAAAAAGGCAGGGGCTTTCTTATGGGGCTTTGTCACCACTTGTCGCCGGAGGGGTGATGGAGGTCATTAGCCCAAGGTGAGGCTAGCTGGCTTGGCCTTAGGGCTAGTGAGGCCTCACCCAAGGTTGGCAAGTCAGCCACCTCACCTAGGCAACACTGATTGTCACCTACGGCTGGCAACCCTTGATGATAGGGGTCGACAAGAGTTGATGACCCTCTCTAGGTAGAGCAAGGCCTCGTTGCCCCAGGGGAGGGTTGGCAAGACTTGCCTAGATCTGGGCTGAAGGAGCCCAGAGTTGGGTGACAATGGCTTGCTTGGGGTTAGGAAGGGTCGCTAACTCTAAGCAAGAGCCGGCATTGCCTAGATCTAGGTACCCAATTTGAGGTGAGCCTTTCTCCCCCTCACCTAGGGCTAGGCGAAGTTGGTCATGCTTGCCCATGGTCGACAACATCCGTAGGCCCCTCTGACAATGGGTGGTGGTGGCGACGCCCCATTAGAGAGGCCCCTGTCATTGTTTTTCTTTTTTTTTCCTAGTTTTTTAAAAATAAAATTTGGGCCTTTTTGAGTTTTTAATTAAATTTAAATAAGATTTAGAGAAGATAATAATAAAAAATGATAACTAGGAAATATAAATTATTATAAAAATGTAATGTGAGCATTTTTTGTCATCAAAATTGACAGTATTTATAGAACTATTTGATTGTACAAATTTGACAAGTTTTAGGATTTATTATACTTTATGAAAGTTCAAAGACTCAATTGCACTTTCGTAATAATTTTTAAGACTTATAATGGACTTATCCCCTAATTTTCTAATTTATTAATATAAAAAACTCTAAACTAGTATATTTATATCATGGAAAAATCATAAACTAGTATAAATTGGATAAATCAATGATAAAACCTCAAAGTAATATACTTGTCGACTGTCACATGTCATCAAATTTAGCAAGACATTAAAATTATATAAAAACTCAAATTAAAGTAGTACTAATTTGGGATTTTTTTTAATATAAAAAATAATTTGTCATTAAATTTAGTAATTTGATAGTAAAAACTTAAAAGTTGTAAAACTAACGGGCTATTAGGTGATTGTCATAATTGGTACTAATTTGGGTTTTACGTTTTTTGTATAAAAAAAAAAAGTTTGTGATAAATTTGTTATATGTGTACCAGTTTAAAGTTCTTTGTGGTATTAACTCAATATATAATTTCCATATGGGTTCTCATTTTCATTCGGAGGAATTCCTCTCATAATTTTTCTTTTCGTGCTATATTGATATTTTATTTATTCTATCTCTTCTTATCAAGAAAATCACAATTTTTTCTCTTTCCATAATTATAAACTTGTTAATATACTCGCAACCTATGCAAACAAAATAAAAGGGCAAATTCCAAGCGTCTAGCCAGGGGAGGCCAAAGCGAAAGCTAAAATGAAATCTGAATTTCAGCCAATCATTGATGTTATCTCTTTATTAGTATATGGTAAGTTCGATCTTGTTTCTTTAGTTGACTTTTCAAGATTCGATATTTGTCCGGTTCGTAGAAAAGCGCCTGCGCAAATGACATCTCAGTCCCACAATGCAGTTTGGACTGGTCGTCCTTGCGTGGGAGAGAGAGAAGAAGATACTGACATATAGACAGTGGCGGGACCGACACTGATAAATTTCCGCGAAGATCAAGTCCAGTTAATTTTCCTGGAAAATGCTTCATGGTTCCGGCTTTGAACATTTCCAGGGCGCGTTGGATGTGCAACGCGCTAAAAACCAGGCAGTTCACACTAGAGGTGAGCAACCTTACAGTGTTGGTCACCAATTTTTTGAATCAAGGACCGACTTCATTGAGCCTATGACCGAGAATTGGATAGCACCTATGGGTCAGGTCATCCATTCCAATTTCAAGTCAACTCAAGACTAATAGATTATTTTTTGTTTCATTTTTAAATTCCTTAAAAAGACAAACTTGCTATTTTAAAATACATATCCATCATTAATGCAATATTAAATAACCAAATCATGAATACCAATGTCTATCAAATATACATATGAGATAAGATTACAATAGAAATTTACACTTGCTAAAAGCAATAAACCATAAAACCACGCACACGAGGCAAGTGGCGGGGTGAGTGAACAGAGATGAGCAACAAGGCAAGTGAGGCAAGTGAAGAAAGACAAGTCGGAGGAGCGAGGCCGAGATGAGTGAAAAGGGTTTCTCTTTTCTTTTGTTGAATTAAGGTTGGGTTTCTTCCACTTTTTAAGTTACACGACAAATTGAACTATAAAGTGAATAGAGGAAGTGCTGCCAAAATTTAAAGTAGACAAAAACATACAAGATATAATATATATCATGTAGATTTTTTTTTTTTGGTTGAATATATCATGTAGATGGTTAGTCTGGATTGGACAAAATCCTAAACTCTCAAGATCGATGATCAACTTGCACAATATAGGATCCAAGAGTCCTAGGATTAAGGATTGACCCAATCCCCTAGGGAATCACACTATGACTAGCCAAGTTGGGCCAATCTAAGGTTGGTTAGGGTTGACCCTGGACTAATGCTCATCCCTAGCTTGCTCTTGGACATCATTTTGCCTGATAAATGCAAAGAGGCTTCGGTTGAACCGGGAAATTGGCAATGTTTTAAAGGGCTTTTGGATGAGATCGAGTCGAATTACAGATTCTTAGACAAGCATGACCCAATAGGTGATTGAATTTGTTGAGATTTTCCAAGGAAAAAGTACAAACGGCTTGTTTAATAGCCAAATTAAGTGCTATATAATTAAAAATCCAACACTTAGATGGGATTTAACTAGTTTGCGAACTTTCAATAAAGTTTATTTAAATGACTACATCTGATCAAAATTCCAACTTATCTTGTAAGAAAGGGAGGAGTTACTTAATTCGCTCAAATGAAAAATAATTACTGGTAATTAAAATCTTGCCAAATATATATACAAAGCCTACCAATAATGGTCATTTTCTTATGTTTGTAAAGGATTAATAATATTCAACTATCGATTTTCAAATATCATCCTATTTTTGGCGGTTAGAGTAATCAACACTTCAAAAATAGTACTTAAAACTTTAGCACTTAATTTTCAATTTTATCACACGGGTGTACAATCCCCAACCGTTACTTCTTTGTGTGGCTCTCGAACTTATATTTGTGCAATCAAATCATTATAGCTTGTAAAAATTTTATAGTAAAGTCTCTTATGCCCTTTTAATGTCGCTAAAAAATTGAATATTCAGCAATTAATGAGGCTAAGGTTGTTTGATAAACTTAACTTGCATTGACCTAAAAGACTCAATTAAGTCATAAATCTACCTAAGGTGGTAAGTACGGGATTTTTTTTTTACCACATGAACTACTAACAAATACTACGGGTCAAAACACCAAACATTAGTGTACTAAGGGAAGGGTGAACTCCAATGTGGGACGGCTTACTGAATTTATTCGATAGAAAAATAATTCATGGTAATTCGCATCTTGCCTCATATATTAGTAATATCTATAAATATTTATCATTGTTATACATTTTTGTGAGAATCTTAATTATGTTCAACTATCACTTTTTTTATTGTCATCAAACGACTTTATTTTTCAAATTTTTGGGATTTAAAATCTTCAATACTAAATATTCAGTACTAAAATTTTAGATATCTATTTTTCAGTTTTATGAAACAAGCTATAGTTACTGATTCCAACAGATTAAAGGTAATTGAGTATACAAAATGGTGATGCTGAAAAAGTCCGCACGAGGGAGGATAATCAATTTGAGTGAACCAAGTTGTGGAAACATAATTGGGGATACAATTAAGAAAATTTTCAATAGCTTCTCATATACTATGATATGGTTTCTTATTCTGCAGTGGCATTAATTACTCCAATGTCGTGCTTTTGATCATGACCGATTGACAAATTACATTCAATTATGTTGAGATGGCGATGAGGGGACTTGATTGTAAAAATCTTGAACTGAATTTTACAAAATTCGAGGATTACATACGGAAGGTAGATTAGGCTTTACGGTCGCGGTCCAGAGTCTGCACACGCTTGGAGAAGCTTAGAACTTAACGTCGGCTTTCTGCATGCTACAAGCCTGTGGGGGGTGTAATATATGGGCCAGCCAGCCCATGTCTCCAAAAAGTCAAGCCCAAGCCCAAGCCCAACACTCTTTTTCTCCCTTCTTATTTGAACTCGTGCAATTGAAGCACATAAGGAAAAGAAGAAGCTGAAGCAGAAAACGAAGAGGGAAAGAGGAAAAGAACAAAAAGAAAAGAAATTGTCACGCGTAGCCGATCTAGACACCTCGACTATTTGAATCAACTACGAATCGTAACGCCTAGTAAGTATTAAAGTATATCATTTGTCTAATTGGAGTAATTTTGAAAGTTAGGGCACACATTTGAAGTTATGTAAATTTTGAACTACGAGATTCGATTAAGGAGTTTTTAAAGCTACGATTTTTGTGAGAATAGTAACCTAGAGCATTTTAGAGCAGTAGGCTTTGACAAAACTCAATATCAAAGTATGGTTTGTTTGGAACCAAGTTCCAAAATCTTGCGTGTGAGTTAGGTGTAATAGTGAATAACAAACGTATGTCATAAATGAGCTTCTTTGTAGCACTTAGGAATCAATACGTTGATGGTTGAACGTGATTTAGTCGAGTCGTTTGTTAGAGTTGTGTATTACTTGATTTTTAATATCATTTTTTGATTAATTGATAGGAGTACAAATGTGTCGGTTAGAATAACTACTGTGGGTTGATTTTTGGTTTTTCCTAGGTGAGTAATACTATATATTCTTTGAGTTTGTAAAGCCATATTTCAAAATAAAATGGATTAGTTATGTTTTGAGTTAATAATGAACATATTCCTTGCATAAATTGGAACAAGCATTTACTTCTTTGCATTTTAGATGTGAAAATATTCTCTTTTGATTATATTCTAAACCCGTCGACCAACATGCCTCGGCTGTCGCGGCTCACTCCGGAGATGGTGCGCCTTTGGCCGAGCCTGCTACAGATGAACCCATCGGCATTAATTCCGAGGGCGCCGTGAGATAAGGTTTTCCAAATGTGAGGCGAGTCCCTTTGCCGCTCAGATCTAGCCCGACTCGCTTTCGCCCGTCGAGGGCCATGAAGAGCAAACTTCACGTTGTGGGGCTCGGCACTTTATAATCTAATATGACTGCATCTCCATCTGATCAGTTACTTGTAAAGCTGTCTTGACTTTGCTTTAATAATACCATCTACAGCTGTTAGTAATTAAAATTGAACAATGCCATCGAGTTAGTCAACAAACTCTTAGTAAATACCTTGGCCTGCTGCGGAATTTCCTTTCGTGTTCATCGGCCTCTTCTTTTACATTTGTAGAACCAAAGTGAAACCTGATCTTTATACCAGGGGAAAGAAGTCCTTATGGCGAACTTGGAGGCAGGAGCTAGCGGCGACAATCCACCAGGAGTCAAGTATCAGGTGTTCCTGAGTTTCAGAGTGCCCGATACTCGTTGTGAATTCACCAATACTCTTTGCCACAGCATGACTGATGCTGGGATCCGCATCTTCATGGATGATGAAGAGCTTTAACCTGGGGAAAGAACCAGCCAATAGCTTCCGCAAACAATGAAAAGCTACATGCCCATCTTCTCTAAGAACTATGCTTTAAGTCACTGGTGTCTCCGGGAGCTTGCGAAAATGATGGAGAACATCTCTTAATCCGAAGAAGATGGAAATAAGAAGGTGATGCTTCCAATCTTCTACGGCGTGAAATCCGATGACGTGAAGCTGAAGACGGCCCTGTACAGCGAGGCCATATCGAATTTGAAGCGACAGAAGAAGAAGAAGTTCAGCCCGGAGGAAGTAAAGAAGTGGAGAAGGGCTCTCCGGGAAGTCAACGACACCAAGTGATGGGAGCTGGAGAACTATCAAGGGTAACTAATTCATAATTTTTTTCTTTTTCTAGGCCGAATTATCGAAAAATAAAACTGTGCAATAAAATGTGAGACATAGCTAGTTATAAATGATAAGACATCAAAATCTGTCTTCAAAAATCAAAATTGTCTGTTCCAAGTATCCTTTTCACTTTTATACTTGTAAGACTTCAGCTTTGTCTCTCCTGCTCCTGGACTCTTCTTTTTTTTTAATCATTCGAAAGACAAAGCCCTTATAGATTTCTTTTCCAAATAATTTTGACGTTGCATAAAGAAAATATTTCTGCTAGATTTATTAGCAAAGTTTTAAGGTCATGAGACTCTAAACAATCTCGCTAATCCCCTCCTACTTGGTTGAGGGTCCAGCTGCATACAGGAATTGTTATCTGTGTCTCAACTCTAATGGTTTAACTTCGTGGCAGACATGGGGAGCTTGTCAAGTTGGTTGTTGATGAGGTTATGTATAAGCCTAAGTCGAGACAAAGAAAAGTGACTGATGATTTGGTTGGGATTGACGATCAGTTTTCGGCCATAAACACTTTACTAGACATGAACTCCGGTGGCATACGGCTTGTGGGAATTCATGGCATGGGTGGTATTGGGAAAACCACTCTTGCCAAGATCATTTTCAATCAACTCCTTATTTTGGAAAATACAATAGTTTCCTTGATGATGTACAGAAAAAGTTGCAAAATGAGGACTTAGTCAAGCTGCAAGAACAACTGTTATCTGATATCGTTAATTCTAGAGTGGCTTGCAACATTGACATAACTGATTATGGAATGAATGCGATTGGAGAAATACGTGGCAATAAAAAGGTGCTCATTGTTCTTGATGACATTGATTAGAACAAGCAAATTGAGGATCTCAGTGGGAAAGATTCTCTATATCCTGGAACTAGGATACTTGAAATTCTTTGTATCCTGGAACTAGGATACTTGTTACCACTAGGAAAAAATGGTTTTGAAAATTAAGGATTTGAGTATGAAATCCTATCTTATGAAATGGGGGCATTGAATGATGACGACGCACTTAAGCTTTTCTCTAGGCATGCATTTGGCAGAGACTCTCCTCCAAATCCTCACTATAGTTGTTCAAAAGAAACTGTCTCTACCCCAGGGGGGTCACCTCTGGCTCTTCAAGTAATACCCTTATAGTAGAAAAACTGTCTCAATTTAAGAAAGAATCAAAACGGTTTTGGTCTCTCTGACTTCCAATACTTTTGCAATTAACCGTCTGTCCTCTAGGTCATTCACTTTTGGAGGAGGGAAAGAAATTGGAAGTTCTCACTCTTGAACATAGTTTGGGCATAACTAGAACACTAAGTTCTCCTAAATGCTCAACTTTAGAAAAACTGACTCTTCAACATTGTGCTCATTTGGTGAAAATTGATTGCTTCATTGGGTGCAAGAAACTTAAATATTTGCCAAAGGAAATTGGAGATCTAGTAAATCTTCAATACTTCTCTATAAGGGACTGTTCCAGCTTGAGTGAACTCCTCGACTCGGTTTCACAATTAACATTGTTGATGAAGTTGGATTTATCATCCACGATGATTAAAATATTACCTGATTCTATTGGTAGACTAACACATTTGGTAACTCTCGAGATCTCATTCACACCAATTATCGAACTTCCAAACTCTATACATGGATTATAGAGACTTTCATCTATCCATACAAGCCACAGGATGATTGAGGAATGCCCCAATTTTAGGGTAAACTTAGAATCCTTATGAGCATGCAAGTTGGTACATGGGGGTTACCTAGCACGATGGGAGTTACCTAGCATTATCGGCAGGTTGAGGAATCTAGAAGAGTTATATGCTTATTATTTTCCAGAGCTAGTGTGTAAAGTTCCTCTTGAAATTGGAGAATTGTCTTTGCTAAGAATCTTAAGCTTAAAGTATACTTAGATCGTAGGGGTGATCAGTTTCCGGTTCGGTCCGGTTCCAAAGTGGAACCGGGAACCGGATTGGGAAAACCGGTTCCCAATTTTGGGAACCATGGACCGGACCATCGGTTCCGGTCCGGTCTGGTTCGGTCCAATAGGATCGGCACTTTTTGTTTCTCACTAAATAACGACCATTCATTAAAGAATGACCATACTCCAGACCGATCAATCCAATTCAGTTCCCGGGCGATCTAATAAAACTACTCACACATATTTTCACATGCAAAATATTCAAACTTCACTTGTGTGAATATGAATTATAATTTATGTGTTTCACTCTTAATTTTAAGCATAAAAGCCATGAACAATTTGAGTAAAATTTGTGCTTGGCTTAGGTTTTATAGACAATCTCTCTTCTATGCTTTGAATGTTTAGTCGATGGCAGATTCTTTGAGACTTGAAGTGCCTTATCGTTTGCAAGTGAGGGGAGCAAGAGAAAGAGTGAGCATGAGGAACTCTTAGAGCCTTATCCCACATCGAGGAGAAGATAAAACTAACAAATAAGTTTTCTAAGAGCTTTGGTGGTCTCTTGGCCACATAAGAAATTGTTACCTTAATTGTAATTCCGATTGCAACAAGTTTCATATATAATATTTATATAATATATGTGTTTATATATTATGTGTATATAAATTATATATAAAAAAATTTGGTCCGGTCCGGTCGGTCCGGTCGGTCTGGTTCCCACCTTGGAACGGGAATTGGACCGCCGACCGTGGGAACTGACCAAAACTGACCGGTCTGGTCCGGTTCCGGTTCGAGCGGTTTCTTTTGCTCACCCCTATCAGATCGTTAGCGTGCTTGAGACTATCCAAACATGAGAGATTCAAGATTTGCCGAGGCTTCCTGACAGTTTAATCATTTTGCATATGAAATCCTAGTCGTTCCAAATAGTCCCTAACCTCTCAAACCTTATTAATTTAGTTGAATTACTTCTATCTAATAGCTTTGAAAATGGATAATCTTCAAATATAATTCCAACTTGTGACTTACAGTGGATTGAGAAGTTATCCAAACTGAAAAAGTTGATATTGTGCATCTTAAATGTCCTGTTGCTGCCTCCAGAGTTGAGTTCTCTTCCTTTGCTCAGCCAGCTTACTTTAACTGGACTAGATTCAGTCATTGAGCTTGAAAAAGTTGATAGAATTGAGGCTCTTTGACGCTCGAGTGAATGAAATACATCTCGATGGCCTTCCACAATTGGAAGACTTGACCGTGGCGAAGTGTGGACTCCTCGAGAGATTGTGCATTCTGTCAACCATAGCGAAATTGAAACAAGGCAAGGTATCTTCTTGTGCAAGGCTAGTTGAAATTCGATTTCTCGGTGCATTGGAATCATTGGAGAAGCTTTCAGTCGAAGGATGCTATTCTATGAGGAGGCTAGTCGGTTTATTGAACTTGAAGAGCCTGAAGGATTAAAATTCCGGGAGCTCCCAAAGCCACAGGTCATCGAGGGCCTTGATGAATAGAGACGACGTACTACAAGCCGGAGACATACAAGGTGCGTCTTCTACTTTTCTCAAATTGTACACATTGGACATCGCCCTTTCCCCTGTTTTGTTTATTCTCAAACATAAAACTGGAAGGTCCGTGGAAGGAGTTTCTGACAGACAATCGAATAGATGATATCCTCGTTAGAACTCCCATACATACTGACCAAATAAATTTTTGGATATTCAAGTGTTGAACTGATTCTAAAACGTGCAATTGGTGATCAATCTTATGTTCGACAGCATTTTCTAGTTAATCAAGTTAGACAAAGTTAACGGTAAGACTTGGTTGTATCAATTTGAAAGTTTTAGGGTTTACTTGCATTTTCATTATAAATTTTAGTATATTGAATACATTTATCCTAAAAAAATTGTGGACGCGGCTTCATAAGGTTGAAGAGGCCAATTGCTAAAATTGGAGAAAAGAAACTAAAAAATTCTCCTTGAAACGGGTCAACTACTCTAGACATTATAGTGGTTATAAACTCAATACGTTTGATTTTGTGGACGAACCAATTGTTGTCCAGACATTATAATGGTTATAAACTCAATACGTTTGATTTTGTGGATGAACCAATTGTTGTCTCATTCGAGACTTATTTTATTTTTATTGAACATCTTTTGCTTTATACATATGATCGGTGATTCCCTAAATTCTGAGGATAATTATCGAAAAAGAGAATTAGACCTATTGCATTGACACAAATTCAATGTTAATTTTTTTTATTTAATCAATTTAGTCCTGAACTTTTTAATAATTTGTCAATATAGTTTTTATATTTTAATTTTGATTGAAAATCATCGACGTGGCAGTCCAGCGCCTATTTTATGCCGCATAATCAATGCTAACATGCTGCATTTTTCCCCCTTTTTTCTTGTTTTTCCCCCATTCTTCCTCCATTGGCACAAGCGAGAGCTGTGATGCCTTGGCTGGATGTTATTAGCACTCGCCTTGCAATGATTATAATAAATAGAGCAACTGGATCCTGATTAATCAATCACAATCATAGTCTCGTGCCTAGATACTCATGAAAAGGTCCCAAAGCATATTATTATATGATAACCAGTTAGTTGTTATAACTTATGGTCATGTGTGATTAGATGCGATTAAATGAATATTCTATTGCTCATTCATAGTCACACATAGATGATAACCGACACTTGTGCACGTCACCCATTGATTAGAGATCTAGCTCAAAGGATTTTTTTTTTTTAAATTGCATGCAAAGAAATAGCTCATTTATATATTGGACTAATACTAAGAAAAACCCTAGATTGGTAGATATGTGACGAATTTACCATTCATTAGTTTTTGTTAATTATTATCGTCAAAGTACTAAATCAAATGAAACGTGACAGTTGATGGATATATTAGTTTGATATTTTACACTCGATTACAAATTGTGGCTTTTTGTAGTATTCACCAATTTAATAAAAATTATTGAAGGGTAAATTTGTCATATGTGTATTAATTTGAGATTTTTGATAATAAAAAATATGTTTGGGATATATTAGTCACATGTAGACTACTTTAGGGTTTTTGATGGTAAAAATTAATTTTGGATATATTTGTCACGTATGCATGGGCTTGAGATTTTTTGTATTATTAACACTTTATCTATTATGTATAAAGCAGGAAAATAAATAAATAAATAAATAAAACTGCGGGAGCAGACTTCCTGCCTGCTTCCCACCTCTCTACATCGATCCTCCAGCTTTCTTTTGCGTTACTCCTCTTTTTCGACTGCAAGTCGTTAGCTTTGGAGAACCCGGAAACAACTCAAAGGTATATCGTTCTTCTTCGTTTTCCGTTACTCTTATTTTCCTTCTTCTCTGATGATCTAGTGAACAGGAAAACAAGCATCTTCCTCCTCTTTTTCAACTGCAGGGATCGTCATTTTCTTCTACTTCTTCTTTCCATTACTCTAATTATCATTCTTCTTTAATGCTCTAGTGAACAGGAAAACAAACATCTTCCTCATCTTTTTCAACTGTAGGGTCATTAGCTCTTAAAAACCATAAAACAACTCGAAGGTATATCGCTCTTCTTATAATTCTTCTTCTTTGTCCTCCTTTACTCTGATTGTCCTTCTTCTCTGATGATCTAGTGAACAAAAAAAAAGCATCTTCCTCCTCTTTTTCGACCGCAGGGATCATTAGCTTTCAAGAACCATAAAACAACTCAAAGGTATGTCATTCTTCTTCTAATTATTCTTCTTTGTCCTTCTTTACTCTAATTGTCCTCCTTTTCTGATGATTTAGCGAACAAGAAAACAAGCATCTTCCTTCTCTTTTTCGATTGCAGGGGTTGTCTTCTTCTTCTTCTTTCCATTACTCTAATTCTCTTTCTTCTCTAATGATCTAGTGAACAGGAAAATAAGCATCTTCCTTCTCTTTTTCGATTGCATTGGTTATTAGCTTTCAAGAACCATAAAACAACTCGAAGGTATATCATTCTTCTTCTAATTTTTCTTCTTTGTCTTCCATTACTCTGATTATCCTTCTTCTCTGGTGATATAGTGAACAGGAAAACAAGCATCTTCCTCCTCTTTTTCGACTGTAGGGTCGTCTTCTTCTTCTTCTTTCTATTACTCTGATTCTCCTTCTTTGCTAATATCTAGTGAACGGAAAACAAGCATCTTTCTCCTCTTTTTCGACTGCAGGGTCGTCTTCTTCTTCTTCTTTCCATTACTCTGATTCTCCTTCTTCTCTGATGATCTAGTGAACAGGAAAACAAGCATCTTCCTCATCTTTTTCGACTGCAAGGGTCGTTAGCTTTCAAGAACCATAAAACAACTCGAAGGTACATGGTTCTTCTTCTAATTTATCTTCATCTTCCATTACTCTGATTCTCCTTTGATGATCGAGTGAATAGGACAAGAAGCATGGCATTCAATTCCAAGAGGGAGTGATCAGATTCATCTGATGAGTAATGCATTTCATGTTTGCATACATTCTTTAGTGTTTTGGTTCTTTCATGGCGTTTTTGAAGAGTGATGTGTTCTTGTCTACTGTTTCTTGTGAATTGCAGTGAAACATCAATAGGACCTGAAAGTGATCGCTTGCCCAAGAGTTGCTTGACTTAGGAGGAAATCCAGCAAGTGGTAAGATAAGTGGAAATTATATTCGTTTCCAGCAAACTAGTACAATTAGGCTTGTGTGATGTTGTAGTTATAAGATAATGCTGATTGATGAAATGTTAAACAGATCAGCAAAGAATTGGAGCTTGTAAAATCTGAATTGGAAAAGGTCAGGAATGAGCAAAAGTCTTTCAAATCTCACTTGGTTGAGCTTGTGGGGAGGTACTTTATCGTGGCTATTGAGCTTTTCATATTGATTGGATTTGGCAACCTCATATTGCTATGCATTTGCATCCTATTTAATTCATTGTACTCTTTAAGATGTTCATTGACCTCTGATTATCCTTTTCACCTACCACAAAAGTCAATTGGGTTCCACCAAAATGCATACAAGTGACACAAATTAAGGAGAATTCTTCCAAATCAATCTAAAACTTGATTTCAGTGCAAGATCTTAGAGGTTCAACATCATAATTCCTTCACGCTCTTTCATTACAAATTCCTCAACTTAAGTCTCATGAAATTATGATGTTGAACCTCTAAGATCTTGCATTGAAATCAAGTTTTAGATTGATTTGAAAGAATTCTCCTTAATTTGTGTCACTTGTATGCATTTTGGTGGAACCCAATTGACTTTTGCGGTAGGTGAAAAGGATAATCAGAGATCTAAAAAGAAATGAACAACTTAAAGAGTATAATGAATTAAATAGGATGCAAAGGCATAGAAATATGAGGTTGCCAAACCCAATTAGTATGAAACGCTTAATAGCTACAATAAAGTACCTTCCAACAAAGCTCAGCCAAGTGAGATTTGAAAAACTTTTGCTCATTCCTAACCTTTTTCAATTCAGATTTTACAAGCTCCAAGTCTTTGCCAATTTGTTTAACATTTCATCAATCAGCATTATCTTATAACTACAACATCACAAACCTAATTGTACTAGTTTGTTAGAAACGACTGAAATTTCCACTCATCTTACCACTTTCTGGATTTCCTCCTTAGTCAAGCAACTCTTGGGCAAGCGATCACTTTTAGGTCCCACTGACGTCTCATTGCAGTTCATAGGAAACAATAGACAAGAACACATCACTCTTCAAAAACGCCGTGAAAGAACCAAAACACCAAAGAATGCATGCAAACATGAAATGCATTACTCATAAGATGAATTTGATCACTCCCTCTTGGAATTGAATGCCATGCTTCTTGTCTTGTTCACTCGAGGAGAATCAAAGTAATGGAAGATGAAGATAAATTAGAAGAAGAACCATGTACCTTCGATTTTATGGTTCTTGAAAGCTAACGACCCCTGCAGTTGAAAAAAAGGAGGAAGATGCTTGTTTTCTGGTTCACTAGATCGAAGGACAATCAGAGTAATGGAAGACAGAGAAGAAGAATTACAAGAAGAACGATACCTTCCTATTCACTAGATCATAAGAGAATAAGGAGAATTAGAGTAATGGAAAGAAGAAGAAGAAGAATAAGACGACCCCTACAGTCGAAAAAGAAGAGGAAGATGATTGTTTTCCTGTTCACTAGATCATCAGAGAAGAAAGACAAGCAGAGTAAAGGAGAACAAAGAAGAAGAATTAGAAGAAGAACGATATACCTTCGAGTTGTTTTATGGTTCTTGAAAGCTAATGACCCTTGTAGTCAAAAAAGAGGAGGAAGTTGCTTGTTTTCCTGTTCACTAGATCATCAGAGAAGAGGGAGAATCAAAGTAATGGAAAGAAGAAGAAAAAGAAGAAGATGACCCTGCAGTCGAAAAAGAGGAGGAAGATGCTTGTTTTCCTGTTCACTAGATCATTAGAGAGAAGAAGGTCAATTAGAGTAATGGAAGACAAAGAAGAAGAATTAGAAGAAGAACGATATACCTTCGAGTTGTTTTATGGTTCTTGAAAGTTAATGACCCATGTAGTCGAAATAGAGGAGGAACATGCTTGTTTTCCAATTCACTAAATCATCAGAGAAGAAGGAGAATTAGAGTAATGGAAAGAAAAGAAGAAGAAGACGACCCCTGCAATTAAAAAAGAGGAGGAAGATGCTTGTTTTCCTGTTCACTAGATCATTAGAGAAGAAGGATAATCATAGTAAAGGAAGACAAATAAGAAAAATTAGAAGAAGAGCGATACACCTTCGAATTGTTTTATGATTTTTGAGAGCTAATGACCCTACAGTCGAAAAAGAGGAGGAAGATGCTTGTTAAATTGTTCACTAAATCATCAGAGAAGAAAGAGAATCAGAGTAATGGAAAATGAAGAAGAATTAGAAGAAGAACGATATTCCTTCAAGTTGTTTTCGGATTCCCAAAGCTAACGACCTTACAGTCGAAAAAGAAGAGTAAGGCAGAAGAAAGGTGGAGGACCAATGCAAAGAGGTGGGGAGCGGCGCAGAGAGGTGGGAAGTAGGCGGGAAGTCTGCTCCCACAATTTTATTTATTTATTTTGTTTTTTGTCCTGCTTTATACATAATAGATAAAGTGTTAATAATACAAAAATCTCAAGCCCATACATACGTGACAAATATATCCAAAATTAATATTTTTACCATAAAAAAACCCTAAAGTAGTAGACACGTGACTAATTGATCTCAAACATATTTTTTTATTATCAAAAATCTCAAACTAATATATATGTGATAAATTTACCATTCGATAATTTTTATTAAATTAGATGAATACTACAAAAAGCCGCAAATTGTAATCAAGTGTAAAACATCAAACTGATATATCCATCAACCGTCATGTTTCATTCGGTTCAGTAATTTGATGATAATAATTAACGAAAATCAATGAAGGGTAAATTCGTCACATATCTACCAATCTAGGGTTTTTCTTAGTATTAGTCCAATATATAAATGAGTTATTTCTTTGCATGCAATTCTAAGAAAAATCCTTTGAACTAGATCTCTAATCAATGGGTGACATGCACAAAATCGGTTATTATCTATGTGTGACTATGAATGAGCAATAGAATATTCATTTAATCGCATCTAATCACACATGACCATAAGTTATAACAACTAAATAGTTATCATCTAATAATATGCTTTGGGACCTTTTCATGAGTATCTAGGCACGAGACTATGATTGTGATTGGTTAATCGGGATCCAGTTGCTCTATTTATTATAATCATTGCAAGGTGAGTGCTAATAACATCCAGCCAAGGCATCACAGCTCTCGCTTGTGGCCGGTGGAGGAAGAAGGGGGAAAAACAAGAATAAAAGGGAAAAAATGCAGCATGTTAGCATCGGTTATGCGGCATAAAATGGGTGCTGGACTACCACGTCAATAATTTTCAGTCAAAATTGGATATAAAAACTATATTGACAAATTATTAAAAAGTTCAGAACTAAATTGATTAAATTAAAAAAATTAATATTGAATTTGTGTCAATGCAATAGGTCTAATTCTCTTTTTCAATAATTATCCTCAGAATTTATCGAATCACCGATCATATGTATAAAGCAAAAGATGTTCAATAAAAATAAAATAAATAAGTCTCAAATGAGACAACAATTGGTTCACAAAATCAAAAGTATTGAGTTTATAACCATTATAATGTTTGGAGGAGTCGGCCTGTTTCAAGGAGAATTTTTTAGTTTCTTTTCTCCAATTTTAGCAATTGGCCTCTTCAAACTTATGAAGCCACATCCACAATTTTTTTAGGATAAATATACTCAATATCCTAAAATTTATAATGAAAATGCAAGTAAACGCTAAAACTTTCAAATTGATACAACCAAGTCTTTCCATTAATTTTGTCAACTTGATTAACTAGAAAATGCTGTCGAACATAAGATTGATCACCAATTGCACGTTTTAGAATCAGTCCAATGCTCGAGTATCCAAAAATAGAATTTGGTCAGTATGTATGGAAGTTCTAACGAGGATATCATCTATTCGATTGTCCGTTAGAAACTCCTTGCCGGGACCTTCTAGTTTTATGTTTGAGAATAAACAAAACAAGGGAAAGGGCGATGTCCAATGCGTACAATTTGAGAAAAGTAGAAGACGAACCTTGTATGTCTCCAGCTTGTAGTACGTCGTCTCCATTCATCGAGGCCCTTGATGACCTATGGCTCCGGGACTCCCGAATTCTTAATCCTTCAGGCTCTTCAAGTTTAATAAATCGACTAGCCTCTTCATAGAATAGCATCCTTCGACTAAAAGTTTCTCCAATGATTCCAAAGCAGTGAGAAATCGAATTTCAACTAGCCTTGCACAAGAAGATACCTTGGCTTGTTTCAGTTTCGCTATGGTTGATGGAATGCACAGTCTCTCGAGAGTCCACACTCCGCCACAGTCAAGTCTTCCAACTGTGGAAGGCCATCGAGATGTATTTCCTTCACTCGAGCGTCAAAGAGCCTCAATTCTATCAACTTTCTCAAGTTCAATGACATTAATTATCGACTTGACATTGTTTAGTTCCAACTCCAATAGGGAAGATGGAAGTTTCTGGATGGATTGCAAGTCTAGTCCAGTTAAAGTAAGCTGGCTGAGCAAAGGAAGAGAACTCAACTCTGGAGGCAGCAACAGGACATTTAAGATGCACAATTTCAACTTTTTCAGTTTGGATAACTTCTCAATCCGCTGTAAGTCATAAGTTGGAATTATATTTGAAGGTTGTCCATTTTCAGAGCTATCAAATAGAAGCAATTCAACTAAATTATTAAGGTTTAAGAGGTTAGGGACTATCTGGAATGACTAGGATTTCATATGCAAAATGATTTAACTATCAGGAAGCCCCGACAATTCTTGAATCTCATCACAACCTTATATGTCTCATGTTTGGAGGTGACGAAGCTTGCCGATAGTCTCAAGCACCCTAATGATCTAAGTATACTTTAAGTTTAAGATTCTTAGCAAGGACAATTCTCCAATTTCAAGAGGAACTTTACACACTAGCTTTGGAAAATAATAAGTGTATAACTCTTCTAGATTCGTCAACCTTTCAATAATGCTAGGTAACTCCCATCGTGCTAGGTAACCCCCATGTACCAACTTGCATGCTCATAACGATTCTAAGTTAACCTTGAAATTGGGGCATTCCTCAATCACCTTGTGGCTTGTATGGATAGATGAAAGTCTCTGTAACTCATGTATAGAGTTTGGAAGTTTGGTAATCGGTGTGAATGAGATCTTGAGAGTTACCAAATGTGTTGGTCTACCAATAGAATCGGTTAATCTTTTAATCATCGTGGATGATAAATCCAGCTTCATCAACGATGTTAATTGTGAAACCGAGTCGAGGAGTTCACTCAAGCTGGAACAGTCAAGTATTGAAGATTTATTGGATCTCCAATTTCCTCAGGCAAATATTTAAGTTTCTTGCACTTAATGAAGCAATCAATTTTCACCAAATGAGCACAATGTTGAAGTCAGTCTTTCTAAAGTTGAGCATTTAGGAAAACTTAGTGTTCTAGTTACGCTCAAACTATGTTCAAGAGTGAGAACATTTAATTTCTTTCCCTCCTCCAAAAGTGAATGACCCACAGAACAGATGGTTAATTGCAAAAGTATTGCAAGTCAGAGAGACCAAAACCGTTTTGATTCCTTCTTAAATTGAGACAGTTTTTCTGTTGTAAGTTAATGCTGACATACCTTGATTAGGCTTTTTACCAAACCATCTCTGATTTGATCTCCAGAAAGCTCTGCCACGACTAGATTATCCAGCCACAAATTGGTTGCTCTTAAACTTGAGGAGATAGACAAGAAGGATAATCCAAGTAACGCCAATGAGTCCATTTCAATTATGAAAGACAACCTGTGAAGTCCCCCTCGCAGGATACGTCTTTTAACCAAAGGAACCACAGATGTTGAAAGCGTCTAATCTCGTTAGGAGTGACGATAGCACGAGCATCTTCCCAAATTTCTCCTTGCAGTTTGAGTGCTTGAAAATTTTCCTTACTCTACGAAGCCAAACAAATAATAAGGATTTGTCTGTTCACGTTATAAACCAGTCCAACAACCAAAAAAAAAATCGACAATTGAAAGTCTTGACCAGTAGCTGCATCATATCAATTCTAAAGCACCGTTGTGCTGCATCATTTTAAATTTCTGGAATTCCACAAAACTGAACCTTTAAACCTAAACATCGGATTCACCGATTGTATAATTTAAAAAAAATAATAATCATGGCCATGAGCCGACACCAGAGCAGCTTAGATGGTCCTAGGACTCATAGCAGTTAATTAAATTCCAACGTCATGCACGGCACATATTGGCATCAATGAGCTGCAAAAGCCGACCATCAGTAACAAGAATCAACGTGTTCTTGCCAAAATGCTCACAGAAGATGCCATTGTCGTGCCCTAGTTCTGGACAGAAGACTCCTACACAAGCCGTTAACATACACCACACTCAGTCTCGGCCGATCAATTCTATATGCCAAAAAAACACGGACACCACATAACGCGTGCAATTTAAGTAAAAGTACAGCAGCAAAAAAGCATATGGAGAAAGCTCAGCCATCCAAAATCAACAACTTGATTATCAGAAGGGAACAAAGCTCCATTATCTGTAGCTGAGTGGGTAGGCAAAACCTCAACATGATCCAGTATGTTTAAAGTCACCAAAATCAGAGTATGCAATCAAACCCCAAATTTAAAAGCACAATATCCCAATGAAGAAACAAAAAACCAAAAACCCCATCTTCGCAGACCCCTACACAGCTCCTCTCTTTTGGCTCACACGAAGCTCATTTCTCATGTGAGTGGGGGCCTCTCTTCTTTCCAAAGCCAACAACTACACAGCACCAGAATTTTACAAAGACAAGAACTAAAAATTAGTTAACCAAGCATTCAGAAAATGTGCGGAACCAATGCTAGAAAGGCGATGACAGCGACGAACAAAGCAAGCCACGTGTGAAGGCCGAGATGGCTTAGGTGTTGGGGTTTCATGAATCATGTATAGGTAAAATTAACAAAAAGAACACAGCAGAAACAAAAAAAAAAAATGATATATTTTATACATGATTCTCTGAAGGCGTTGTTCGTGCGTTTTAATCAAAAAATTGGATATAAAAGTGGAGTTAAACGAATTACCTCTCGAAGCGCGCTTTATACAAATTGGTTTGGGTGTTCTACAATTTGAGCCTCACAAACCTCTAGTTCAGACACACCAACAATGGACGTCGAATGGAAGGGAGAACTTTCTGATAGTCATCATTATGATCGTGCTAGCAATCTCGTGGAGACAATCCGCCATATCTTTGATGTATTATAGTCAGGGTCCAAACGAGAGAACACTCTTCTTTTTCGCGTCTCTAGAAGAACACAAGAACACACACCTTTTTCTCTGTTTTTCAACAACCTTTTTTTTTTTTTTTCTGTCCTCTAAAAATAGAATTTAAATAAAAATATATAACCGCTTATGCACGACCATTGTGCATGACCGGTTGCTCGGTCGTACATGAGCGGTTGCTCATGCACAATCGTGCATAAGCAACGATAAGCAATTGTTGACCATTCATGCACGATGCACCTCTTTATTTTTCTTTAATTTTTTTTATTAAAAGAAATGCACATTGATTAATTAAATAAAATAATTAAAGAGGACGTAATCTTAATCTGTGCATTTGGAATACATTAACATATATTCACTTTGGGCATGCATGTGCATTATATGCACATAGGCTCATGACTATAATACAAATTAAATTACCTCTCATTTAATTTAATTTCAATTCGATTGCAGTGATTGCAAACACATTTGCATCATTATTTTTCTCTTATTCCACATTATCCTAATTGTTTATGGTATGTGACATCCTTAGGTTTATCACTAAACTGGTAGTAAGACTTGTACTAACATATTAGTATTCCCAAAAAAATTAATTGTCTCAATTAATCTTTGGGTCCTACAAGCCATGATTGACATCTAGCAATATGTTATGGCTACCCAAATAGTGTGAATATTTTAAGAACATAATGAACTTCTCAGCTTTGGTTACAGTGTAATTCAATCCCTCTGTCTTATTATGTCCCGATCAAACAAAGACTATGAAATATTTGCCAAGTCACAAATTCAATCAAATGCACAAATATAATTGACATGCATTTTATTTGAGACATAAATAATTTATTCTCGATTACAACCCCAGCCGAGGATTTCAATGCATTGTCATAATCATATTGCATAGGACATCATTATTTTATCTTGCATGTAACAAGGAGACAGATTCTATATTGTGTACCCATGCAACTTCGTATATGAACAAATTATGACCATCAGGTATAAAGATGGATCGATGACCCGGTATTGCGTGCATTTGTGAACCATAATTGTTCAACACACAAGTTAATATTGTGCCTCAAGTCTAAAGATTATTTATACAAGACCAAAACATGAACAATTAGACATTGACCACGCTAACAACTTCCATATGTGTCACGTTCAGTGAACTTATCTAATACAAACACTTGTGTTCTTAATTCAGGCATCACAATACCCAATGACTTGTGACTTATTATTCCCTTAAGTATCCAATATTTAATGGTGAAGTTATGAACGCATCGGTCTCAACAGGATTATTAATATATACTCAATAATCCATGGACCAGGGACGATTTAAAGATTCGGTCTAATTATAAACCCGTCACATATATTCTTGACGTCTCAATAATAGGCCTAGTTGCAACTGATCTTATGGAATAATTTATAAATATAAAATAATTGGACAAATGAATGAGTACGTAATTGCCATTAATTAAATAATAATAAGGATAGTACAACTGAAATCCCTAACATATAACTATTACATAGTAGCTTTAGGGCATACTTCAAACGACATACTTCAAACAATCTTCCACTTGCACTAAAGCCAACTTATATGGTACCTCTTCCAACAATCTCCCACTTGCACTAAAGCCAACTTATATGGTACCTCAAACCCATTTTTGTTAATATGTCTTTCCAAAGAAGACTGAGGTAAGGCCTTAGTGAAGAGATCTACCATGTTTTCTGCTGAGGCAATTTTCTGCAAGGTGATATCACATCTCCCAACAATTTCTCTGATGAGATGGAAGCGTCTCTCAATGTGCTTGACTTCTGGTGAGACCTTAGTTGCTTAGCTTGAGCTATTGCCCAATTGTTGTCACAAAACAATGTAATAGGTTGTTCAATTGAATGAACGACTCCAAGTTTAGAAATATACTTCTTCATCCAAGCAACTTTCTTTGCTGCTTCAGAAGTGGCTACATACTCTACTTTAGTGGTGGAATCGACAATTATGCTTTGTTTGGAACTTTTCCACCTAACTGCGCTACCATTTGATGTAAAGACAAACCTAGACGTAGATTTATAATTATTAGGATCCGATTAAAAATCGGAGTCAGTATAAGTTACAACTTTAATTTCTCATTCTCCATATATCAAGAATAGATCCTTAGTCCTTCGCAAGTACTTAAGAATATTCTTGACTGCTATCTAATGCTCTTCTCTTGGATCAGACTGATATCTACTAGTAATACTTACAGCATGCGCAATATCAGGTCTAGTACATAGCATAGCATACATTATACTTCCAATAGCAGATGCATATGGTATCTTCGCCATCTGCTCTCTTTCTTCAGGAGTGTTGAGACACATCTCCTTAGAAAGAGTGATCCCTTGCCTAAAAGGCAATAATCCTCTCTTGGAACATTGCATGTTAAAATATGTTAACACTTTGTCTATGTACAGAGACTATGAGAGGCTAATCAATTGTCTTGATCTATCTCTATAGATCTTAATACCTAAAATGTAGGTTGTCTCTCCTAAATCTTTCATGGAGATTTTTTGTGACAAGAATAGTTTTATCCATGATATCATCGATACATCATTTCCAATTAAAAGTATATCATCAACATACAAAACTAGAAATGCAATTACACTCCCACTGATCTTATTATATACACAAGGTTCATCCAGATGAAGCCAAATGATTTGACTATCTCATCAAAATGGATATTCCAACTTATGGAGGCTTGTTTGAGTCCATAAATGGATCTCTTAAGCTTACACACCTTCCGTTTTTCACTATTGGATTCAAAACCCCAAGGCTATTCCATATAGATGTCCGAATCGAGAAAACCATTTAGAAAAGCCGTTTTGACATTCATTTGGAATATCTCATAATCAAGGTGTGTAGCTATAGCCAACATAATTCGAATGGATTTTGGCATGGCCATTGGTGAGAAAGTTTCGTCATAATCAATTCATTCTTTCTGACAATATCCTTTTGGCACCAGTCGTGCTTTGTAAGTTTTAATTTGACCTTCAGCATTCATCTTCCTCTTTAAGATCCATTTACAACCAATTGGTATCATACAATAAGGCATATCAATTAAGGTCCAAACTTCATTGGAATACATTGAATCCATTTTGGATTTCATGGCTTCTAGCCATTTACCAGAATCGATGTCCGACATCGCCTCCTCATAGGTTTTAGAATCACCAGGTCGATCACTATCATTCACAATGAATAATGGTTCAATATGATCAATCGAGTGTCTATAACGAGCAGGTGAGCAAGACGTTCTCACACTTCTTCTAAGAGGTTGTGTATTAGAAACTTCCACTGAATTAGAGATTGGTATCTGAACTCGATTGTTTGGTACTTCAATATTTCCTTCTTGTAAGACTATTTTCCGCCCAACACCACCTTCTTGGACGAATTGATTCTCCAGAAAAGAAGCGTGTTTGTTTACCAAAATTCTTTGGTCTGAATGAAAATAGGAATAATATCCAAGAATTTCTTTTGGATATCCAATGAAGCGACCTTGTTCAAATCTTGCCTCCAATTTTTCTATTTTCAGCTTTTTCATGAAAGCCAAACAACCCCAAATCTTAATATAATTAAGACTAGGTTTACGAACAGCCCCAGATTTAGATGGCACTCTATTTAGTATATATATATATATATATATAGCTATCTCAAGGGCAATATCCCCAAAGGGATATTGGCAAATCGGTGTGACTCATCATATATCGCACCATATTAGTAAAGTACGATTTCTTCATTAAGATACACCATTATATTCTAGAGTTTCAGGAGGTGTCCATTGTAATAAAATGACATTCTCTTTAAGATACTCTAGGAATTCAGTACTAAGGTATTCACCTCCTCGATCCGATCAAAGAGCCTTGATACATTTTCATGTTTGTTTCTCAACTTCGGCCTTGAATTCCTTGAACTGTTCAAAGGATTTAGATTTGTACTTCATGAGGTATAAATAATCATACCGTGACTGATCATCGGTGAAGGTAATGAAGTAATTATAACCACCTCTAGCAGTTTCATTAATTGGTCCACATACATATGTATGTATTAATCCTAATATGTTAGTAGCTTGCGGACTATGTCCCACAAAAGGCACTTTGGTCATTTTTCCTAGAAGACATGCCTCACAAGTCAAGTTTGACTCAAAATTTGATGGATCAATGTACTCATCATTACTCAACTTGTTAATTTTGTCTTCTCCAATATGACCTAATCAAAGATGCCAAACATACTTTTTATTTGGACAATCTCTAGGGCGTTTATTAGTTATGGCATTTATATCAATTCTATTGTGCTTATTGACATCAGTAATCACATTACTAGACATTGTAATGTTATAAAAATTATTGGTTAATAAGCTAGAACCAACACATTTTCTATTATGATAAATAGAACATACATCATCAGCAAACGAAAATTCATAATTCTCTTTACCCAAACAAGGTATAGAAATGATCATAACAATATTCTTATAATGCAAACAGTTCTTTAAAACCAATACATGTCCAGAAGGCAAATATAAATGAATAGTCCCTATAACTAACACAACAACTCTTGCTCCATTGGCAAATGTTAGGACAATCTCATTTCGCCCTAGCATCCTACTTGTTTCTAGATTCTGCAAAGATATACAAATATGTGAAGCCACAGCAGAATCTAGAACCCATGAGTTGGACTCAACACTAACCATAAGATTAGTTTCAATAAGCATAGATACCATACCTTCATAAGGTTGGTCCTTGGGCTTGACCTTCAAGCTCGCAAGATACTTCTTACAGTTCCTCCTCCAGTGCCCCTTGACATCACAATAATGACATTTTCATTTATCAATCTTAGGTTTTGGTTGCACAACAGATTTGACAGGCCTATTTCATTTCTTTTTCTTTAAAACAGTCTTACCCCTTGAAGAAGAAGCCTTAGCCATAACCACTACATTTAGTCTCGTGTTGTGCATTTCCTTCTTATAAACTACCAGCATGTTGTGTAACTCAGCGAGAGTTTTTTTCCATCTTATGCATGTGGAAGTTTTGCACAAAACCAGAGAAGGAATCGGGTAAATATTCGAGGATCAAATCCACAACTAACTCGTTGTCCATAACGAGATTCAGCCTAGCCAATTCTTCAATGTGCCAGATCATTTTCAAAGCATGATCATTAATTGATGATCCTTTAGCCATCCTCATATGGTACAATGCCTTACACATCTCATATCTAGAGGTTCAACCATTCTTATTAAAGTATTCTTTTAAATGCAAAATGATTGACCTAGCATATTCCATAGATTTATTCTTCTTATGTAATTCGTTATTCATCGAAGCAAGCATATATGACCTAAATTTTAAGTCACTGTCACGCCACTTATCATAAGTGACACGCTTCTTTTAGTGTGGGGTTAGCATCTTTTTATCAAGTATACCCAATTTTTTCTGAATTGAGAACAATTCTCAAATTCTTCACACAATCTGTGAAATTGGGTCAAGTCAAACAATTCTTGTCAAGTATAGAAGCGAGTGGGTTTGTGGTCACAATTTTCAGAGTAATAATATATCTGCTGCATAAAATAATTTGTTAGTCGTATCTT